>NQII01003103.1:187201-326733 GCA_002778355.1 Clitarchus hookeri | reverse complement strand
GTCTGTTCGATTTATCATACCATCAGTCAGTTTGGTTGAGACCGTCACAGCATTGTATTGCACATTAGTAGAAATGGCCTGAAATATCCCTTTTATATATATATTTTTTAATTGTTTTGAAAAAATGAAGTGTAAGTTAAGGCATTGTGTTTCACTTACATTCCAGTCTTTGTAGTAAATAATTTTTTTTTAAGTTTAAATTTTGATTTGATTGCAATAGTTTTCTGGAAACGAGTTCATAAGAAACAAATAATTTCTTGTTTAAAGTCAAACGTTTGGTTGCAGTACAATATAGTTTTCTTGAAATAATATAATCATACAAAATAAATAACTTTGCTGTACCAAACCACACACACACATGGTTGAAAGTATTTAACTAAGTCATTTGGATGTTCCAAAAACAATAGTTTGTTTCTACTCAACCTTTTTCTCAGTTTACACACTTTCTGGCCAAGTCGCTTTAGTGTTCCAGTGAAGTTATGCAATATATTGCTAATAGTTAGGATAATGTACACACAATTAATATAAATAGTGTACTACAGTCCCTGCAGAACACATACAAATGCTAGATAGTTCACTTACTTTTTGCGGAATTTCTAGCTACTATTCCGGTATCGTTTTGAACTGTGTTTATATTTTGTGCTATCGTTTCACACAAGCGTTTACTTTTCATTTCTTACGGCTGAGTTGGTGTTAGGAAAATAATTCTGAAATAACAAAACACAGCAGAAAGTGGAATTTCAGTAACAAATTTTGGTAATCAATGTAAATAGTGTATTCGTATTTACATAATTCTACCTGGACGTGTTTTTAATTAACCAATTTATAATTACCACTACACAAATTTGTTTCAAAAACGCTGCTATAGAATAAACGGCTAAGCAGGTTTTTTGTAAATGACAGAATATCATTAAATGCATAACAGTTGAAAGCTTAGATAAAAAAAATACCCACAGAAATAAAATAGAGTAGATATAACTGGTAACAAGATAATCTATATGTTCAGAAAATGAATATTTACTTCGAATAAATACATCTAACCATATTTTAGGTTGACTGGCACACCTGTGATATAACATTTATTACATTCGAGAACATTGTTTATTACTTGAACATAAAAGGTTCACTCTCGTATAATCTTCTTTCATAAACAGTACCCTGAAATAATTTGGTAAATATAGCACTTCTCATGCTGTATGTCAAATAAAAGTTTCATTTACTAGTAAACGTAAACCAATTCAGCAAAAACATTTTAAAAAAAAAATGTATCAAGTATTGTATGTTTGCCATATCATTTAAAACGTTTCATAATAAAACATATCCAATTTTGTCTTGTTTATAATAAATATATCTTGTCAAATTATAGTGTACAAGATTGAACGAACTTGTAGGTTTTTAAAACAGGAACATTTTTTCAAGGAAAACATTTTATGGTATTTATCGGTTGGTTTCGTATTTTCTTAAACTCAGCAGTGGAGAAAATTTGCTTAAGTTTTACATATGTTACTAAATGCAACGCAATCCAAATTTTTAAATTGCTACTCTCCGTAAAGTGTGGTTGTCTGTTATTTTTGTTATGCTTGTCTTTCACTTGCTCACAACATTGCTTCCGGAGAACATTTTACATCAACATAGTTTTAAAATGTGAAGTATTGACAAATCGCCAAAAATGTGCTCAGAAATATTTTTTTTACTGGAAACTTTCCACTGCTATTGCACGAGATATTATTTCCATGTTTATGAGTTTTATTTGGCGATTTTATGTTAAGTAGACTATTACTTCTTAGAAGTTAAAATACTCTCTACATTACCTATAACATGTATTATAAAAACATTTTTATAGCGTTGTGTTAATTTTTGCGTTGGAAATCTACTGCAAGGCATACTTGCGTACAGTTATGGGGACCCTACTTGAACCAAAAAACATAGTGTTGAAATGGAAATAATGTTTTGCTTTTTATGTGCGCATATAAATGGCTAAATACGACACTTTTAGCCGTTGTATTACATTAGCGTTTGGGAGTTAAACTAGTCTAACGTTTTATTGTAGACGCGATGTTGGGACTTTCGTTCGCGGACCGTTTATGCGCGAAGCGTTTTATTCCTTTGAGGGCTTTATTCTTTATGCGACATGCACTGAGTCGTATCCTTCCCTTGTTTCCTCTTCTTGGGTCGGGTTGAATGTCCATCACCGGCAGCTGGGGTAACAGCAAGTAACGCTCAGCGTGATGTCTCACCAAATCAGACAGTAAGCAACTAAAGGGGAGATGGAGAAGGTGCGAAAGTAAAGAGGACGAAGGGAGAAGACTATCCTGGCGCGTGGCAACTTGTCTCTCTCGCCTTGTCGAGCGGTCGTGGCGGCGCCACTCTCTGGCTACAGTTCCAATACAAAACACGCAATGGAAAATAACGTTTTTTCAAAATTTTCAGTTGTGACCTAGTGCATATTGTACACACCATGAAAGATAAAGATTTATATTATGTTTTTTTAAGAAGTTTCAGGTAAAAATAATAGAAAATATGAGTTTGACATGACCGAGAAAAGAAGTCATTTTGCCATATTCGGCGTCAATTTTCTCTGAGTTATACCCAAATTCTCGCGAGACAGGCAAGGTACCTTAATCTCTTTTATTTAGAAAATCTGTAACCGTACGTCAAATAGTTTCTATAAAGTAGCGTATTTGCTGAAGCTCTACAGCATACTTCGCGCTGTAGGCAGGCAGGAGCCTTAATACCCTCTGTTTTCATTACAAATGCATACAAAAACCAAATAACACTGTACCCACCTGGAAACTATTGCTGCCACAAAATTGCAGGGCGATTACAACTTTCAGAACTGGTGGCACTGGCAATCCTCTTCTATCTCCGTTATCGGCGGCAACAAGAGGAACAATAGTGTCCATTACAGTTTGCTTCGTGAAACGTAAACGTTTCACAAACTCTACATTCGAAAAGTATTCGCACGGACTTTGGCCATCGTGCAAATGCCGACACGAGGACGTTTAATACGTTGACGATTCTCGACAAGCTGAAGTAAATCCAAATGATCTTCGTCAAATAACCTCGGCACTTCGTACTCTATCATAATCATCAGCAGTAATCAAAATTGTTTGACTAGGTTAGAAATTGTTGATTGTTGCTTAGAATTGTTGACGCGTAAGAAACAAGAGAAGAAGGGGGAGGGTGTAATTTTAATTAATAACTTATTTATCCATAGCATCCTTTTTTTAAGCACAAAGCTGAAGTAGATTCGCCACAATAATAATACAGAACTATACATACAAATTACAGTGAACAAAAATGGTATTACAAACTTAATTTATTTTCAGAGGTTAAAATACACAGTGAAATCATTCCCATGTGGTAATTACAATAAATGCTCATCACCTACAAGTAGTACACATCACAATTGCTCTTTAATTGAACGTTACAACTTTTTAAGCTGGTGTTATTTTCGAAAGTTAAGGAAGCTAAAAGGCACGCATTTGGTAGCCTTATTTCTCATCACTTCCTTTCCTTAAATTAAAGGACGCCTTCAACATGTTTCGATTAAGGGAGGTTTTTGCCTTGTAATGAAGGCTTCCTTTTTATTTTTTGAGGATGTCTTCGTGAAAAAGGAAGATCTCTGCATATGGCCCTTAGAAACACAAACCTGCGCATGTGCGCTGTCGACTTCCCCAATACCCCACATGCTCTTTTTTTTTTCAGCAGAAATTGTTTTTGTAAATTTCCAGGCATAATTGTGTTCGGCGGGTTTAGCATACTTTGGATTTGAAATCAATTATGTTATATTAACATGGACGCTTGTTTGTAATTTTAAACCATGGCAAATTAATGAAGATAATATTTATTTCATGAACATAATAAAAAATACAGTATGTGTTACTAAGAAAACACGAATGATAGTCCAAGCACTTATTACATTAGGACAGAATAAATGGCAGTTAAATATATTTTTNTTACTAAGAAAACACGAATGATAGTCCAAGCACTTATTACATTAGGACAGAATAAATGGCAGTTAAATATATTTTTAAAGCAAAGCTTTCCTTTTACTTTCAATGCATTTTTAATGTGTATATATGTATATATATAATGTTGATTGTGCTCATTTACAATATAGTAGGGCGTGATTACAAAGTACTTGTGGAAAAGCTAACCCATATTACCAAAAAAACTTAACATAACCCACTTACANAGTAGGGCGTGATTACAAAGTACTTGTGGAAAAGCTAACCCATATTACCAAAAAAACTTAACATAACCCACTTACAATATTTTGCTGCTTACCACAACACAACAGGCTTACTCAAATCTTATAACAATTAGATAGTTTTGGTAATACCACACTCACCTGCACATTATGTGTTCATAGAGGTCTGGTAGTTTAATCAAATTTTTGTTACCTGAAGTGATTAAATTTGAATCTCCTAAATGTCAAAGCATAATGTTGCATTACTAGTTAATGTGAGCAATCATGCTTCAGCAAGAAATGACAGTACTCACACCTAAATGTGACTATTCATCATGCAATTTTAAGTTATGCCCAAGGCCTGGGCTACATTTTCTACAGCACAAGCACAGAACAGTATCACAGAAGTTGAACATGTACTAATCGTTACCAGCTGATTCATTGACGCACAGCAAACGCACATGAAAACAGCACACGACGGTAACCAACTTTTAACATTTCTGTGCGCCATGTTCTGTGCCCAGCCAATCAACAATCGGTATAGGTACTTGGCTACTAGGGCCAAAAAAGATAATTTTTACAAATACAAGGGGCTGAACATGACTAAAGTAGTTTGTTATTGTTTATAAAAGCGCGGATTTTGTAATATAGATATCAAGGACAGCTTTGATTTTTATTTGGTCGTTGCAGTTGAGAAAAGAAATATTATACGACAAATCATCGTCAGGTGTCAGAAATGAAGCTGCGAAATTTAATACCTGAACTGCAATGTACGACTGCAAACACAGAAATAAGTTTTTATAATCGCCTAATTTTGGCCTGTCTGCATGTAATGTTCGTACACACCAACGACAAATTGGGCTTTGCTGAGAAACTAAAGTTTCGTACAACTTAAAACATGTCAGTTCTGTGTGCAAGAATTGCAGAACTNTGCTGAGAAACTAAAGTTTCGTACAACTTAAAACATGTCAGTGCTGTGTGCAAGAATTGCAGAACTTGAAACAAAATACCTATAGTCGGTTGACGACTGGAAGAGACTTTCTTGAAGCCCTGCTAAAGATTTACTTTCAAGCCCATTTCGTATCCTTCCGCCAAAAGTAAATAAACATTGCCATGTGACTGCTATGTGGCAGTTACATGACAATGCTTACATGCAATGTTTACATTCCACTGTGTGTGTAGATGTGTTCGTACATGCGCGTACCCATTATAAAAGTCATGTAATGTATATATTATTAATGGATAGTCCACAAGCATAAAGTTTTTAATCTTAAGATTTTCACAAAAAGAATATGCGATGCCAGTGAAAAAACATTTCATTTTATAAACCCAAAATGCTAGAATTTTGATGAGTCGAAAGTTGTTGTCTTTTTACAATCGATTGTTAGTGACATTCGATAAATTCTCGTACATCGAAAGCAAGATCATCAGTATTGATCGAAATTGCTACAGATGTTAAATTGGCTTGGTGGTAGACTGAGTGGGATGTTTCGCGCAATTGTAAAACGTTATTTAAAAATGGTTGTGACGGTTTTCGACAGGACCACAGTGTCTACGAGTTAAGGATTCTACGTCTTCGACAATGTCAAAACAATTCTTATGACGTTTATGACGTTGCAAAGAATAAAGTGGTAAAGGAAAGACATGTGCACGAAACACATAAAAACAAAATAAATTAGAACTGAAAGTGGGCACGAATTAAAATCATACGTTATTAAAAACCAAATAATAAAGAGCGGATATTAGTAAAACAAGACAAATAAATGAATTATTATAGGTTAAACGAGATAATCGCACAAATTCTCTGGCACGTGTGTCAACAACACAAGGACTACGAAGGTTAGTAAACAAATGGCCGCATTACTTTAACCTTGAGCATAATCTTGTGACTATGCAAGAAACGATGAAATCTAAATATGTTAGCATCACGTCATTAATAATTGGCATAGTAAGATACAATTCTTTTCGACACCCATTTGTAAGCGATACATTAACAATTACGTTAAAACTTTGGAACTATTTCCTCTCTTTGTGCTGGCAACCTAACGTCATAACTGTATCCGTGCTCGCCGCTGTTTGTAATGTTATATGAATGTCGCTAACGGCTAGGGTGTTTTTTCAAAGGTTGATTTTCAAAATTTTCTTCCAGTTGTGAACCGACTGTAGTATCGAATTTAATTTAATGCATATAAACTCAATTTTACAACAATGTTAATAGAAACGAACTTAGCATGCCAGTCATATAATAAAGGTTAACAAGAAACATAACATTTCAATTCACTTCAATTCCTTTATTGTTCCATATGACTACACATTTGTGCAATGTACATGTAGCGTGTAAATTCAAAATTAAATGAGTAAATTATTAAAAACAAATCATATTTACAAATACCGTTAAAAAATTATAACAAATTCAAATAAAAACAGTCTAAAACTGGCAAAAAAAAAAAAACATTACAGTTGGATAAACTTGAAATCGCTTACTGTAAAAATTAAACATTACAGTAGGAACTTGCATATAGTTCATTCAAGGTTACTTCCAACATTTCTGAATCCCTGTTATAGTTTTACTTCCAGGATATTCATCTGTTTCATGCAAACAAAGCTTAATGGCGTCTAGAAAATTGCACCAACGGGATTAGCACATCACATTCCTGCATGCTCAGTGTTATAATATTTTGTATACAAGCTATTTCTTACGAGGTGTTACCAACACAACTATTTTCTCTCTGTTTTCATTAATATAAACTACAGATGAAATATTACAATTTATTGACAAAATATAAATAAAAGTTCTATATATATATATACGTAGAAAAATGGCACTTTGAGATTAACACTATTATAAAAAAAACCCTTGTGATACTTGGCTTTTTTAAAAAACAACCAAACATGTTATTTATGGGGTTATTTTTCAAAGGTTTGATACAAAGAATGTGAAGAAACTGCATATAGACTACACACATGATTCTATACTACAAAATGGTTACTGTGCTACCTTTGTATAAAGTATTTAAAAGCATTAGTATTAACATTCAGTGGTTACTTACTCATGTTTATATAACAGAAAACATTATCATCTTAATTCAAATTGTAAATTCTGTGATAAAGTTACAATACATCGAATTTGTATACTGATAATCATTGGTAAAAACAGTAATCCACTAAGTATGATAAAATAAATGTTATATTTTGTTTACATATGTTAAACAATTGAATGATTTGGAGTGAGTGAGTGAAGAGATTTGGGCGGCTCTTAACAGCGAGGTCTTGAGAGACGCGAATGGTTTCCAGACTACTCGGCAATGTGTTGTATACTTTTATGGTAGAGTAGAGATGATCCTTAGAGGAATTTGATGTATTTTGAAACATCCTATTCGGAATATGTGTATTGTGTAATATTGTGACTTTTATTAACATATTCGCCGAACAAAGTCCGCATTACTATCCCCAACCGATCAGGAAACATTAGATATCTTTGGTGAAATTTAATGACTTAGGGCATCTCGAACAGTTTTGCAATTCTGAAGGAAAGAAATATCTTGAAACCCTGCCACACAAGTCTATCCAAGCAGCCAAACATAACAAGAACAGGAGGATAAGCAAAACTAAATAGTTTTCATTTGCCCATGACAGTGCAGTTTTTTTGGAACTGTAGTATTTAAAAAAATGTTTGTGTATCCAATTATATTATTACATTTGAGCTTTGTTACATTTTCCACATCAGTTAGTATATGTTGTAAAATGGAGACTATGTCACATTTGGTTTAGTTTAATTGTAACCAAAATGCTAATTGTAATATTTATTACAATCGACATTCCTCATTATTGTATCTTTTGTAACTGGCATTCCTCCTTATCGCGGAGTATAATGTGTAGCTTAAGGCAAAAATTATAATAGGATTTACATATTAATGTTTGCATATCCTGTTCATGCAGATCGGTAATCTGTAGGGCTCACTAATTGTAGCATGATGATTTCCAGATACCTACATTTTTTTACCATTCTGAAAAGTAACTTCCAAAAATTTAAATCTTTCTTGCCAAAAATATTATGAAACTGACATTCCTCCTTCTTGCCTCATGCTCTTCAAATGTCACCCAACCCCCTCACGACTGCATTCTCGCCCGGCATCCCGATGCCCAATAGGGAAGCAGTGTCCGCATTCGAGGAGGTCTGGGGTGACACACCTGTCAGCACGGTACCCTTGCCGTCAGTCACCTGCACTATAGTCACGTCACGCCACCCCCTACCTGCACCGACTCCCGGAGTTACATGTCCGATAAGGAACAGAGGACAGGGGGCATAGAGAAGAGTGTTTGGGCCACACCAGTACCAACCGATGGACTACTGTGGGACAGTGACGGATACGACATCGACACCTCTGGTATCCTGCTCCACCAGCCGTAGGGCCACTGGCACCTATCACAGCGCTACCATTGCTGCGAGAGCTGCACCGCAGCACCCCCATCAGTATTGTCGAGCTGCCGAGTCACCGACCGACACCGGTACCGGCTACAGCATTGCCCCAGTGTGGGCCGCCTTGCTGCCAGATGGCTTAGACACGTGCCATTTGTGGGGTCAAAAGGGCTCTTACAGGAAGGGGGGTGGTTGATGCCAGTCGTGGCTTCCTCCAGGGCTCTTGTCTACCCGCGTCCACCATCTAGCGGAGCAGGTAGCAACCACTTGCACAGTACTGGATACATACCAGTGACCAGAGTTCACGTGCCCAAGGTATGCCGCGGGAGTCAGCGCAACAACACAAGGCATAATTATGTCACATGTTTATTATACGANACGTGCCCAAGGTATGCCGCGGGAGTCAGCGCAACAACACAAGGCATAATTATGTCACATGTTTATTATACGACCTGACAGTCGTTTGATTATCGCCTCCATAAATTCTAACACCACTACAAATGAATGTGACGCGATCCTTGTGTAAGCAACAGGNAATGTGACGCGATCCTTGTGTAAGCAACAGGGCAGTAAACATGCAAACTGCTGACCATGTGGTCGATTGAATCTAGATTATCCTGTTACTTTTCACAAATCTAATTAGTACATTGTGTAATACTCATCAAAGGAACACAACTGCTATAAGTGACATCTATAAAAAGTGCTTATAAAAACTTACCAGAAGAATGTATTTTGACTCTAGGAGTGGGAAACCTAAACTCAAACGGAGCCATGCCAAAATTCTCATAAAATTTAACATGTTTCCAATATCAATTAAAAATATATTTCAATTACTGTGTAATCATTTGTCCAATGTGTAAAGTGGTTAAATGTTTGTATTTACTTTTCAGGCAGTGAAAAGATTTATTCTGAAACAAATCCAAAATCCCAAAAAAAATATCTTGACAAATTTTTTTTACACATTAGTCTGAGAGAACGGGCATCAGGACAGGTCGCGGAACATGGGTGGTGGGTGGAGCAACTTTCGATCTCCAACCACATAGCTGTAATTGGCTTATAAGTATTCTGGAACGTTTTTGTTTTGCTTCATCCTCCGTCCTCGAGTACAACTCCGTTCCGAAGCAGACTCACTTCCCCTCAGGCATAATTCATCACGTAATTCTTTTGTCGCACCGATCGACACTTTTGTGTTCAGCTTAGGCCAGTGTGTGTCCTCGTACTGCACGCCCGCTTACGCGTTGTNTTCCGAAGCAGACTCACTTCCCCTTAGGCATAATTCATCACCTAATTCTTTTGTCGCACCGATAGATACTTTTGTGTTCAGCTTAGGCCAGTGTGCGTCCTCGTACTGCACGCCCGCTTACGCATTGTACCATCTCATTTGGCTTTCGATATAATACAACTAGTATTTTTCTGAACTGATGTTGTGTGCATTTATCCCCGCCTCACTGTGATCATTAGGGCGACGGATATTGAAACCTTCAATTACCTGTCACGTGTTCTGCATCAAGTAAGTCCGATTGTATTAGGTGTAACATTTAAAGTGTTATTTCAGTGCTTTGTTATGGCGAGTTGGGGAGCCATAATACCCCAGTTCGGGAGTATGTAATATACCAAACATATTCAGCCACCGGCATTATATATCAAGCCCAACCTTGTTAAGGTGTGAGGCTCAAGGTCCATTAACCCTGGCTTTACGACGATGGCCCACCTCAAGAGTTTCATGCTAACCCAAGCGGATTCCCTTAAGTGGATTGCTGGCACCCTCCGCACATTAACTTCCTCCGGATCCTGTGTTCCTCTCGAAACCTGTCATTATATTAATTATATTTTATGCTATATGTCAATACATATTCTAAAATGATGCAATATTTGTTACCAGATATTTATGTAGTTTATTATATTATCAATGTTTTATGATGCTGTTAAGACACTTAATTATTTTGCCAATTGATAACAATCTCATTATAAATATTATTATTATTCCTACTGTAATAATATACTCACAAACTCAAAACCCCGGGGATGAATCCATTTTGGAATCATTGGAGCGATAAAATAAATAAGTAAATAAGATTAGTTACGCAACTGATTTAATTTAAGTGACCCTAATCCAAAAATATATAATAACTCCGCGTTGATGAATACGCTGCAAAAGTTAGTGAATTTATAAAAGTTGGTAACATTTCAATTGATTTCTTACACTTTTAAATATAAGATAAATCCTGGCAACAAACAAAAAATTTACTCTTGTATCCTAAAATATGACATTTAAAATGAACCTACAGATACCGCATAGTAGTTGAAAATTTGTGATAAATATTTCTAATTCTTTAATTTTTTTAAACTAAAATACGTACTTATAATTAAAGAAATGTATTAAATAGTTTACTATACAATCAATATGTGGATTTGAAATATTAATTTTTATAAAATATAAATGAGTTCTTTAATTTTAGCACTACTAAACAAATTATCGATAATATAAATTATTTACTGCCCAATTTATAGTTTAATGTTTGTAAAGGTATTGTTATTATAATACAATTTTTAGCAGTCGCTTTAGTGTTCAATGAGTTTGAGATGTTAAGATTCAGTTATCTAGTACATTAGCTACAATTGTAATGCACTTCATTGTAGGATGTAATATAATTATTAACATGTTATCGTCTCCAGGTCTATTAGTGTTCAAAACAATTAACTATCTATGCGAAGTTATTAATCATGTCGTGCATGTAATTAAAAAAAATATTTTAACATACAAGAGTGGTTGTCATCGTTATAGAGAAGAAACTCTGTAACGTTTTATGCAAAGTAATAGAAATGCTTTTCCACCATCTTACAATATTATCTGTTTTTCGAAAAAAAAAATTGCGCTATTCTTTTCTCTAATGTNATTAACATGTTATCGTCTCCAGGTCTATTAGTGTTCAAAACAATTAACTATCTATGCGAAGTTATTAATCATGTCGTGCATGTAATAAAAAAAATTATTTTAACATACAAGAGTGGTTGTCATCGTTATAGAGAAGAAACTCTGTAACGTTTTATGCAAAGTAATAGAAATGCTTTTCCACCATCTTACAATATTATCTGTTTTTCGAAAAAAAAAATTGCGCTATTCTTTTCTCTAATGTAAATTTTGGCAAACATTAAACATTTTAATATATGCATATTTTTCTTTTTAAAAATATTGAAAAACTTCATTGTTAATTTTGTGCATATTTCATCCATGTCCATGCCACTTCAAATAATCACCCAGCTTCACAGTTAAAACAGTGGTTGTCTATTGCAATAGCACATCGTAGTATGATAATGTTTATGCCTGCATTAATTTATTCCAGTAAATTGTACATTATCTGGATTCATGGTTCAGCAATATGAAGTCAGGAAAAATATTTATTTTGATTTGACATATAATTTATTACCAAGAGAGCGACTGGTGCTACTCATGTCGCGCGTCGCTGTGTAGTGTCACCCGCCACCATCTTGGCCCGCACGTAGAGCAGCGACTACTTTACAGCGCTGGTGACAGGGTGACTGGGAGCGAGTGACTTGGTGCAGCGATGTCGCATCCCAGTCGCATTTTTTGGTCCTGTTACTTTCAGCTGTTGTCACTATAGGGACATTCGTGTCGAAGTGACAAAGTCGCAGCGAAAGCAAATATTCCCCACCCCCTTCAGGAGTTCAGAGTATTGTTTATTTGTTAAATATTGATGTGCCCTGTTAACAATGTGTAGGTTTTGTGAAGTGAACCACACATCCACAAGCTCCTTGTGCCACTCTGACCACTGCAGTCACATCAACTGCNTCGCATTTTTTGGTCCTGTTACTTTCAGCTGTTGTCACTATAGGGACATTCGTGTCGAAGTGACAAAGTCGCAGCGACAGCAAATATTCCCCACCCCCTTCAGGAGTTCAGAGTATTGTTTATTTGTTAAATATTGATGTGCCCTGTTAACAATGTGTAGGTTTTGTGAAGTGAACCACACATCCACAAGCTCCTTGTGCCACTCTGACCACTGCAGTCACATCAACTGATCCAGCAACACCGGGCCACATCAGGCCAAGAGTGCATAGTGCAAGTTGACAAGAACGCAACTTGCACCTTCTTGCNCTCCAGCAACACCGGGCCACATCAGGCCAAGAGTGCATAGTGCAAGTTGACAAGAACGCAACTTGCACCTTCTTGCCAACAAGAATTACATAACTTAAGAGACCGCCCTACTTATTTATTACCTGTGGTAACTCTTTTAATAAATAGGTGGGCGATCCGAAACTGTGTCTACCCCAAAGTCACAGCTGTTGGGCGCATGGGCAATTGGTCGTTATGTCGTAGTAGCTCGCGCTGCCACAAACGATGTGATGCACCACCAAGTGGTATCGAACTGGCTTGTAAGCCTAAGCTGAAGTATTAAGTGCTTCAGTATAGCACAGCATTTTCCAAACACATCCAGCAACGTCACCTCATTCACAGCTATAGCCAAGGGTGTGTTTTATTGTATAAAGAGCAATCGAGCATGGCAACCCTAACCATTTTGCCCAGGTGGACTCGTCCATCCCTTCAGGAGACAGCCACCTGGCAACACTGTAGCCAGTGAAATGCNTAACCATTTTGCCCAGGTGGACTCGTCCATCCCTTCAGGAGACAGCCACCTGGCAACACTGTAGCCAGTGAAATGCGAACACATCACAGGAAGTGAAATACAGACACTTTTCAGAAGAAAATATAATAGTGTATTTAATGTTTTTGTTATAANAAACACATCACAGGAAGTGAAATACAGACACTTTTCAGAAGAAAATATAATAGTGTATTTAATGTTTTTGTTATAAAGGAGCAATCATGTTTTCAAGAAGGGAGATTGCCTATAAAGGCCACTGTTTTTGTAAACTGTCGTTTAGTGCGGTTACTCTCCCTGTTAACTTCACAACATCAACCTTAACAGATATTTTTTAGTAATCTGTGGNTGTCGTTTAGTGCGGTTACTCTCCCTGTTAACTTCACAACATCAACCTTAACAGATATTTTTTAGTAATCTGTGGTGTCACCAATGTGTTTAATTTAATATATATAATTTTTCACCATTGCAGTAATATAATATAGTGATCATTTCATGTTTTTTCATTCGGTGTTTGACATCGGTTCTCGTCACTCGTGAAGGAACCCAACATCACTCTGCAGTTAGTTCGACTCAGCACTCGAGCCAGAATGGTGGCATTGGTCTAACGCTCCTTGGCCCCTCTCGGTACCATCATTAAGGGTGTTATCACTTCATTGCAATATTTACTTAATTATTCGGAACATTAATTTTCTTTCTTTGCTGTACCGAAGGGAGAACCAACCCCACTCTCACAGGAGAGCTTAACTCTACCGAGTACCCGTATTAAACCATGCTGATTTTCACGCTAAGGTCACCAGCAGGCCTTAAGTGATGGGTCTGTTTTCTTACATTAGTCACAAGTAATCAAGCACAGTGAGTAAACCGCTTTACAAAGTCCAATGTGTGTTAATTCATTGTCCTCCGGGACACGTAGGGCGCTACACCCTTTGTAGTACAACCCACAATATTCTAACATATTTCAGGCGTACGAGACAGCATACAGTCTCGTCATTAGGTGTAAATAGTGTAACAGTAAGTACGCGACAACATCATCTGAAAACTGATGTAGGACTCCATCACTAACACTCCACTGGGTTATGGCGCAGGGCAATTCTTCACTCAACCAGCCCTGGGTCTCCTCGACCACATCAACTGATTTTTCATTGCATGAATAAACAAGTGTGCTGGAAAAACTTTCAAACCGAAAATAATTATCGATTAAGTTTTTGGAATTTACGATGTTTAGGTCCGAATACTTTTAATACTTATGTTCGTTATTTATGATACCAAATAAAATAAAATAACATGTCTTTAGATAGTTAAAACTTTCAAATCATACGAATGTTATTTGAAAGATATTAATTTACTTAACGAAATGCTTTATAACTGATTAATCATTCCTCTTTCGGGGTATTTCAATAGTACGATGTTTTCTAACAGGACTTTTTTGGATTGAACTTTGGTAATACAATTTTTGCCTATGTAAATACACACTTCGTTAAGTTTGAGTCAATTTTCTTCCAGATATTCTAAATGCTAATTCTTTCCTTATCTGTTAGGTATTTATTACTGNCGTTAAGTTTGAGTCAATTTTCTTCCAGATATTCTAAATGCTAATTCTTTCCTTATCTGTTAGGTATTTATTACTGCCATAAAAAAACATATGCTACTCGCATTCGCACATTTGTGGTTACAAAAAAAATACAAAACGAGTATTGGTATGTGTAACAGGTTCGCGGCGTAATGTACGATACGTACGACACATTCAGTGCTATCTAACGATTTATATTTCGGGTGGTTGATTACAGATAAAAAAAAACNTGTACGATACGTACGACACATTCAGTGCTATCTAACGATTTATATTTCGGGTGGTTGATTACAGATAAAAAAAAACGAGCATGAGTACATATAATAGGTAAGCGGCCAGCATATGAGTACGAGACATGCCATGCTATCCAATGAGTGTGAGTACTTGTAACAAATCGCGTGGTATGAGTATCAGACATGCGAGCGTACGAATTATCGATCGGAGTATGTTAAAGGTGAATGTATCAGTTACCGACCATGTACCAGTTCCCGACCATTGGGGAAAAAATATTTAAAACTAAGAGGATATAATTGTGTTTTTAAAAATCTCTTCAATCATTGTTTACTCTAAGGCTTTTAAATTTTACAGTCTAATGTGAGTTCAGTAGTCATAGGGAATTTTTATGTTTGGCACCACTGGAAAATTGCATCAGACCGTGTGTCTCATCTACAGGTGTCTAAGGTAAGTAGATATTTTATCAGCTTACATCCACTTAATGTTTTGTTGTTTTAGTGTTTCTAAGTAGTTTTCTATACTCAAAAACTATGGAAAATTGATTGATGTAATTGTTTTTAATTACTTAGCATCAAAACCAAATAAAGTAGCATGGTCGGTTATCGGATCATTATTTTTACTCTGCCTCAGTAGCAGACCAGCTGGTCAGATATTGGGTCGTGTTAATTTTTTCAGCCCATGGGGTATTCGGACTGGCTTTTTTATTAAACACACATGGCTCT
Organism: Clitarchus hookeri; assembly: GCA_002778355.1. Taxonomy (NCBI): domain Eukaryota; kingdom Metazoa; phylum Arthropoda; class Insecta; order Phasmatodea; family Phasmatidae; genus Clitarchus; species Clitarchus hookeri. The sequence goes on along the minus strand of NQII01003103.1, from coordinate 310,970 downwards.
TACCCTCCCAATACAATACCCTTTCATTCCATTATTCGACCAGTGGTACACTACTGGTGCAAAGTACTGGTCGGAAATTGGTACAGTGAGCTAATCCTTCAAATTATTGGTTTCAGATGCCAAAAANCTACTGGTGCAAAGTACTGGTCGGAAATTGGTACAGTGAGCTAATCCTTCAAATTATTGGTTTCAGATGCCAAAAAAGTATACAGTTGATGATTTGGCTAATTTCACTTCGAAAGCCACAAGTGCTTGGCATTGCAATATCTCGGTTACTGAACGAGCTTTTCAAAAATGGCACAATGATTTGAAGCAGCACATTATTGAGCAAACAGGAAACACTGANCGGTTACTGAACGAGCTTTTCAAAAATGGCACAATGATTTGAAGCAGCACATTATTGAGCAAACAGGAAACACTGATCTGCTTAAGGTTCCTTCCACAATCATAAATGGGGATGAGTCAGGGTTTCAAACTAACCGAGTAATGTCATTACTAATAGCGCCTAAGGGTTTTAAAGATTTATATGATGTAAGTGTTATTAACAGGGAGTATATAACTGTAATGGTGACATTCGATGCCACTGGTATTGGGTAGATCAAAGAAAGGGTAGATGATTTCCCCAGTGTTTTATGGATATGTAGCAAATAATTTGGTATCTTATTTAAAAGATAAAAATGCATCCTTTCCAGTATTGTATCTAATTGATGGTCACAAGTCCCACATAAGCTATGAGCTTGCAATGCTCTGTAATGATAATGACATAATTTTGTACTCATTGCTCCCAAATGCCACACACATACTCCAACCAGCAGATGTGTCTGTTTTCTGACCTATTAAATGTGCTTGGATAAAGATTGTTTGAGATTGGCAGAAAAAACTGGCCACAGAACAGTTACAAGGGAAAATTTTGCTCATTTGATAGAAAGTGCTTTGACAGCAACAACAGAAGATGTTTTGCAGAGGGGGTTTTAAAAGTGTGGAATTTACCATTTAACAAAGACAATATCGACTACGGAAAATGATGAAGCCATGAATCTAGGGTAATTGACAAACCATGGCAGTTCAGAACTGACCATTTACTGTTCCTTGAGTCTGTGTCATCCTCTTCACACATTCAGGAATTCCACAATAGTGGTGAACAACGGTGTGTAGATGAATCTGGAAAATAGCTTTTTATGCATGGAAGAAAATTAAAAACTATATTTTGTCACATATCATTTGAATTTCCTATGTCAACGAACCCAGATGCTCCATCAACTACTAACCATCCTGACTTGCCTCAAGAATACCATAATGAACTTCCTAGTTAAACCAATCTCGATGCTNACAAACCATGGCAGTTCAGAACTGACCATTTACTGTTCCTTGAGTCTGTGTCATCCTCTTCACACATTCAGGAATTGCACAATAGTGGTGAACAACGGTGTGTAGATGAATCTGGAAAATAGCTTTTTATGCATGGAAGAAAATTAAAAACTATATTTTGTCACATATCATTTGAATTTCCTATGTCAACCAACCCAGATGCCCCATCAACTACTAACCATCCTGACTTGCCTCAAGAATACCATAATGAACTTCCTAGTTAAACCAATCTCGATGCTCCATCAACCATTGACCATACTGACCTATCTCAAGAAAAGCCTGTTGCAATTCCAAGCTCAATCAATCTTGATATTCCATTAACGACTAACCATTCTGATTTGGCACAAGGAAATTCTGCTGAACTTTCTACCTTAAACATCCTTGATGGACCATCAAGCAGCATGCATCCTAACCTCTCACAAGATATATCTGATGAACTTCCTCTACTTATAAAAGTTACTTGAAGCTGACAACTGTCGGTCTAAAAGATGAAAAAAAATACAAAGTAATTTGAAAACAAAATACTTTGGTATAGGTGTCACCTTTATTATATGGGGAAAATTTTTCCCAGTTTATCTGTACACATTAAAAAAAAAGTGTAGTACTTATAGGAGATAAGTGGTACATAATACTTGTTACCTTCAGTTCGTACTCGTAACCGATACTTAAGACTTCACTAGGTAAAATATACCGGCTATGAAAGATACTACCCATCTGAGGACAATGTGAACATACAAGAGATGGAACTAACAGATATTTAGTAGTTATACTTATGNAAAGATACTACCCATCTGAGGACAATGTGAACATACAAGAGATGGAACTAACAGATATTTAGTAGTTATACTTATGAATGTGATTGATATTTTTCAATATCTTCGATTTTAAACTGTGAACACAATCAAAATATACCATACCAAAAACAGCTAGAATAAAATGTGGGAATCATATAATAGTCACATTAGTACTGGTGTCAAAAGAAGAATCTGTTTTTACTAATTATCGTATTATATTCCACCGTGTGAACAGTGTACATGACGGAGTGCTGAGTGTAGTGCAGAGTAGAGTGCATGAGTGCAGTGCAGAGTAGAGTGCATGAGTGTAGGGCCAGTGCAGTGCAACATTGTATCCCCTCCTCCCTCCACAAACTAGCAAAGAGTGGGCTCGGGTAGTCCCACCCCTCTGAATACTGTTTGAACATCACCAAATTGCAAAAGCGATAATTAAATTAAATTAAAGACAAACTTAGAGTGTGGACTTTGAGGTATGTCCTTACAGGCGGTTCCCAACGTTTTATTTCATTAAATCTAAAATGTAACGTGTTCAGGAAGTAGTGCCAGGCGAGCCGTGTGCCGCCGTAGTCCGCGGCCTCGCGAGCTCGCCATATTCGATTGTCGTTAAGTGTCTCAAGGAGTCGGCCGCATCACGTGCGTGCTATGCGTAACTTCCACTCTTTGCCAGTGCACCCAACGGCTGTGGCTTTGGCGTAAACACCGTTTCGGATCGCCTACCCACTTATTAAAACTGTTTACTCTTGTAATAATTCGGTAGGGCAGTCTCTTGAGTTGCGTAATCCTTGTTGGCAAGAAGGTGCAAGTTCCGTTCTTGTCGACCCGCACTGCGCACTCTTGGCCTGATGTAGTTGGTGTGGACCGGTGTAGCTGGTGTAGTTGTGACTGCACCAGTCAGAGTGGGCACAAGGAATTCATGGACGCATGGCTCTCATCAGTTCAGTAGCACTCGCAGTCAAGAGTAACTAAAGATTTGCTCTGCTATTGGTGGCCTGGTAGCTGTCACAGATCATGACAGAATCTTCGCTGCAATTGGTGGTTCAGTAGCAATCGGAGTTTAATATAACATGCAACTCTAATCCCAGTGTTAGTAGTGTCCTAGAATCACAGATACGAAAGTTGCTACTGTGAATTGTGGTCGAAAACTGCTACGAATGCTCCAAGACACCAAGTCTCAGTAGTTTTTCTGTGTTTTCTGCAGTCATTCACTGAGCAAGATGGAATTTATAACCATGTATTTAAATGTTTGTTAGAAAAATTGGCCTCTACTAGCAGGACGAATATTTAATATCCTAATCGGCTCCATGAATCACATACTGTGATTTTGATAAATTTAATCCGTGATTAAATCACTGTAAGTGATTGTGATACACATCTCTAGTACGTACCTATGACAAGTCGTGACAAACGACACAGACTAGAGATGGTAAATGTGGTTAAGCTTCGTTTCTCTCAACCATCGTCTGTTATTGCAGTACAGTGCTATGCAGTGCAGTGTAGTGCTATGCAGTGCAGTGTAGTGTTGTGCAGTGCAGTGTAGTGTTGTGCAGTGCAGGGCTGAGCAGCTTCTCCGTTTGTGTAAGCATGTCTAAGTTTGCACACGGTGTTGAGTGAAACGAGTTTTGTGAAGCGNGCATGTCTAAGTTTGCACACGGTGTTGAGTGAAACGAGTTTTGTGAAGCGAGTGCAGTGTATTCGCCACGTTTTGGTGAGAAGTACGTAGATTAAAATGAGCTGCTTGAAACCAGTGTGTGTATTGACCGTGTCGTATTAAAATTAAAATCCAGAATATAATTTCAGACTTTATTACCTGGTATAAATTTGTTTAAAAACAAAGTTATCATGAAACATTTTTTTTATTATGAAGGAATATTATTTGAAAAACAACGTAATAAGAGATATTTGTAGAGTGCTGAAGGTTTGGAAGGCCATGTTTTCTGTTTGCATGTGCTTCAATNAAACAACGTAATAAGAGATATTTGTAGAGTGCTGAAGGTTTGGAAGGCCATGTTTTCTGTTTGCATGTGCTTCAATACTAGTGATAAGGATACAAACAAATATTTTGGAAGGTTTGCTGCGATTTTGATGTCAGCAAAAATAAACTGTTAAATAGACGAAAGACATGTTAGATGCAAGATGTTAAGCTGTTGACTCGACAGGACACACACTGGAATACGCACAGTATCTACTACGACCACTTTCTATCAGGCAAGATAAGTCTATTTTTCTTTTAAATTTAATTTTTATAATGGCAGTTGTATAGAATTAGGGCTTTTCTGAATATAAAAGAAAAAANTTTTCTTTTAAATTTAATTTTTATAATGGCAGTTGTATAGAATTAGGGCTTTTCTGAATATAAAAGAAAAAATCACAGAAGGTGGTATATTTCCTATCTACTAATTATGCAGAACACTAATACACTAGGGGCATTTACATGTAACTAATACAAACCACAAATACGATAGTGTTGAGGTTATGANTGCAGAACACTAATACACTAGGGGCATTTACATGTAACTAATACAAACCACAAATACGATAGTGTTGAGGTTATGATGGTCAGGGAAATTGTGGGGTAAAATCACTAAAAAATACACCCACAAAAAATACAAAAACACCTCAATTTAACATTNTGGTCAGGGAAATTGTGGGGTAAAATCACTAAAAAATACACCCACAAAAAATACAAAAACACCTCAATTTAACATTTGTCCACCAAATTTCGCAATATGTGCCTACCTAACCTGACTTAACCTAACCCCACAATGAGTGAATCACCATTTTACAATTTTAATCTAACCTAGGATTGTAGCAGTTTGATGTAACCTAGGATTGTAGCCTTTTAATCTAACGTACAATTTTATTCTAATCTAGAATTTTAGGGTTTTAATGTAACATTTAAAACATACCGGAAGTATATGAATTAATTCACCTATGTAGGCGGTGGGTACAATTCCACTGTGTTCGGCCAATTCAACTACTGTNCCGGAAGTATATGAATTAATTCACCTATGTAGGCGGTGGGTACAATTCCACTGTGTTCGGCCAATTCAACTACTGTCGTGCGTGACTTGCACATTACCTCACTCGACAAAGCACCATGATCTTNCCACTGTGTTCGGCCAATTCAACTACTGTCGTGCGTGACTTGCACATTACCTCACTCGACAAAGCACCATGATCTTATAAAACGTCCAAGTAACAGCCGCTACATAGAAGATTGTGACGCACAGAAGCACTCGTACTTGCTCCCTCTATTCTTAAATGACAAGCCTTTGCAGGTTCAGATTCGGACGTCACAACTCATGGGCGCAAAAACACACACCACTCGCCACGAACCGCACTGTCTCGCATCTAAATTGCAACTAACATACGGTAACGTCTACACATCCACAGTCAAACATTGTGGCTTCCAACTTAAACAAAGTGATTGAACTCCTAGTANAGCCGCTACATAGAAGATTATGACGCACAGAAGCACTCGTACTTGCTCTCTCTATTCTTAAATGACAAGCCTTTGCAGGTTCAGATTCGGACATCACAACTCATGGGCGCAAAAACACACACCACTCGCCACGAACCGCACTGTCTCGCATCTAAATTGCAACTAACATACGGTAACGTCTACACATCCACAGTCAAACATTGTGGCTTCCAACTTAAACAAAGTGATTGAACTCCTAGTATATTATCTATTTTATCTGCGATGTTCTGCTTATTTTATTATTATGCCCTCCTCATTATTAAAAAGGTAAGCTGTGCAGAACCTATTTGTTACTTTTATGGGTCTACGAAGTTTCCTTCAGGACAGCCGATATTCTATACACTTACTTTCATTTATAATTAATGTGGATTAAGACAGTGAGAAAACAGGTATGTTGATAACACCTACTAAGAAATAGTTATTATGCAAAATATTATTACAGTGATTGCACATGAATGTAATGCATTGTCCCTTTGGTGTAATTTTATANACATGAATGTAATGCATTGTCCCTTTGGTGTAATTTTATAGATTCGGATAACCTATGTTTGCATGAGGTGGAGGAATATTTTGAAAGTAGAACTGTAGCAGGGTTTTAGAAAATTTGGACGTAACCATGAATGGAATATACTAACATTACTAATCTTGCTGAATATGAATTTCAATGGAGGTATCACAATATATACAGTACATACTATGAAATGTGTTAGTGGGGAGCGCTTTAAAGATCAGAGAAATTGTGGCGTAAATCATGTAAAAATATGTCATTCGAGTTTCTTAACTGTGTTTAATACAAGAGGACCTAACTTAACTACCTTCTCGATAAGTGTTTTAGAGGGGAGGGGGGAGGGGATGTGCTGATGCGCTATTGCACATAGAAAAAAGTACACTGACGACTGATAGGAAATTTGACATTAAGTTAACACAGTCTTGGTCTAAATTAGGACTCTCAGGTTATTGACCTTATTACGATGCACGATAGTGCAGCCGGCACAATTACCCTTTGTGATTCACCTATTCTGAAAGTAGGTTCAGTTCGATTATGTTTTTGGAAGTTATATCATGGCTAGGTGTAGTTAGTATGCGATATTTGCAATTTCCATTCTCATGTGCAATACATCATTAAATACAATTTCCACATTAGTATACGATTTTGTATAGCCCATTAAACTGATTAACTGAACATCAATGACACTCTTCCATAATGGTGGTGGATGCACCTCCTTTGTGATATGTATGTGTATGTGTGTATATGTATGTGCATGTGTGTATGTGTATGTGTGTATATGTATGTGCATGTGCTGTTAAAATACATCAAAATTGCTCATACTTCCACATAATAATTATATTTAACACTTCATTCAGCACGAATGGCAATCTACAAACGCACATGCTCTACTAACTGTAAATTGTAGTGAAATGACTACATAAACCAATATGAAATTTCCACTTATAATTTAACTACATTCAATTGGCTGTTCTTAATTACACTATGTCATAATGTGATCAATATACCACGGCGATACATGTAGACATAGGCTGCGAATGCCTTTTACAATAATTTTGTTGAGATGTACCTTTTCCATGGGAAGAAGCCCACCAGAATTTCAACAAGGTGCCTTGCAAAAGCCACATATGTAGTTTTCATAACTCAGATGTGTTTCCTGCACAAAAGCAATAATTTTTAATAATTACAGTAACATGTTAGAAATATGTTATTTTTGAGCTCAGGCCTTTATTACCAATTTAGCAAATTTGTATATTAGGAATTTCGGTTTTAAAACATGAAAATATAGTCAAAGAATATTATAAATAAATGTGATTACATGATTACCTTCTAACTTGAAATTAATATTAAATTGTNAAAATATAGTCAAAGAATATTATAAATAAATGTGATTACATGATTACCTTCTAACTTGAAATTAATATTAAATTGTATCTTATTTTAAATGTTCTGCATAATATTTCATGCATGGCCTTATTATTTAATCATTTGCATATATATTTTGATAANATCTTATTTTAAATGTTCTGCATAATATTTCATGCATGGCCTTATTATTTAATCATTTGCATATATATTTTGATAACAGTAACCTCAGTGTGTACCATACATTGTAAATATTGTCACCATTTTAATGCTTTGACTTAAGCAGTGAGGGAAAGTCTCATATTGCAATTCCAGGATCGTACAGTTTTCTCTGAAAGATCCTACAAACCACTTCCAGAATAATACATTTATAAAGAAAAGCACAAAAAAAATGTNTAATACATTTATAAAGAAAAGCACAAAAAAAATGTCTAATGACATCTAAATAATATTAAATCAAAACTATTCCTTACAAGCATAATTGCCAGGCAGTACCAACGTATGCCAATATATTTTCATTAAAAACAAGAAAATTTACAAAACTTAAAACATTATTTTAATAAATAATGAAGTACATAAAATATTTTACCTTATGGAAGACTTTAACATTGGAATAAAAATTGAGCCAGTAATGTGATTACTGCAGGTTTGATGAAAAAAATAAACGCAGTGACAGCTCTTAACAGGTAAAAATTTAACAGGGCTTATAATCATACAATTGACGTAGGATCCAAAGTTTAAATCGTAGATCGTACACTACACGAAATGATCATACTTGTACGATCAAGATCGTATGTTTGGCAACATTGGTTTTAGGTGCTTTATTAATTTCTCCTTGGAAGAACTTGAGTGCAGAAGTAATGTGGTGGGTAATTCTATTGGGTGGTATAAATAAACACATTAAATTTAAACTAGCATTTCAGCTATTTCTTATGTGCAAAATTGTTTGCATTCATTGTAAAGACTTTGACAGATGACTTGGCCTGATGGCCCTGCAATCACCAAATAATTTTAAACAGGAAACATTTTGTAAAGAAGTGTTAAAATACTGAGTAATTTTTATTTCAATCACATATCTGTAATGTTCAGGTGTGAGAAATTGTAATTTTATGAGTGCTGAAAATAGAGTACTGTATATTACTGGTTTTCATACTGCAGATTATGAAAGTCTTAAAGTTTGATACTGGGAATCAATACTGTAAAGCATAAATTAATTTTTATTTACATTTATGTAAAATATAAGGGTTGAAATTTTATGTTTAATACAATTAAATCATAGCTCTTTGGTATGCGAGAAGTTCTAGCTTTTCTTCTTGGATGAATTAAAGGGATACTACGTAATTTAATTACTCTTACATGAATACCTAATTATTGTTAACTAGCGGCTACCCGCGACTTCGTCTGTGTATATATCTTTAGAAATGATAGCCTATTCTGTTGTATGAGTAATAATTATATTTTTTAGGCTTCTATTTACTGCAATATACTCCTATAAATTATGTTAAACGATTTTTTTCGTTCAGTGTAAACATGCAGATTTTGCGATTTAGAAACACGTGAGCAAGCTATGTAGAGCTGACCGTGGGAAGAACATGGCGTACCCAAATGTATTCCTACCACCTTTAAGGTTTGACCCTGTGATTTGTTGATAGTCATTGAAAATGCAACTTTTAATGAGAACTGCAGACGTTTAAAATTAAATGGTAAGTTATTATGTATAATTGGGATGCGTGGTATAAGCATGTTGTCTCCCTTGGCTTCTCCAGTTAAGATTGTGGCCTTCACAATAGGTCTTCCTAGTTCGGTGACTCACAACCGAGTGTCGTTGCATAATCTTGGCACGTCCAAGTTGCGCATTAACAAAACGCGTATACCTACATTTAATTCCAGCTTATGGGATGGCACCCCGGATAGCTCTAAAAAGTTTAGGAACTCCACAGGATAGCTCGTAGTGTCATCGGATGACATGACTGTGTCGATGGAGTTGTAAACTGATGTTTCGCTAGTTATTTCGTCCAAAATTTTTGGTGCCAGTATGGTTCTTTCACACAACCAATTTTCGTCGTGAATGTATTGTTGCAGATTCGGAAAAACTTGAGCAATAAGCTCGTCTTCCGAATCCACAACATGACAAAATTGGTGTGTGAAAAGAACCATACCTTCTTGGTCGGTTTCTAGATGGCCTTCACCAATTTCGAGGAGTTTTTGAGCATATGCACCTGACTCGACATCGCTGAATAACTGGACTCGCAAGTTAGTGGTGAGATAAAGCTTTTCAACTTTGGTCCACAGATATGCTTTCAGACATGCATTAATTTCGTCTGCTGGAGAGCCTCTCTCGATAACAGGTAAAGTCTGTCTCAAATCCCCTGTCAGTAACACTACCACACCACCCATCAACTTTCGATTCCTTTGTATGTCTTGTAGACAGCGATCAAGCCCCTCGATGGCACGTTTGTGTGACTTAATGCACTCGTTCCACACAATCAGCTTACATTGTTGCAACAGGGTGCCGCGGGCGCTGCTATTACTGATGTTGCACGTTGGGGTTTCTTCGCTCGCCAGATTAAGAGGTAATTTAAAAACTCAGTGTGCCATCCGTCCACCGCTCAGTAATGTTGCAGCGATCCCAGAGGAAGCCACAGCTAATGCAACATTATGGTCCCTGCGAATTTTTGCCAAAAGCAAATTAAGCAAAAAAGTTTTGCCTGTACCACCCGGGGCATTAAGAAAAAATAGGCCGCCTTCACCACTCTCAACTCGTTGTAATATTTTGTTATAAATGTCTTTTTGCTCTGGTAGCAGGCGTGGCTCAGTTTCGCTGATCTGAGCATCTAATATCGTGGTATCGTAGCTTAGCTCCTTGATCAAATCGGTCGACAGCTCTCCTCGACGCTGTGGTGTGGACATACCGAAGTCGGACAACTTCTTTCCGGAAATCGTTATTACTTTGTCCTCGATAAGTCCCAGTGCTTCATTGAAACAAACATCATTGTTGACTTGATCCATCCTTTCAAATCTGTGCAAGATATCCTCTGATAACGCAGTTTTATACTTGTCCCATAGTTGAAGAGGATTGGATAAACCGCAAGTGCATATCAATATGGCAAATAGCTCTCTTATTTGCGGTGGAGAGCGACACAGCAAGGCCTCTTCTATTGTGGAATCCCAGTGGTTGTCATCTTCCAACAACTCCAACTTCTCACATGCTTGTCGAAACGTTTCAAGTTCTTGGCCGTCAACTGTTTTTAGATCCAAGAAGGTACTGGGTCCCCGTATGACATTCAGCAGCATTCGCAAACAGTAACATTCGAAGTTGCTAACGTGCACTGTGTAAATGCAGCCTAGAGCATCTACGACGCATTCCATGTATTGTAGTGGGGTACGTCAACATAAAGTAATGTTATTGCAAATGTGTCATTTTGGCACAGCAGGAAAAACGCAGTTAGTGTCGTCCTAGGTGGTGCGGCCATTCTCTCTCTAAAATTGTTATCAGTGAAGTAAATCCGTTCACCATTGGGCAGATGTACCGCAAGATGAGTGACTGTTGGGTGTCTCTCATGCAGAGGCAGACCCTAGATCCGCCATGCTGCTTCGTTACTACTAACATATCGACCGGCTCGAAATGTTTGCACCTCATCTCTTGGGTTAATATTAACATTCCCTTGCTGTCGGATGTTAAAAATAGCTTGGTCGCTCCCTTTATTTATACATTTGCAAATATATTTTATCACCTGTACCGTATTGCAGAACTCTACATTTATATGGGAATTAAACATTTTAGAGAGAATAGGAGAATATGGAACCAGCCAGCTATTGCCAACCAATATTTCCTGTATTCCACCTCGCGTTTTTAGAGTTGTCGTACGTCCACCATCTTCTGGTGTTCTACGCCTGTACAGACGGTAGCCTTTGTCGTTGATTTGAGTATCTTTTAAAAGCGCCCTTGGATACTTTTTGGTACATTTTACTTCCTTTATGCATGGTGATGAAGGATTTAGTGCACCACAAAGCCAGTGAATCATATTTTTGGTCACAGTATCATAGAGATTTAGATCAGTTTCTGGGTTTGGTAGCTCTGCACTTATGAGTTCGTCAAATTGGTTAGGACGTAATTTTTCCATCAACCACAGCAGTTTTTGCCACTCTNTTTTAAAAGCGCCCTTGGATACTTTTTGGTACATTTTCCTTCCTTTATGCATGGTGATGAAGGATTTAGTGCACCACGGGGCCCGTGAATCATATTTTTGGTCACAGTATCATAGAGATTTAGATCAGTTTTTGGGTTTGGTAGCTCTGCACTTATGAGTTCGTCAAATTGGTTAGGACGTAATTTTTCCATCAACCACAGCAGTTTTTGCCACTCTATCGAATGCATGAAGCACTTCATGTCACCAAATATTTTACCTTTTGTAAGTAGATCAACTAACTTTTGAACTTTTATTTTAAATACTCTGGCTGTTAAGTCATGTCTGTCCATTGAATTTTGGCCTGGCCTGAGCTCTTTAGTGATTTCTGGCCAGGCGGGGTTACATGTCATTGTAATAAACAGATCAGGCCTCCCGTAGTTAAGCACGTATGTGAACGTATCCTGCGTGTATTCATGAATATATCTCGGGCTATTTACAAATGATTGTGGGAGAATCATCATTTGACCCATTTTATTTGGATCTAAATCCGCATCATTCCTTATCGCGTCTTGTAAATAAATATAGTTTTCTGCTCGCAGTTTCATTTGGTTCAAGACAATAAACCTTAAGCACTCACTCTCCAGTTTGACGTACACATCCACCAAAAACTGAAGAAGGAGAAGTCTACATCGAAGCAATAAGTTTAAAATTGTTGCAATGTACCATCATATGATACGCATAAAAGTCTTTGCAGGGCACTTTTTTTGTTTGGTATGGGTAGTTTGGTAACTGGGTTTGTCTGAGGAATGTCAAAGCTGTATCCCTCTCGTCCTTTCCAAAAAAGTTTTGGTACTCGAGAGCGTCATAAAATCTATGTGTGTCCGGAACTCTAGTGAGCATGCCATCGTGGGCCTGAACAACGATGTCCCGAGGCGTGTTGTGTGTTCACTACTAACTACTACGGCAGCTATTTCATTTGTGGTCGGGGCATTGAATCGTCTTTCGTGTTCACCACGTGGTACACGATCTGGGTGGATCACAACCTTGTAATTATCGCTAGTCACTTTATCTTTAGCCATTTTTAATTCATGCACTAAAATGTTGTGATCATGTAGAACTTGTATTTTTTGAACCGTGTTTCTTTCTACACCTTGTGCGTACTCAGAACGCCTTTTGACTTCTGCTTCCTTATCGCCCATGAAATAGACTTGCAAAAATTTTGGTTGCATATTGGTAGCAGGAAGCAAAGAGCTAATTGTGTGGTATACTTGCCCTTGGATTGTGAAAGTCAGGCTAAATCCTGGCATTGAAACAATGTTATCCGCCCCAAAAGATGTCATATGGAAGCATGTATTGTATTTCCTTATGTTTTTAAGAAAACGGCGAGACTCATCTGTTTNGTTTCTTTCTACACCTTGTGCGTACTCAGAACGCCTTTTGACTTCTGCTTCCTTATCGCCCATGAAATAGACTTGCGAAAATTTTGGTTGCATATTGGTAGCAGGAAGCAAAGAGCTAATTGTGTGGTATACTTGCCCCTGGATTGTGAAAGTCGGGCTAAATCCTGGCATTGAAACAATGTTATCCTCCCCAAAAGATGTCATATGGAAGCATGTATTGTATTTCCTTATGTTTTTAAGAAAACGGCGAGACTCATCTGTTTCATAAGAGAATAGTTCTTTAAGAGGTTCAACTGGCTTGTCTATTGAAGGAAGGGCTACTTTTCCTCCCGAACAACACATGCCTGCAGCTTCCTCTTTCCATTTAAGAGCTCCGCAAAATCTGCAATCTTTGTTCATCGCTTCTATTTTTAAAAGCTTGTGGCTTTCATAATCAAGAGTCTCGTCATACTCACATGCAGCTTTATCGAACACCCCACCCCCCATCCACGCATTTCTTGTGAATATTTGACGACACTATTGTGCCCTTTCAGAAAAACCCCTCTGCGAGATTCAGCCGCTTGAACGGTTTCTGTAGCTCTTTGGGACGCCATGTAAGTCCCCTGCNTCAACGGTTTCTGTAGCTCTTTGGGACACCATGTAAGTCCCCTGCTGATGGCACCGAGCTTGGGACTGTTCTGGAATCTCAGCAGCCCATTGAGATGACAGATACTCAGCATGCTGTCGACGTCGAGCTTGGGACTGCTCTGGTGTCTCAGCAGCCCATTGATATGACAGATACTCAGCATGCTGTCGACGTCGAGCTTGGGACTGCTCTGGTGTCTCAGCAGCCCATTGATATGACAGATACTCAGCATGCTGTCGACGTCGAGCTTGGGACTGCTTTGGTGTCTAAGCAGCTCTGTGTGCTGCCTCACGCACCGCCTGTTCAAGCCTTCGCAGTTGGACTTGTGGAAACGTCTCGTCAATTCTAGCTAATTTCATAGCTCGAGCTTTATTAGAGCTTTGGGAAAGATTAGACTTACGCTTTCGCGGCATAATTCTTAGTAGTTACTTTTTCTACACTACCAAAAAATCCAGTACGGTAGCTTTTATTATTTTATACTTAAAACAATGCAATACCTGCCTATCCAATTAAAATAATAGTTACTAAACAAAACGGACACAACCGTCAACGACGTCTGCCCTCACGCGTCTGCTCGCGTTCGGGTTGCGCACTCGGCGATAAGCGAATTTTTACCCCCCGCCTCGCCTGCAGTGCGCTCGACCGCCCTGCGCCTGCCGGACCGAACCCTTTTAACAGCGCGCATTCACTTTCTCATAGTCGTAACTTTTAAAATATGTGTCCAAATTACGTATTGTAAAAGACAAAGTTTATCTACTTTAAATATCAGAAGCGATAAAAGTGTTTATTTTGATAAAGAATCAATTTGTTACTACAAAATGTGCATTAGAAATATAGTATAAAATTTTATTGTATTTATGGTTCACTATTTTGGCAATAATGGCTTACACATAAAATATAGATATTTGCTGTCGCTGACTTTTTTTTAGAACTATTTAAGAGAAACATTTCCATCATACATTATATATGTGTAACTATTTCTGTTTTTGCAGCGCACCCCAAAAGAGCTCGCAGATGGCAGAATGTTTTCTGACTTACTTGACACTAATCGTTATATTTTGGCCAATTTACACAATATATCTTTATAAATTATAGCCTATGTGCTATTCTGATGTATGAGATATATTATTGTAAAGTTTCATTAAAATTCATTTAGTAGTTTTTGCGTGAAAGAGTAACAAACATCCATACACCCATCCTCACAAACTTTTGCGATTATAATATTAGTAGGATATTTCATGTTGTGCCAGCACTCGAGGGTAAAGTACATCAGTTTGAAGAACCTTCAGTACCACGGTTCATAAACTGGAGTTGCTTGCTGCTGGTAGAAAGCTTCTTACACCTAGGAGCCATTATTTGTTTTTATGATGTAACCCAGAAGCAACTAGATATATGGTTTAATCTACAGCAATTGTTAACGTTCCCATCTCTGAATGGAAATAATTTTTTCAACTCATAGTTGCATTTTTTTTTTTTGCAGCAAGTACCTTGTCTGGCCTCTCCGCTCCACATCATGTATAGTTTTCTGTGCCCTCAAACAACAGAGTAATGTCTAATGTTGTCTGATGTACCATCGACAAACAGTAGGTGAAGTAAGCTATGCAAATATTGCAGAGTCATAATGTCGCTTCTAATGTCTGCAAGGGCATGATATCGGAGGCTGTGTAAATAAACACATTTGTTATATTCTATTGACACCTTACTCCCAAATCTGTTTAGTTACATGAAAGTATGGCTCTTAATTGACTTGTTCAAAGCAATATTTCAGCCAATCACAGAGGACTAAACATGGGATTGTTTTGTGTGTTCAAAGTAAAATTTTGACTCGTACTGAAATGTAAACAAAACTAGGAAGTTTGAAGTTGTTATAAACAAATATTTTGATAATAGATTAAGAAACATAACGAATAATTAACAATATTCTGAGTTTCTGCTAAAATTTCAGTGTGATCTCCCGCGTCCCCAACCCTTCCAACCAAGTGCTGCTCCATACTCATCTCAATCACCGTCATTGTCTTTCAAGACCTCCATGTTGAGCCATCAAAATCTCAACCACTTCTTCTTCCGACAGTATTCCATTCTGAAGCAAGCAGTTGCGATCGGGTTGTCCGAGAGTGTGTTTGCACAATTCTTCATTTTGATTTAAAGTTTAAACCATACAAACTGCAGATGCTGCAAGAACTGAGGTAGAACGATCAGTGAATGCTATTAGAATTATGCCAACAAATTATGACAAACATAAACGAGAACAACGAATTCCTGGACAAGCGGTGCATGTCAGGTGAAGCCCATTTTCATCTCACATGTTATGTGAACAAGCAGTACTATTGTCAGAAATGGGCAGCATAGAAAATACAAGTATTTGATATACATATTTTAGATACATCTGAATTTTGTATTTAAAATACATCTTATGCCAAGTATTTTGTATTGGCATCGAACTACTTTATTGTAGTATTTTGTATTTTACAAAATACTTTTTACTTTCAAAATACATTTCTAGTTTGCATGAATATTGGAATCCACCTTTTATTAGCGCCCCTTTGCGGGACTTGTTTGATGTAATTAATATGCTATGAACATTGGCTTGCATTCTTAAACGAAGAAAGATCTCCAAAAAATCAGTGGCATTTATTACTGCCTGTGCAATAGATTTTTTATTCATGCAATTTTTTTAACAACTACTCTTTATCTTATGTAGTGCACCAAGGGTGGGGTTTATCTATTGAGTTTACATATCTCTGTGAAGCGCTTTTGATAATATACAAAGTTCTAAGGTATGTCGTTGTTTGTTGACAAGAACATTGAATGTGTTGAGTGTAAGCCTAGTGTGGATGGTTATTAACTAGGTTGAATTTAAGGAAACCGCAATTGCAGATAGTAATAATAAAAGTTTTGGACAGCCAAGGTGTGCTATTTTAGATGGTAATAATTCACAGTCTTTGAAGAAACTGAAGACAAAGTTAAAGCTCTGTGTGAGTTGTGTCAATCAGGCAAATGTGCTATCATTGGTTGTTCGTATACAGCCACAAACAATTAAAAAACCCACTTAAATGCAAGTAAATACAGTGCATACAGGTTTACAGCTATGCTTAACCACTGCCCAATATAAATNAAAAAACCCACTTAAATGCAAGTAAATACAGTGCATACAGGTTTACAGCTATGCTTAACCACTGCCCAATATAAATAATACACTCCAACAAATACATTACAATACAATAGTCTATATGCCTTTAAGCTTATAATCTTGAGTGGGCTAGAAATGGAGTTGGAGTTTCAAGAAAGAGAGAACTCCATCAGAAAGCCGATGATGATCGTCCACAAAAATTAAAGCAAAAACGTCTTCCTTTTGCAAATAGGCCTACTTCAAGTGATGTTGCAATCAGCAGAAATTTTGATACACTAATCACAAAATTTGTAGTAAATGGTATGAGACAATTATCTATTGTAGATGACCAAGAATTTGTAAATTTAATTGAAGGTAATATTTTTCATTTTCCAATGCCATATTTGATAATTTATTTTCTGTACACATTAATAGTGAATTATTGTATGATTTCAAAATATTTTTTTTTGCTTGCGGACACGGATTTTGGTGTTAAGGCCATGTCGCAGCTGACACTCAGAATGCAAATGAATGAAATGGAAACAATTCTCTGCTTGATATAAGAGAACATATTTAAAAAGTACTATTAATTTGCACAACTGCAGATATATGATCAAAAAACCAGAAATTTCTGGGGAGTTACTGCCCACTGGGTAAACCAATGATCTAGTATTAGCTTTTTTTNTATGATCAAAAAACCAGAAATTTCTGGGGAGTTACTGCCCACTGGGTAAACCAATGATCTAGTATTAGCTTTTTTTTTAAATAATTTTATAATGATTTCAGTTTTTATGAACACAAACTAGAGGTAGCTAAGTATAAAAATTATAACAAAACATAACTTTTAAAAATATGGCATTCATTGTTATTATAATGCAACATAATATAATTATTTATTACAGATTGAAAATGTAACATTTGAGCAGCAGTCTCCTGTTTCTNTTATTATAATGCAACATAATATAATTATTTATTACAGATTGAAAATGTAACATTTGAGCAGCAGTCTCCTGTTTCTTTTTGCAAGAGATTTTCTGGATACCATACTTATGACAGAATAGCGGAAATGCATGATAATATATAATAAGTAATTCATTTTAAGGGCATAATAATTCGGGCCAGCAATTACCACCATATAACTCACCCCGNGATAATATATAATAAGTAATTCATTTTAAGGGCATAATAATTCGGGCCAGCAATTACCACCATATAACTCACCCCGTCCCTCCCAGTAAAAATGCTGGTGGAGAAATTAATGCAACAATAGAGTCACAATGGTTCCAGTGTTTTAGCGATTCTCCTCCTGCACCCCCTCAACACATGTTATGTCGCAGTGTGTGCATGCATTACGAGTGTGGCGGAAAGCCAATCCCATGTTTTCTAGTGTAGAACCATTACAACTTTTGCTTCAAGTATAATATATAAAAATGTATCATTGCTTCGTATTCAATCAGGCATGGCTAGCCACACCTCTCCTGGGGCGAGCATGGACTCGCTCAGCTCAAGCCCCCCAATGCCACCCTACTATATGACACATTTGAGTCGTGTAATAATGTTGTGACCTTTTATTTCATAAATAATTATGCTTTGAACTCAATGAAACAGGCAACGGGCTGAGAAATACAGCACTGAAACCTTTTAACAATACATTGCATAACAAATGTAATGCCAAAACATTTTTCTCTTCTGTGTACTATTGTTTAATCTAACTAATTAAGAAGTGTACAAATGTCTCATAATTAAGGGTCATGTTGTATGAGTAAAATTGTACATTTTATTATGAGGGTTTTGTATTTTCTGGTGCCTCTCGCATGCTTTTGGGCTTGGCTCTTAGCGGGTCTTCGCCATTTTATTTATTTGGTTAGTAGTTCTTGTTGGGAGTGGTCACGCACTGAGTTATTTTGAGCCTTCATTTTTGTTATCTAATCCCCATGTAGTTTCCAATAGTCAACCTTTATGCTATGGAACCATAAATTAACTTTTCGTCACTCAGAGGCAGCATCAACCCCAGGTCACATCAGCTCAAAGCCACTGGGATTTTTGCCATGTAATAGTTCCATCGGCCAAATGCCATTTTTGTCTGTATCGGCTGCCAACGTGCCTGAGCCGTCGGGGAAATTGTAAGTGCCTCCTCAGGGGAAGAGGCTTTAGGTAAAATACTAATCTAGAAAATGGTGGTTTTATTTCCCTGCTGGCCACTTCACAGCCATTTAACTTTATGAGTTCTCTACCCACTCTACCACCGCATCCCGTAAGTGACGTGATTGTTCTTCCCGTGTATTCTATCGGCATTTGATATAGCAGTAACAATCTCACTCGTTAATTAGTGACATTTGAGGGAGTCTACATTTTCATATAATAAGGCATTCAGGGTTATTACTTTAACAATACAATATCACCATCAGCACAGTGTGAGTCCAGGANATTTTCATATAATAAGGCATTCAGGGTTATTACTTTAACAATACAATATCACCATCAGCACAGTGTGAGTCCAGGAGTAGCCATGCGTCCGAACGGCCTGCCCTCGAGAATATTCTCATTTCCCAACCGAGCTGGTGCCCTTAAATACAAATTACATCTGAATCAATTTCTATTTGAACCTGGCACCGTAAACCTCAGTAACAGGTTTTCCACTCCTGAGACCACGACATCTCGTTACCTGTCCATTGTGAAGACCCATGCTGCGCAGAAGCCACCCGAGGCGCGACAGTGCCTGATGTATCCCAGGCTTATTTAGCAGATAGTGTTGACACACAGCTCCCCACAACCACTTACCGACTCGGAAGCTTTGGCACCCGAGTCCAGTGATGGCAACACTATGCGGTGCCTGTTCGTGCTTGCGATGCTCAGTGTTTCAACGCCCCCTGGGGAAGCAGACAACAGGTCTCCCTCCAGTCATTTCTTACCACCCACAACCATTGTCAACGAAACTGCTGCACATGCTCCACTGGGCAGCTGCGTCAAAGCATCGTGCATTCCGATGCCCTGCACCCCGTCGTTCTCTGTCGTGACGCCCGTCAACTGCACCACCAACCAAGGCCCGCTGCCAGGGCCACCTGTCCGGAGACTGGTCCCTCTGGTGACGACCCTGACTAGCGACACCATAATGCTTTTTAGACGCATTTCGTTCACCACAGCGAGCGAGACCCTGCCAGTCTATGTGGTTGTATTTTCTGGTGCCTCTCGCACACTTTTGTGCTGGGCTCTTAGCGGGTCTTCGCCATTTTATTTATTTGGCAATGTCCATGTGACATAAAGTGAATGCCCAGCCCCCCACCCAGTGTATTACGACCCCATCACAGGCCTCTCTCATCTTCAGCCACAAGCAGCAGTGATGAGACTGATATGGAGGATGGATCTTCACCACCATACTGTTCCAAGTGCCTCCTACTGCATACACTGCAGCACCAATCCGCCAGGACACACATACCACCACCCCACCACCACTTCAACACTGTGGCCCCAACAAATGCTACGAACACCACCAACCTGCTGCCAATAGCTGTGTGGCAGGGGAGCATCTGTCTATGGTGGACGTACAGCCTCCAGAGGAGGTGGGCTTATGGCACTTGCTGTGTCCTGAGCTCTTAGCGTCCGCACTAACCAACACCGACCCTTTCGCTTTGGGACACCAGACCAGCATATCCCAGTGTGGCATTTCTGTAACTGCTCATAGACTGTGTGAGGACGTAGCGAGAGTGAACAGGGAACTGTGTGTGGGTGCAATGGCACGTAACACTGAGGGCCGAACTGCAGACTTGTGTAGCTTGTGCGTGAGACCTAGACAGGTATGGCATACAATCACCCCATTTTTAACGCACTAGTGTGTGGGTACTCAGTATACTCTAACATTGTACCTGTGCCAACTAATTTTAGGCGAACTGTTTCAAAATGTAGTAACATGAGTTGGTGTAATGGAATCGGCCAGTCCACTTTTATGTGCGCTCGGTGTATGCGAGTGTACCATAACAAGTATTGTCCCTGCAGAAACTTGCTACTGTGAACTCTAAAAATTTCTTCATCAGTGCACAATTTTAGCCAGTACATATATATCAACACATCACTTTTTCCGCAACTGTACAATCTCCTTGCAACATATCTACCAACCTAAACTAATAATAACAACACCAAGATAACCTCTGTCTTTAGGGAAAAGGGGGGGGGGACTCTGAACTGATGTGTTGTGACAGTTGCAGGATGTGAGTTCACCATCAGTGTATCACCTAGAATGAGTGGTGTTATCCAGGGAGGAAGCGATTTCTGTGCCAGCAGTGCACACAGCATCCGCAACTCAGATTGCTGCGGCTGCCTAGAGCACCGTGGTGCATGCATAGCCAGGCCTTGCTGACAGCCCAACCCTTCACCCACACCACTCTGCTTCTCCATGTGGCTATTAGACAACATGGCACATCACACACCACTGAAATAATAATACAGACACATGCTGCTTCCACTGACATGCCTGTGGCAACTACTGCCCATTTCCGTTAGCTTCCAACTTTTGCAGGCTTGCCAACAGAAGATCCCAAAGTTTTTCTCAATAACTGTATAAACCATCTGCAATGATAAGGAGTCGAAGATGAGGTTTTACCTAACTGTGTTGGTGACCGACTTTGTGACGACTCTAGAAAGTTGTGGTGTGACATTACATCGGAGGAATTACATCCGTCAATCGAGTTATGTTTTGCCAGTACTTTCTCGTCTCTACAAGCCCGCAGCTGTGTAATCCTGGAACAGCAAAAATCTGACAAATGTTTGCCATGCAGAAAATTAATATAGTGCAGACCCAGCATGCCCAGATGTCCACCAAAACGTGCGTCCAGTTGTTTCAGGGACAGTGCGACCTGAGCTATGTGTTTCGTTAGCACTGCACATCCACTGTCATGTAGATTACTTTATGCATTCACATGTANGCACTGCACATCCACTGTCATGTAGATTACTTTATGCATTCACATGTAATTTTAGAACAAAGCTCCACCTCATCAGAACAACTGTTCCGCGATCGACTTTGTACATCCATGCTAGTATAAAGACATTGCCATCAACAATCATTCTGATTCTAAATAACAATGGAACAGTAATTCGGACAAATACTCAAAACGTTTCAAAGTTTCNCCATCAACAATCATTCTGATTCTAAATAACAATGGAACAGTAATTCGGACAAATACTCAAAACGTTTCAAAGTTTCTACCATCACTATCAAACAATGGTAAAAAATAGTGGAGCTTCGGGTAAAAGTGGCACAAGTGACTTCATGCAAATATGTTCAGGGCATGGACTACCGCAGTACACTTGCCGTAAATGTGACAGACAACAAATGCATTGGAACGGCGTGTGCCCGAATCGCAACAAAAACTCTACCAAATGATGTTATGCCAAACAGCCTCTGTGAAACCCCCAGGCGGGGTAGATCAACCGGACGTCCCCACAACAAATGTTAATTTCACAAATCTGCAATTTTGCCAACCAAGTAATTAGCCTACCAGTGCTCAACAATAAAGAGAGTTGGGCTCTAATAGATACTGCTGCATTGTATTTTTTCCGGATTGTTTTGGTAGATGTATGCGAAATTAAACAAACCACAAAAACTGTACAGATTGCCACAACAGCCCACATCAGTGAAACAGCCGGTGAAGTTAAAATTACGGTTCGCATCAGCGACATTGAAACTGTCACCACCACTTTTCTTTCTAACGACTTAAGGAAAGCTGCCATGCTGGGAATACTGTGGTTAGCAGAGCAAAATACTGTGGTGAATCCTGCTTCGCGATGCATCCAATTTTGTCACAAATTGACCCGTATGGTCTGTAACCTAGACTCTCATTCCACTGGCTGCGCACAGAGATACAGCTGGACAACCTTGACCATGCTGTGCCACCTGGATACAGTGATGCAATCCATTCTCTGCTCAACGAGCATCATGAAGGTTTTTGTTGCCAATGATCCATTATGCCATACCAAAGTGGCAGAACACAGCTTCCCGTTAATCCATGAGAAACCAGTGTACACATCGCCCNTGATCCATTATGCCATACCAAAGTGGCAGAACACAGCTTCCCGTTAATCCATGAGAAACCAGTGTACACATCGCCCGCCCTCTTCAACATCACCTGTGCCGTATTATTAAAGGACAGATACAGTAAATGTTTGTTGAAGGCTAAATTGATACGTCTTTTAAACCAAAGAATTCTGCCATAACACTTTCTCCTAAAAATATGGCTCCCTTGAAATTTTGTGGGGACTTTAGTCCCCTTAACCTAATCATTGAAAATCCATGATCACTGTTCATCAATGCCAAGTTCGCACTTAATAGCCACTCCATAGTGGCTAGTGGCAAATACCAGTAAAATCTAAAGATCGTCCGAAAACAGCATTCATCACACCAGAAGGCCGACGTTTCAAGTTCCGATCCATGACATTTGGCCTTAAATGTGTTCCAGGAAACTGCCATTCAATGATGGTGCTGGTTCCTGGATGGATATTTGGGTCAGTTCCCTATGGAATATCTTGACAATGTGGTCAGATGGTTGGAGTCGTGGGAGAATCATGTNATGGATATTTGGGTCAGTTCCCTATGGAATATCTTGACAATGTGGTCAGATGGTTGGAGTCGTGGGAGAATCATGTGTGCCACCTGTCTTTAGTGCTCGAACGACTAGCTATCAACCGTCTTATGTGTGCAAAATGGAATTGAAACCTGGGTAAATCCTACATACATTTTTGGGGTATCTGGATGATGAAAACGGTAGCCGCCCCACTCCAAAACAGTTAAACACAATCGACAGTTATCCAGCTCCTAGCATTCGTAAACAGTTACATACATTTTTTCGGACTCATTAATTGGTAGTGAGAATACATACAGGACTGAGCAACTATTACTGCTTCACTCACTAACATGCTTTTACCTACAAAAAAAATTTCCTTGGCCAATGGACATGAAAATAGTTTCAATGAAGTCAAATTGTCTTTCTGTAGATGCCCTGCACTTGCATGTCATGATTCAAGCCATCAAATTTATCTCCAGACTGATGCAAGCGTAAAGAAACTAGTTGCAGTGTATTTCCATCTCAGTGACAGCATTACTAAACAAATAACAGATTTCAGCAGTGCTAAATTCAGCCCTGTAGAATGCAGCTACTACATTACCAAAAAAGGATGTTTAGCTGTTGTCTGGGCAGTGAAACACTATCGTCCATTTGAAGAATATCAGTTGTTCACATTACTTAATGATAAACTGTGATAAGAATGGCTGCACAATACCAAATAAATACGAAGTAAGCTCATGCACTGGGNACATTACTTAATGATAAACTGTGATAAGAATGGCTGCACAATACCAAATAAATACGAAGTAAGCTCATGCACTGGGTATTGTTTTTACAGCCATTTGACTTTGAAGTTCAACACATGCCAGCCTAGGAGAATAAGTTAGCTGATCCCGTTTCAAGGTTGCCAGGCGAAACATTCGCGCACGATAAGGAGTGTTGGTAAGATCTTCTCCCACATACTCTTCCTGGCCCCTCCCTGACCATTAGTATAAGCATCACCTGTGCCAATATATAAGATAATCCCACAGAGATCATATTACAGAATAGTGTATGCTGGTGATAAATGCGCAGTAGACTAGTCTCGGATCATGCANTAATCCCACAGAGATCATATTACAGAATAGTGTATGCTGGTGATAAATGCTCAGTAGACTAGTCTCGGATCATGCAAATGGACTGAGCAATGTGCCAACAATGTGATCGAGTACTGGCATGTGATTGATGGTCACATAGAAATACATGGCTATATCAACAGTGACATATGGAGTGTGTACATGCCATGAGACATGTATGAACTTATACAGCAGCATGCTCGCTGTAGTAAATGGGCAGAACACCCATGTATCATACAACATATTATATATATATATAAATATTTTTACTGGCCAGAAATTTCCCATGATGCATGCAATTTCATACCGGAGTGTATTTAGTGCAACTGCCTTAAAAGCAAATTGTGCAACAACAGGTACCACACATACAATCTGAACTCTTTGAGACCATTGCTCTGGAGATAATGGGCACATGCCCTTATACCTTTTCAAGGAAACAATTTCTCTTCGTTGTCACGGACATATTCTCCAGATGGGTCGAGAAGTACCCCAACTCGAGGGCGCGTGCTAAGAACATAAAAAATAATTGGAAACTAAATTATCCCAAGCTAGGGATACCTGTGCCTAATACTCACTGATAATGACACTCAGTTCATTGGAAGGAAATTACATAATAGTTGCACGAAGTGTCGTGTGCTACACAGGACCACTACTGTTTATCATCCGAGCTCCAAACCAATTGAGCGACATAATCAGGAGCCGAAGAAAAATTAGTCTGTGCTTGGGTAATAAATATGCTTTTTGAGCGCCGATCACTTTCCAGCCTTTCTCTTCACAGTTCGCACGAGAACCAACCTCGCTACTGGCAAGATTCCAGCTGAAATACTTCAAGGCCGCCAGATACCCCTCACTGGCGAGTACATACAGGCTTTGAGGGATCATGCCAGCGAGCAGAAGAGCAGCAGAGCATGCATACAATGAAGGGAGCATGTGATACCAGGAGCACACAATCACCAGCAATGCTACAATGTGCAATGGCTTCCTGTTACCACTCGCCCACCAGCTGAACTCAAAACAAGTCAAAATTTGTATATACTTGCACACCACCTGTCGGCCTCAGCAAAGAACTTCTGTGCTGGCCTAGCTGCAAAGTGAAGTGGCCCACACAAAGTCATTCACTGCCTCCGAAAAACCAGCTATCTTATGTGCATGTGATGGAGGTGCTGTGTTCCTGTCAACCATGATTACCTACGCTGTGCAGATGTCACTTCAGGAGCCACAGTGCCTGACATCACTGAGGCACAGCCAGTGGATGACGTTGACACACCACCCCCACAGAAACCTACCTACTCCGATGCTTCGATACCTGAGTCCAGTGATGGCAGCACTATGCGGTGCCTATTGGTTCCTGCGACACGCAGTGTTCCAACACCACCTGGAGATGCAGAAAACAGGTTGCCCACCTGTGGTTCCTTACCACCCCATCCATTAACAAGGAACCTGCTGCACCNCCTGGAGATGCAGAAAACAGGTTGCCCACCTGTGGTTCCTTACCACCCCATCCATTAACAAGGAACCTGCTGCACCAGCTCCACTGGATATCTGCATCGAGGTACTCAGCATCCCGACACCATGCACTGTGACACCATGTGCCGTGACGTCCTCTGTCGTGATTCCCATCTACAACGTTGCTGCCAAAGGCACCAGGGCCACCTGTCTTGGATCCAGACCTGCTGGTGACGAACATAACTAGCTATGCTGCGATTCCTTCGACATACTTTTCGTCCACCTCAGGTAACAAGGCCCTGCAAAACATCATGGTGGACAATTCCATGCGATGTGAAGGGTATATGTCCAGCCACACACCCTGTGTCTCTTGCAACCCTATCGAAAGCCTCACCCCACTTCAGCCACCAGCAGCAGTAATGAGACGCAGATAGAGGATGGCTCCTCGCTACCATGCCATTCCAAGCGGCTCCATCATCCATCGCGTGTGACTTGCCCAGCCTTGAGACAGCCCACCTCCTAATGCAGCCACTGAAGCACCATGCCACCAGGGCATCCGCCCTACCTCACCACAACCACTTTACCCCCGGGATCCCTAACACAAGCGGCGAGGGCTTCTACCAACACCTTCTGTTGCCATCAGCTGCCCAGCAGGGGAGCATCGGTCTATGGTGGACGAACATTCTACAGCAGAGGGGGTATATGATACATTCTGCATCCCCAGTACCCAGCATTCTTTCATGCTGCTGCCCCTGTGCAGCACTCGTACCCCCTCTACTGTGTTCGCCGCACCTGAATCGCTGGCAGCAGCTGTAAATGCTGCCGACTGGAATGATGTTTAGGAATTTGTCCAGTTGATCTGTCTACCACCAGAATCAAGCAGTCATCCCATCTTCATTTCCCCGAGAGGTAACTTTCAAGAGTGTACTCGTTCAGGTTGGCTGAGCACTCCCAAATGAAAACCCAATAAATAAAACATCAGGAAAATGAAGGCCACATCGGGGCGTCACCGGTAACTGCAGGTCAGCAACCACAAGTGTACCCCTTAATCCCGATATAACAGCCAAAGCAATATGAAACTAGTGAAGCGAGTGTGTGGGGTGCTCAAAACCAAATTATACTCTTATACTATATAGTATGACCATTTAAATAGGGGTGTGCTATAAACAAATACTTATTGCACATTTACATTTAATACCCTGCACCCCTTCTAACTCAAATTTGCTAACATCGACTGGCCCAGTGACCTCAGAGTCCTGGTGCCACATTTCACTTGGTCTTTTATATTGTATTACATTTTTTTAAATTAAGTTGTAAGTGTTTCTGTATATAGTTGTTACAAGAAACTCTTAAATACATCTTTTAATTTAATAACAGTGACATGTTTGTATAGGGCAATTGCCAAACACTGTAATTTCCTTATGAGTAATCAATTATAAAATTGTAATTTTGTGTATCTTATGTACCTCTAGGGTATCTTCTAAATTTTCTATGTTTAGCTTCGGGAGGCCTGCTACCAATCAGAATCACATGTGCACGGGAGAAGGGCATGCAGCTGCACTACTCCCTGGCCACCTCAACATTTTATGTTACATATCACCTTAGTGTCAATATTTTGATTATTTTGGAACCATTTTCCTATTATGTGCTTGGGAGTGGTTCCTTCTCCCATTTCTCTGCTGGCTCACTGCGCCCAGCGGCTTAATTTTGCTAATTTATTCTGCGCTCCGTACTTTCTATTGCTTCGGGAGGTCACGGCCCTCAAGTGTGCGGATTTGCATGACTGTCTGTATCCAGAGTTNCTCCGTACTTTCTATTGCTTCGGGAGGTCACGGCCCTCAAGTGTGCGGATTTGCATGACTGTCTGTATCCAGAGTTAACATGTGAGTAAACATCGTGAACTCCTCTCCTGTGCAGCCATCATCAAGATTGTCTTGTTTGTAGACTATGAAATGTGGTGCAGATATAACACTCTCTTGAGAAATAAGATAGTCTTGACCAAGACTGTCTTAAGCTCAAACTTGAAACTTGACTATGAATACCACCGTCAGTTCACTAGGATAAGAAGAAGAAGAGCCTCCTTGTGAACTTTTCCAGTTACCCTCTCTTGGAACATCTATGGGTTCTTCTCGGCCACTCACATCAGATAAAGACAGAAAACTTATGACACGGGGCTGTTTCCTCTTCAAGTGTTTGTGCATATTAGTGGAATTACGATCTTTTACCTTTTCAAGTTTAATTTGCACTTTGTTTGAAGACAGTACTAAAGATTTTCCAAATTTTCTAAAGCTTCCGGCCGCCTTTTCGACCCATTTTATTTGTGAAATCCCTCATTCACTTCTGAAAATGGCATAAATGTTTAAAAAAAGTTCAAAAATCTGGTGATAATAGGTTCATTTCTTTCAACCAAAAAAAGTGTAGCCTGTGAAGTGTAGTGCAGCTACGCCAACTTTCTCTATCAGTGCAAGGAAGAGAATAAAGATGATGCATTTTAGTCTAAGGTGCAATTACCCAGGCAGGGTTTAAAGAAACGACTGTAGTGTCTTTTACAGGTTTATTTCATTGCACAATTGACAAAACGTGTTTTTGGGCGTAGGATATTTATTTCTTAGGAGAGTACAAATGGATTTTATTAATTTGTTTTTATTACGATGCATTTTTTTAAGCCTTCGTAAGTGATATCACTAGCCACTAATCTGTAATATCATGTCTGCAGGAGTCAAAATGCCTTACAAACATAACTCTATAATTTTATATGTTTTCTTCACATTTTTAACGTAAAATATTTCCTGAAGTATCTAAATAAATTCAAAATATTTCATGTTAATTTGTAATGGTATTTTATTAAAAAATGACAACATGGAATATTCAAGGTTTGTTTAACTTTATATAGCTTAAAGAAAAAAAAATATGTTAAATTTATTATTTTGACTAATGCACTTCTTTAAAACCTAACTAACAAAAACGTTACAGATTTCCATCTCGTTATGTTTTCTCAATCAATCAGTGAACATGTGACAAAATTAAAATTAACGCATTTTTATTTGAACTACACCTGTTACACCTCCTCAAAAGCTGGTGTAAAATTTTGCTACAGAAATCTGCCACTGTAGCTTCACAAGGTTGAAAGAAAAATACAATAATAATGGCTGGGGTGTCACATCCGGTTGCACGAAGTGTTTAGTAAATCCATACAAATAAACAGTTATTGCCATCAACTTTTATGCATTGATTATTAGAAAGCAATTATTATTATACATTACTTATTGGTAAAAAAAAAAAAATCGTGATTAATACATTCGAAAAACAAAATTTTCTAATTTTCTCTTCATCACACACTACGATTATANTCGTAAAAAAAAAAATCGTGATTAATACATTCGAAAAACAAAATTTTCTAATTTTCTCTTCATCACACACTACGATTATACTGACACCAGTAATCAAAGTTTCGGTACCCTGTAATTCGGAAAGTTAAGTTTGTGTACGGTATAAACACCACAAAGTGAGGGTTCGCTTGAACCAGCCACCGAGGTTTGTATTTCTATTATAGCTTCGAATTTTAGATTTCGAGTGCGTTATAAACAACGAAACTTCGGGTTCGTTTGTGATAATCGCATGAAACGTACAATTAGGTTATGCTGAAGTGTAAAACAAGATGTTTGATTGGTTAAAAATAACGTGTGTTAATGAAGAGTGATTGTATAATTTAGGTGTAGGTAAGAAAATAACTAATACACAATTACTAAATATATTGCACCATAAAAACAGTTACGTAATACAAATAATTTAATTATATTTTATCAAGCAATGTCTGCAAATTTATATAACTTTATGTTACCTTAAAGANACGTAATACAAATAATTTAATTATATTTTATCAAGCAATGTCTGCAAATTTATATAACTTTATGTTACCTTAAAGATTTTCTGTAAAATATATTTTATTTTCGTATCACCATAACAACAAGGATTAATTTGTTTGTATTGTTTTGATATTAGTGAATTCCGGTATAAAACACACACGAAACACAAGTTTTCAAAACAGAGTTTCAAATGACGTTAGAAATACTTCACTAAAATCTTAGTTTGGACACCTGGGTTATCTGAAAATGAGGTTTCGGCTGGCGTTATAAACCTACAGATAGTAAATGTTAATAAGAAACGTAATAAATAACCAGGTATTCTTTTGTAACAGCTACCAAGAGGTAACTGTTCAGTTAATCACCATTAATATATATTCTCTTTCGCTACAAATACTAAAGTTTATATATCTTTATTTGGGCATCTATTTTACATTACCAATAAAAATATATGTACTCACTACAAACTGTAAGAAAATTACGATTTTGACATAGACCTTTCAATGGATATTGAAAACAATATCCTAGATGGCAGTCACGAGATTTAAGTTAATAACATAATACTTTGATATTGCTATTTTGTTTTACAACTATTAAAAACACGTAGTTTTGTTTCATTTTAAAATAATAATTTTTTGTAATATTTTGATTTTTTTATGGTAAAGTTTAATACAGGTTCCTATGTCTTGTGTAAGTTGAAGAATTGAGATAGTTATTTTATAATATAAATTTAAATACTGCCTTGTAACTATTTAGACTTTTGTGATATATGGTCTTATAATGCTTGTGCCTTAGGGCCCTGTACAAGGAACACATATATATAAATACCCTATTGTTTATTTATCGGGTCATTGCTTGACCTAATATGTACTAGTAAGATGGTTTACTTAGAAGAACATTTCACAACCTATGTACTCTCCTAATGAACCAGNTTGACCTAATATGTACTAGTAAGATGGTTTACTTAGAAGAACATTTCACAACCTATGTACTCTCCTAATGAACCAGCTCTTTTGTTTGGTTAGTCAGTTCTGTACAGTTATAATCAGACTGACTTTTTTGCTGAAGTTCTTGAAAATAATACTTTAATAATGCAAAGTGAGGAATCATATTTGGGAAACTGTTCAAATATCAGAATTTATAAACCTTATTCGTTTGATTTAGGGCTGCAAATATATAAACGAATGCAGCTTTACATTCTGGCTCGATAGCAGCAAGATCATTAGATTGATGTTCGGTCTGCACATAATTCAAAACGTTTTTTTTATCTTATTGTATATGTATCTAAATTACATGTGCATAACTTATAACATAATCTAAAACATATGCACTTCNTTTTTTTTATCTTATTGTATATGTATCTAAATTACATGTGCATAACTTATAACATAATCTAAAACATATGCACTTCTTAAAATGTTTTTACAAAACATAGGATGTATCTTCTTTTGCATGTTGACATTAAAATTTTTTTTCCTACCATTAATGTTAGTGAACTGCTTGAATTACCTAATATTGGAAAATTCAGCGAAAGGAAAATCACCTTTTCATTTTAATATTTATGTTGAAAATATGAATAGTAAAGCACAACTGCATTTTTAAAGAAAATAAATTGTCATTGGCATTCAAAATATTCATTTGAATATGTGAAATTGTCCATATCGGCAGAAATAAATTCTTCGTAGACACTAACTGGTGTAATAATTATAATCGTCCAATCATAACAACATTTTCGGGACATTTCAGGGATTAATAAACAAATTGTGCTTAAAGTATTGAAGTTCTTTAAGTTTATATTTAAAAAATTTGTTACACTAACAGTTTTAGGTGTTGTAATCAGTGGAAGAAGTACAAAATCTTTACAGGCAAAAGTAATTCAAAAAGATCTTTCTCGAGGGAAAGCTGAGTAGTTATTGTTCGTGTTAGTTCAGGCTATTGATGAGAAGGCTAATAAGGAGAAATAAGTGAAAGACCCAGAATGGTCGGCAGGATATTCTCCTTAGCACAGAGAGCATATAGGTGTTCAGCCTGTGGATATAGACAGACTTTACTGAAATATTCCTCAACACACCTGATGCACCGAGGGGTTTCTTGACACGTAGGCGAGCAGTGCCCAGGGCGCTGGCAGTGGAAACACTGTACCAAGTATCCACCACCTCGGTATAGCTCTTTTGTAATACCGACTCCTCCGAAGTGTTTAATGCAAAGGGTCTGCTGGAGTTGGCTGGTTCCCACGAGAAACAGTGGCCATGGTTCGGGGCAGGCACCTCGCTTACATTACTGTGCTAAGGTGAATCCCGATTTCTTGCAGTGGTTCAGAGATATCATAGACTGACATTTCAATGTGCAGCTTTCGGATAACAACTCTGGCATTCCTATCCTCAGAGCATATTCCTGTGTGAAATTGGAGTCCNTTTCAATGTGCAGCTTTCGGATAACAACTCTGGCATTCCTATCCTCAGAGCATATTCCTGTGTGAAATTGGAGTCCCTGAGCACGTAAGACCTTGGTCATTTTGTAATGGTCTTCCATTGTCGCCATCTGGAAAATTGACGAATTATCATAGTTCATGATGATGAAATGTTGCCATGCCCTTGAATGCAGTGGCGCACAGGCCCCATGGTACCACTATGAATAGTGTTTCTTTGGCTTTGGGTGTCTTTTGTGGCCGGTTGTCTGCTGTCTTTACCTGTTCAGGAGCAGGCTTTAGAGNAGTGTTTCTTTGGCTTTGGGTGTCTTTTGTGGCCGGTTGTCTGCTGTCTTTACCTGTTCAGGAGCAGGCTTTAGAGTTTTGACAGTTCACCCTGGTGTGGATAGGAGATGTTTGTGTTTGTCTGTTTTAGCATTGAGTATTTGTTGTGTCACCTGTATATATTTTATGAGTTGTTTGGACTCGGGTTTTCTTTTCTGTGTGTGGCACTTCGCTGCACTTTCGGAGTAGGTGAGCGGGTGTCTCTTTGTTTGGTNGACTCGGGTTTTCTTTTCTGTGTGTGGCACTTCGCTGCACTTTCGGAGTAGGTGAGCGGGTGTCTCTTTGTTTGGTATAAAGCGACTGTGTCCAGCCACAGAAGTCCTTTCCATTATCTGGTCATTCTCTTTTTCTGCTCTGTGAGATGNGGTATAAAGCGACTGTGTCCAGCCACAGAAGTCCTTTCCATTATCTGGTCATTCTCTTTTTCTGCTCTGTGAGATGCAGTACATTTCCCTGTACATGCTTCTGGCAGGGTCTTGGCAAATCCAAATATTTTGGTGCCATAGGTAAATGGGCCTTTGTTAGCAGTGGTAGTCGGTAGTGTACGGCCTGTGACAGTGCTTAACTGGGTCGCAATGTTGTGTGGTGTTGTTCGGGTTGTCATCAGCGGAGGCTGAATGAATAGTTGCTCAGATGTGGTCACCATCGTCTTTTGTATGTCTGTGTTGGTCGCTTTTGTGATACCAGTTGAGTGCAACCAGTGGCCAAAACTGGCTGGACGACCCAGGAGAAGCTGGAGAGAGAGNTCGCTTTTGTGATACCAGTTGAGTGCAACCAGTGGCCAAAACTGGCTGGACGACCCAGGAGAAGCTGGAGAGAGAGAGTCTCCTTGACAATGGTGGCCATGGCATACACATGGCAATGCTCCTCAAAGTTTTTTTTGCGGGGCTTGTTATTCAGCAGGGGTTTCCGGGATGTTCGACATCTCACTTTCGTTATCCCAATCGTTCNTTTTTTTTGCGGGGCTTGTTATTCAGCAGGGGTTTCCGGGATGTTCGACATCTCACTTTCGTTATCCCAATCGTTCCTATGTTGCGACCCGATGTCGAGCCAGATACTGTGGTATTATTGGCTTCCTTTTCGGGCAGGTTGTGGTAGTGTTGGTCTTCTGTGGTGTTGAGCAGTGGCGTGTAGGTATACCTGTTACAGAGAGTGCCCATGCTCCACATAGGCTTAATTTGTGATAACCCTGGTACGGGAATTCCGTGGCTAGCTAGTTGTTTGTCGTACTTTTGGCAGTCTGGCGAGTGTGCCCTTTGACTTTCTGGAAGGGATAATGATTCATCAGCGTATGTTTCTTGCCTTTGTGCATCCTGCGTTATTCAGACCAGTCTACACCTCGAACACGTCACTTTCGGGTATATAGGAGCTTGTGCAGTGAAAGCCCATATATCTGCGGGTCATGACAAGATACACAGGATATCACTAGGAAGCTTGACATTGAACATGCTGCAGTGTATATCACTGTGTTGATTGTACTGTTCGGGAAAGTCCGTATTTGTTGATCTGACTGTGAGATAGGCGATTTTGGTGGTAAATCAATGTTGGTGTTGGGCTCTTGTTCTGCTGTTTGGTTCGTTGCAGTTGCGAACGAAGTTAGGTGATCTTGCTTTTTAGGCTAAGTTCGTTGTTTATTGTAGTGTTTACTGATCTCTTTTCGCTGGAGTGAGCTCTGTGTTTCATGCAAAGTGGGGTGTTGTTTTGCTGCACGGCCTGTGGCAAAGAGATTGCATTGCTCTGACTTATCTTGATACTGGAGATGGTTGGCTTCAAGATGGGATTTGTTTGTACTCTTATAGAGACGTATTCATTTAATAATTCGCGGCGCGAGGAGTTGGACAAATGGCAAAGATCCGAGTGGTCTTCCGCTAACAGAGATTACATAGAAATATAAGAAATTTTCTACTGTTGGTAAAAAAGGTGTACACAAAACGTCTGAATTTATTATTTACAGTGATTTTTAGATTGGCAAATATAACAATTTTGTAACGATAGTTTATATGGCCACATGAGTAGGCCTAGTCCTTTAATCATGATGTGCAAGGAATTCTATTCGCCTCGGCATTTTAGCAGCACCATTCCGGTGTATTTACTAGCGCTACCTGGCCAGAAGAGTGCGAACTACGTCCAGCCCCGAAGCTTGATGTCGTTTTCTCACTACTAAAATCAATAGAAGTAGAATGTGAGGGCANTGCGAACTACGTCCAGCCCCGAAGCTTGATGTCGTTTTCTCACTACTAAAATCAATAGAAGTAGAATGTGAGGGCAGTGCACGCCGCACGGTAGCGATGGGTCGTCAAAGCATTTCTCGTTAGCGTAACTAGACTGTTCATTGTCGTCCGTCGACTAGTTGAATTCTTCGACTAGGCAACATGTCAACTTCTTTACACGGACTTTCTACGTACAACGGTACATATGGCTCGATGTCGACACTTCGAAGCTAGATATGTTATTCTATTTTACGCGTATTTAAATTATTTGCAAAATAAAACTGATCATTAAGTGAACCAAGAATGAATTGTGGTCGAAAGGGTATCCACTACGAAGAAGTTCAATATTAGGTCAAGCTTCCAAAAATTATATAAGACATGGTTCATTACACATATTTAAAATAAAATATAATGTATGTTTGTGAAAAGTACTTTTAATCTACGATGCATAATTAATATAATTATTAATTAGCATTGCTTTATCATACTCACCATATTTATTTATAGTGCCAACTGACAGAACTAATGTATGTTACATAAATTATTATATTAGCGAGACATTGTTTCTCTTATGATACGAGCGCAGAGCGAATTTGGGTATTTGTTTATGATTGCGACGAAAGTGATGTGAAATTCGAAACATGTTTCCTTTTTAAATGGCTATTTAAATTTGCAGTCGTCGACTTGGGAGCCAATTTTTCTTTGCATATGTTACACGTAGCTTTACCACAATTAACGTCTTTTTCAAAATGATACCAGCGTTCACTCGTATTTCGCCCCGACATTGTTGTTAAAATTTTTATTGTCATAATTTTTACNTTTCAAAATGATACCAGCGTTCACTCGTATTTCGCCCCGACATTGTTGTTAAAATTTTTATTGTCATAATTTTTACACAAATTTACATTTAAGTACACTAATATGTAAACATTTAATATTTACAAAAGTAATTAACACTAACCCTTTTATACATAAACGTTCGTATATCGACTATTGTGATGGTTATTCACAATCAAGCAAAATGACAGGCCTTCCGCATAACTCGTCAGAAACGGTCATATTATGATAAAAATCTAAACAAATCACTAAAACGGTAAACAAGTAACTATAAACCGATTTGTCTATTAACGTTCAGCTAGTCAAATGCACTTAGTACATTCTCTTTCGCTCTCGCGAAGTTATCTTATCGGTATCCTTTTACTACATTTAACACGATAATAANGCACTTAGTACATTCTCTTTCGCTCTCGCGAAGTTATCTTATCGGTATCCTTTTACTACATTTAACACGATAATAATAGGCCTATCTTACCCTGGCACGCGCATTAAAAAATCAACTCACTCGCGTGTATGTTAGAGTTCCAAATTGTTTATGACCGCCGAGCCGTCTGCGATGTTATTTCAACGGACGACAATCGACGAACGGACGTTTAAGCTAATTTGTTTACGTCGCAGTCTCGTTGCGCGTCGAAACGAACGCCTGGACTCTGGAATTTAACCATCTACAAATTCGACTGGTCCATCAATCGACAGTAAACCGTCGAAGCGTTGATTGGACGTAGACGGTTGGTTGAACTAGTTCGTTCATTCAACGCCCACCGCTAGAGCACGGGGTTTTCTCAGGGTGGTGCACGGGTCTTCTGAGCCCTGACATTCCTGATGCTATGGCGGATCGGGTGGGGGGGGGGCATTCAAGGTCCCGACATGAAAACACAAGACAACACTAGGGCTTGAAGCGCCCTAAACGTCGTCGGAACTGGCGAAGGGTCGATCGAGTCTTTCTCCAGTCCCGAAAAGGTGCTTCCCTACCCTTCTCTTTGCCAGTTAACCTAATCCCACAGCTAGACTTAACCAGCTAAGGGGCACCAGCTCAACCGCTTACTGATTCTGTATCGGGACCACCCGTAGGCTCTCTTGGGGTTCTCTCCAATTGCTAATTCAGGGTAGCACCGGGCCACAGAGTACGGAGTGTCTGCGCGAGTGATACTATTTGGTAAAACGTTAAGGAAGAGTGTAAAAAGAGATGCAATAAAACAACTGCACTTGATGCTTTGTGAGTCGACGTTTGTTATGTTTACCGTTATAAGAGTGGCAAAGATATTTTAAAATATATATAATAAATTTATCCATGTACAGCATATTTATATTTACAAAACCTTTACTTGCATTTTCAATTTAGGGTGGNTATATATAATAAATTTATCCATGTACAGCATATTTATATTTACAAAACCTTTACTTGCATTTTCAATTTAGGGTGGATTTTACAACTTCTAGTTAAAATACCTGGTAACTTAACCCATTCGTTATGGCTAACCATTCTTTGAAGTTGGTGTCGCATTTTACAATACCATTCTTGTGATGTCTGTTGGTGGATGTCTTCAAAATTCCCGACGAAATGCCTACTCAATATATAAAAAAAACTGTTAAAGGGTGTTGTGATTGGCTGTCTGCAGATACGCATTTGTTCACCCTCGAAGTGCCACGTGCTAAGTGTAACAAACATATTTTAATAAACATTGTCTTATGTCTTTAATTTTGTTTTGGTTTTTTTATGCGAATTGGCAGATTATAAAGCAGAAAGGGAAAGTAGTGTTAATTTCTCTGTCACCAAGGAGATCCTATTATCAATAAGAATGGCACAGGTTTAACATGTGCTCGAAAATATGATAAACAGCAGGCTTGGAACAGTCCTATATATCGTATTTGGACCAGTCTGACATCTGCGTCTAACAATGAGTGCGAGTGTGTAGGAATGTAGGAAGCTAGCAATTAAAATACGATCATCCAAAAATAAAAGCCCGTGAAGTTGCCGCCCACAATAAAAGTGAAATCCTAAAGAATTATAATACACCTTGGTCAGGTGTATGCAATTATATTAGGNAGTTGCCGCCCACAATAAAAGTGAAATCCTAAAGAATTATAATACACCTTGGTCAGGTGTATGCAATTATATTAGGGGCAGTACGTTGCATGACTAGTTTCTTGTGCATGTGAATATTTACACAACATCCACAATAGCAAGTTACACACACGTTTGTATCACAGTACCTTAAATATGCCACATTTCAAGAATAATTAACACCTTTAAAATACTCAATACTCTACATGGAAAACGCCTCGAATATTTTTAATGTCTTGTTTGTTAAGAACAATATTTTATTTTATTTATATGAGCGAAATGAAATAATTAACCTTGTAGCATAGTTAATGTGCTGAACGGTGATGGAAACATTCAGTTAACTGCAAACAGCTTAGTCTCTTTANTTAACCTTGTAGCATAGTTAATGTGCTGAACGGTGATGGAAACATTCAGTTAACTGCAAACAGCTTAGTCTCTTTACACAGTAATGGTAGCTGAAAAGAGTCAGCCACTCTTGGCGCGCGTGAGCTTCACTCCTTGTCGCTGCGTCGGGCAAACTCACAAATATCGTTCCAGATGTGAGTATGATATGGCACTGGCANACTCCTTGTCGCTGCGTCGGGCAAACTCACAAATATCGTTCCAGATGTGAGTATGATATGGCACTGGCACTGTGCAGGTTAGGTTAGGTTAGGTTAGGTTAGGTTAGGTTAGGTTAGGTTAGGTTAGGTTAGGTTAGGTTAGGTTAGGTTAGGTTGGAAGTGTGCTTATGAAAATTACATAAAATGCGTTCAGTCTACAAGTTTGTGTGTGCGGAAAACCTCAAACATCATTNGAAGTGTGCTTATGAAAATTACATAAAATGCGTTCAGTCTACAAGTTTGTGTGTGCGGAAAACCTCAAACATCATTACAGTAGGGTCTGTGTTTACAAAGTGCTACAGTGTTTTTTATTGGCGTCTATCCACTCATAATGACTTAATCAGTTAGCCACAGTAAAAAGTTTCATTTACCTCAAACGATGTTTAACAGAACGATTTTTAATTATACTGATTGCAATGTTTTCCTCAAATCTCACTTGTATGTGACCGGAGAAAAATTTATTTATCTTGATTTGGCATCAATATGCACTAAACCGTCACATCACAAAAAAACATTTCTTGGACTGGATATACCGTTGGAAATATCAAGTCTTATTTAAGTTAATAAAGAATTTACGATTAAAAAAAGTTAAATTACATAAT
The DNA here is from genome assembly GCA_002778355.1 of Clitarchus hookeri. Taxonomy (NCBI): domain Eukaryota; kingdom Metazoa; phylum Arthropoda; class Insecta; order Phasmatodea; family Phasmatidae; genus Clitarchus; species Clitarchus hookeri. The sequence goes on along the minus strand of NQII01003103.1, from coordinate 272,141 downwards.
TATTAATATATTGGTACAAATGGAGATTGACAAATATACTGACTCAGATATTAGCACTGTGCCACTTTCCTCATCATATATTTTAAACATTCTGTGTTAACCAATATTTCGTTGTTACGAGTGCGAAAATTTCTTCTCCAGCCTATGCCCTAATCTAAAATAGCATCTAATGGATCCTAGACAGAGATTTCTTACAGTCTTACATCCGTATCACAGCAAGGGGAAACCCAGAAGACTCGACGCTGGTCTATGCTACAGATAATTAACATAGTGACGAAATACTACGACATAACACATTCAACAATAATACACAACGACATGAAGAAAATTACACAAATGACATAATATACACAATAAAACAATGATGNACACATTCAACAATAATACACAACGACAGGAAGAAAATTACACAAATGACATAATATACACAATAAAACAATGATGTTGAGGTACAGCTTGCGAGTTTCTCTGCAATACGAATGAAGGTTCATCAGACTCATCAAAAACAAATTGAAATAATAAAAATTCAATATCCTTTCCTACACACATGGGGATTAACTCATATGAGGTAAGTGGAAAATTGAAGGTAGGCAATGTGTATATNCAATATCCTTTCCTACACACATGGGGATTAACTCATATGAGGTAAGTGGAAAATTGAAGGTAGGCAATGTGTATATGTTCAATGTGTACCTATGTGTTAGGGTGTTGTAAACTTTTATTACCCCCTTATAACAAAATAATAAATTTTTTTTTAGAAAACTGTTGTATTCTTTGCAGAAGTATTAATAATGTACATAGCACAAGTTAGCAATTCAAACTCTGCCTATAGAGCTAGTGACGTGATTTAATTATGCAACAATTCAGAAAATGTTGGCAGTACTTTAACCTTGCAGCTTAATATCTTGTACACCAGCTGAAAATTTTCTTTGACCATCATATTTCACTCGACATTTATCTGAAATACTATAGGCTAGGTGACGTCATAGATTGTGGAGGTCAACAGCTCTTATTACGATTGAGTGTTTTACTATCCTTGGTGAGTGAAAAAACATAATAAGTGACATAAACACAAATAGGGTGGCACATACCTTCCCTTACGCTTAATACATATCCGGCACTCTCAGGTGTTCACAGAGGCAAATAATACANATAGGGTGGCACATACCTTCCCTTACGCTTAATACATATCCGGCACTCTCAGGTGTTCACAGAGGCAAATAATACATATACATACATACACTGAAGAGCCAAAAAAAAAAAAGTACACTTGCCTTATATCCTGTAGGGCCCCCGCGAGCGCGCAGAAGTGCCATAAGACGACGTGGCATGGACTCGACTAATGTCTGAAGGTATGCAGGAGGCAATTCACACCATGAATCCAGCAGGGCAGTCCACAAATCCATATGAGTGCGAGGCGGTGGAGATCTCTTCTCAACAGCATGTTGAAAGGCATCTCAGATATGCTCAATAATGTTCATGTCTGGTGATTTAGGTGGCCAATGGAAGTGTATAAAGTCAGAAGAGTGTTCCTGGAGCCACTCGGTAGCAACTCTCGACGTGTGGGGTGTCGAATTCTCCTCCTGGAATTTTCACGTCCGTCGGAATGCACAATGGGCATTAATGGGTGCAGGTGATCGGACAGGATGCTTACGTATCTGTCACCTATCAGAGTCGTATCTAGACGTATCAGAGGTTCCATTTCAAGCCAACTGCACACGCGCCATACCATTACAAAGTCTCCACCAACTTCAACAGTCCCCTGTTGACATGTAGGGTCCATGGATTCATGAGGATGTCTCCATACCCGTACACGTCCATCCGCCCGATACAATTGGAAACGAGACTCGTCAGACCAGGCAACGTGTTTCCAGTCATCAACAGTCCAATGACTGTGTTGGCGGGCCCAGGCGAGGCGTAAAGTTTTGTGTCGTGCAGTCAACAACGGTACACGTGTGGACCTTCGGCTCCGAAAGCCCATATCAATGATGGTCCGTTGAATACTTCGCACGCTGGCACTTGTTGATGCCTCAGCATTGAAATTTGCGCCAATTTGTGAAAGGATTGCAGTCTGTCACTTTGAATGATTCTCGTCAGACGTCGTTTGTCCCGTTCGTTCACGATCTTTTTCCGGCCGCAGTGCTGTCGAAGATTTGATGTTTTACTGGATTCCCGATATTCACGTTACACTCGTGAAATAGTCGTACGCGAAAATCCAAATTTTATCGCTACCTCGGAGATGCTATGTCCCATCTCTCGTGCGCCTACTATAACACCAGGTTCAAACTCACTTAAATCTTGATAACCTGCCATTGCAGCAGCAATAACCGATCTAGCTGCCGACCGCATCGCGTTATTCTGATTGGTTTCATACCTCTGTTATTTGCATACGCAGACCTATACCAGTTTTTTTTGGCCCTCCAGTGTATAACGTCACATATAAAACATAATAGACACAAGTGAAATTAATTTGCTCAGCAACTCACTCATCTCGCTTTAGGACTTTTATAATCCTCTTCTTTCTGTTTCTATCATAAACATCCTACAGTGAACTCAAAACGTCTATGAAAACTTATAACCAAAATTTCAGACTGCTATTTGAGGTGGATGAAAATACTTCAGCTGGGTTATATTATACCTTCCTACAGATACTCCTTCAGTTGTAGACAAATAATAGCAATTCTCTTGAATTACACCAGTAACAACAGAGATCGCCCACTTTAAATTGGTTGAGTTTTGATAATTTTGAGGCCATTTTCTTGTCTCGGCAGCTATACAATCGCTTCTGAACAAGGGACAATATCTCTTCTTTCGTAATAGCAGTAGATCTCTCTGCATGCTTTGTGTATAGGATAAGTTTCTGCAAAACCTTTGTGGCAACAGTCTCCGACATAAATAACTTATTGGTAACTGATCAAAGTGTGTGGCCAATATCTCAGTGGCGACAAGCTAAGGCACTTGGGTCGTGCACATGGTTGTGAAGTTTACAGCGTCCTCTGGACCTATGGCAGTCACTTCCGCCTGGTTCATNGCACTTGGGTCGTGCACATGGTTGTGAAGTTTACAGCGTCCTCTGGACCTATGGCAGTCACTTCCGCCTGGTTCATGATGTTTCCTGTACTCATATGTTCGCCGCTTTATGCGACGTTTTCTCCAGGAGCCAGGGTCACGTACCTTACAATTATAAATTGTAGGTTCATGACTAATTTGTCTGTGACGTTTACGTCTGCGCTGGACTTCTGATCGGCGTTTTCGGTACCTTAAGTCGTACTGCAGTTGATCAGTGTGTACAAACCGTTTGTGATTCGGCACAGTTGCTTGGTGAATGTGAGTGTGTATGAGTGGTTCGGTATCACTGATTGTGTTCGACTGATACACATCCTGTAGTGCGTTATACGTAACCACCTTTTCATGAAAGCAGTCAACTGTCAAAGTGTCCCTTTGTGTAAGAGCAGGTTGGCTTTTCATGATGAAAAATCGGACTATTATTTCCTCACTAACTACTTTAACTTCTGCGTGCATTTATTTCAATTTGTTCTGCATTTCATTTCCGGTTTCGGTGTCTTGTGAAACCTCGGGCTTTGTTTCTGTGCCACTGGCACCTTTGGGTAAGGAAAGTGTTCTCCTTGTGTTCAGGTTCTGTGACACTCCCTTCCCTCACAGTATCAGCGGGTCGAGTGACCGGAGGTGTGAGTGACTGCTAAGGTGAAAATTTTACCAATGAAGTAGCTCTGTTTGTTAATTTATTCCCTTAAACCAACCTGCATTTGTTTTATAACATTGTCAAATTTATTTTTCATGTTTTCATTGTGTTGTTTTATTTGCTGTGTTAATTCGGCCCCNTTTGTTTTATAACATTGTCAAATTTATTTTTCATGTTTTCATTGTGTTGTTTTATTTGCTGTGTTAATTCGGCCCCGATATCTTCACCCAGTTGTTTTATTAGCTGTGTTAATTCATTCCTGATATCTCCACTTAGTTGTTTCATTTGCTGTGTTAATTCGGCCCCTATATCTTCACCCTGTTGTTTCATTTGTTGTGTTAATGAAGATGGGCTTGAATTAAGGTTAGCCAGTTGTGTTAAAACATTTGCATCGTACTAGAGGATTCAAGTGTAGATGCATGCGGTGCAATAACTAGTGTTGTATCGCTGTCAGGTGAAAGCGAAACCAATGGGCTTAAAATAGCTTGCACCCTCCAGACGTTAAGGCATCGGTCTGCAGTCTATGTTTGTGTGTGCGTGTGTGTGCCGTTTACAGATATCACATCTGTAAAATACAGATTTCAATCTGTATTTGAGATGCAGATTAATGCTGCGAAGGAAGTAGCTTTGCCTTTCAGGCGTGGCCATGTTGTAATGCTTAGAGAGTTCTTGCAGGCCCTAATCAGAATCACAGAGTAACTCTATTCAGGCCCCACGTTGGGCGCCAGTTTGTGATGTGGGTGTGTGTGGTGATTTGATCTAAATAGCAATTGTGTAACTCGGTTTGTTACTTGAGTGCCACGAGAACATTTATCTGGAACAGCGTGGACAGCTGCGTGTGTTGCGGCAGATAAACCACACACAACAAAACACAGCCCTTGAAACCAACATACAGAATTCACTCAGAANGTGTGGACATCTGCGTGTGTTGCGGCAGATAAACCACACACAACAAAACACAGCCCTTGAAACCAACATACAGAATTCACTCAGAAGTAACAAAGAACAAACTACCAAACATAACCCATAAGAAAAATAGGTTTCAATTTATTTTAGAAAATACTATGTATAGGAAAATTTGCTGAATGTGCTAATCAAAATGATAAAACGTTAGATCTGAAGTTTTACTTTGAAATATCACACTCCTTACTAAATATTCTTAATTGGAATTAAAAAAAAAAAAAGTGTTCTCAGGCGGTAAAACAAAAAGTAATAATATGTAAGCGAAGTTCAGAGTCGTCTCACTTAAAACACACGTTAAGTGACATTCCGAAAATTTACTGTTCTTAAAAATAACTCTGAAAATAAATGTTTCAATAAAATAAATTAATACATTTTTGTTACAGATTAAAGTCAATATAATTTTATATACTGAAAAGTTCTCAAATTTAAATGTGAAGTTGATACTACCACTAACTGGTATGTGTAGAGCAGATCCCAGTTCCACTGGGTCACGGTGAAAAAACATGCAAAATAACACTATACGAAAGTTACTTCGAGCACTAGAAATATTTATTTCAAGATTGATGATCAAAGAATCTGGCGCCTAGCGAACCGTCTAGCCGTGCACAAAGGGTGGCGCCTCTAGTATATACGGCGTCATATTACACCATGGCTGTCATCGACGTATTCTTGATGATCAACAAAAAAAAACTCACTCGAATTAAACTATTAAAGGCCGACCCTACGACCTCTTTCCATACAACGAAAATAGCTGAAAATTATAACTAATTTATTTTCAATTTTTGATCCAACAACAAGATTATTTAATTTTCAATTAAATTTAACAGCTGTAGCAATGTCATGGCCTCCTTACATTACTACTGGCGTTTAGTGGGAAACTAAATTAAATAATTTTTATGATGGTATCCAACTTCAAGGTCAGAAAAAGTTGGGTAATAGAGGTTCCTGTAGAAATATTACTATCACAATCATAAGTGTGCAATTTCCAAATTATTGTTCACTAAGAGCATTTTTGTATAACGTATAAAAATACTGAAATAAAAATGAGCACAGAAATTAACTTTCCTTTCACATGAGTATGCCTTTCAATTTTTTTTTACGATAAATCAGTGTTTAGCAAAAGCAAAATTAACATATCACAGGACTTTTTTGTGAATGTAAACCAAAGTCTATCAATAACTTATAGCTATCACACGGTTCTATGTTTGGTAATTTTCTAATACCATCAGAAGGGCTCATTAGAAGNCAGAAATTAACTTTCCTTTCACATGAGTATGCCTTTCAATTTTTTTTTACGATAAATCAGTGTTTAGCAAAAGCAAAATTAACATATCACAGGACTTTTTTGTGAATGTAAACCAAAGTCATAGTTATTGAATATCCTATCACACGGTTCTATGTTTGGTAATTTTCTAATACCATCAGAAGGGCTCATTAGAAGGGGATGTTTAACTGACCTGGTTATGGTGTAGTTTTGTTTTGTACCCGGCACTGTTTATAAAACTTGTGGTTATATTTCACTGTTACGTGGTTCCAGCAGGGAAAAGTTGGAGTTATCGAAAGGTAAACAACCGATGTTGATGTGTGGCATGCTATTGGAGTTGTATAACGGCGATGTGTCGTAAACGAAACCACACCATAAACTAGCAATACCTGTGATGATTATCATTTGAATGTGTGGGCATGATCATTCTGGATACCAGACTGCAAGGCTAGCAGAGAGATACGCGATACTGTGTATACCAGGGGCCTGTGTTGAACTTCATCGTGTGGAGGCTCGTGAATTGGGATTGGAGTGAGCAAGTGAGACTATTTAGCAGCTTTTTTGAGTCAGCTNCTTCATCGTGTGGAGGCTCGTGAATTGGGATTGGAGTGAGCAAGTGAGACTATTTAGCAGCTTTTTTGAGTCAGCTGTATGGTGGAAGTTACCTGGACGAGTAACAATTTGCAGAACTGTGGTTTTTTTTTTTCCAACTTTTCTTAGGACGCGCACAAACATACGTACCACTTTTTGCTCAACGGCAAGGAAATAAGTNCTTCATCGTGTGGAGGCTCGTGAATTGGGATTGGAGTGAGCAAGTGAGACTATTTAGCAGCTTTTTTGAGTCAGCTATATTTTGGAAGTTACCTGGACGAGTAACAATTTGCAGAACTGTGGTTTTTTTTTTCCAACTTTTCTTAGGACGCGCACAAACATACGTACCACTTTTTGCTCAACGGCAAGGAAATAAGTTAGTGAAAGGCGTGTGCCAGTTTATATGGGAAAACTAAAATATTGCGAGATCAGAAATAAAGCTCTCGAAACGTGTTTTCACACAAAATCTGTGCCAATCTGTATCCCGAAACACAAGCGACAGCGAGCACGAAGGGCCGTAACGATATACCTGCTTCCTTCAATGTTGGGACATTTCTATTAAACAGGTACAAAATTACGAAGCAGACAATGGGAGCATGTTCTCTGTGCCTGCTATTGGCCAGGCTGCTAGAAGCAGAGTGGTGCAGATATTTCAGCATGAATTCACTTTTACAGAATTATTTCTTGTACTTATTAACGCTTATTGTGTCTCATAGTATTTCCATTTTATATTTTTCTCATTTTTTTTTTTTTAATAATTTTACTTTACAATTTCCCTGGACGTCATAGCCCACTCCACTATTACGAATCTTTGAATGTAGCAGTTACCTATATAACAATGCAATCAAGTTATGAATTAGGGTGCACAGCAGTGTCGATATATATCACTTGTTACAAATTATTTTCAGTTCTATAGATAATCCTCTATAATATAGAATTAACCTATATTTAAATTATTTAGAGTTGATGAGCCCTGCATGAACAGTAGGACAAAACAAAATTGGCCTATGATACTTAATACTTTTTCTTTTGGAAACAAACACAAATATGTATAAATTGTTTATCATGTCTTATGGAATAATATTATACTACTTGTAAATGAAATAGAGGCCAATGGGTGTTAGCAGTTGTGTATAATCGATAGGCCTAGTATTAAAATTGTATACTGTGGAAGGTANATCCTCTATAATATAGAATTAACCTATATTTAAATTATTTAGAGTTGATGAGCCCTGCATGAACAGTAGGACAAAAAAAAATTGGCCTATGATACTTAATACTTTTTCCTTTGGAAACAAACACAAATATGTATAAATTGGTTATCATATCTTATGGAATAATATTGTACTACTTGTAAATGAAATAGAGGCCAATGTTTACTACTTGTAAATGCAATAGAGGCCAATGTTTACTACTTGTANGAAAGGCGTGTGCCAGTTTATATGGGAAAACTAAAATATTGCGAGATCAGAAATAAAGCTCTCGAAACGTGTTTTCCCACAAAATCTGTGCCAATCTGTATCCCGAAACACAAGCGACAGCGAGCACGAAGGGCCGTAACGATATACCTGCTTCCTTCAATGTTGGGACATTTCTATTAAACAGGTACAAAATTACGAAGCAGACAATGGGAGCATGTTCTCTGTGCCTGCTATTGGCCAGGCTGCTAGAAGCAGAGTGGTGCAGATATTTCAGCATGAATTCACTTTTACAGAATTATTTCTTGTACTTATTAACGCTTATTGTGTCTCATAGTATTTTCATTTTATATTTTTCTCATTTTTTTTTTTTTTTACTAATTTTACTTTACAATTTCCCTGGACGTCATAGCCCACTCCACTATTACGAATCTTTGAATGTAGCAGTTACCTATATAACAGTGCGATCAAGTTGTTATGAATTAGGGTGCACAGCAGTGTCGATATATACCACTTGTTACAAATAATTTTCAGTTCTGTAGATAATTCTCTACATTATAAAATTTACATAAATTTAATTATTTACAGTTGATGAGTCCTGCATGAACAGTAGGACAAAAAAAATTGGCTTATGATACTTAATACTTTTTCCTTTGGAAACAAACATAAATTGGTTATCATGTCTTATGGAATAATATTGTACTACTTGTAAATGCAATAGAGGCCAATGGGTGTTAGCAGTTGTGTATAATCGATAGGCCTAGTATTAAAATTGTATACTGTGGAAGGTAACTATGATTTTTATATCATTTCCTGAAAAAAAAAACCCCCCAGTAGAGTGGTTTTGAAAAAGACGTTCCCCAAACATATGCGTAAATCTAGCAATGATAGCAATGAGCCCTTGACCTTTACAAGCATACCTTCGCCAACAGTACCGACTAGTCAGCAGAAACAATTATCGGCATTTATTAAAACCGTAAACTACAATTATTTGAGAAAACAAAATAACTAAAATGTACCTACTTGTCGGAAATTCCAGCCGACCTTCTGTTTTTAAAACTGTTTGATTAGACGAGAATTTTTTTTGAACATTCATCACGATAGAAAAAAAAAACCAAAAAACCAGTTTTAAATTTTTCGGCTTCCGTTTTCTTTTTTCACGTTGCACAAAAACATGTCGTTTTCATCATCATTAATTTCAAACCAATTATTCACTTTGTTTATAAAACTTTAACCTCAAATTATACACAAACAAAAATTTCACAATGGCTACTTTCGCCGGCGGCAAGCGGCGGTAACCGTCTGTAAAACCGGTTAACGAGAACCCAGAATGCCTGTGAGTTTAACAGAAACTTCGATGTTGACTTCAGAAATAACGAGGAGTTGTAAAACACGTTGTCGACTACTCGACCGTTAAAGTGACCGTTAAGGATTGATGGAAACTTTAACGAGGAGTTGTCAAATCCTCCCTAAACATACAGTATACTTTAATATACTTTGTTCTTATTATGTATACGTTTATTGCAAATTACAAATACATTTAAAAGAAAGAACATTTCTTCTAAATAAGTAGTACAATGTTTAGCGCTATATAATTTCTACTTTGTAATTAGTATAACGTAAGTTATACTATGCGAATTGCGTTCAACAATTAATGTTATCTGTAGAAATACAGTTCTCTAAACACTTTCTCAGAGCAGACCAATTTAGATTTTTGCCAGAATGTGTAATTAAGTCATTAATTGCATCCTGGCTAATGCTTTACTATCGCCATTTTGCAGAAATCTTCGCTAGTTCGACATTATCCAATCAGCAACTGCAGTTTACAAACACACTGTCTGAAGTCACCTTTACAGTGGACTCGGCAAAGATGGTCATACTTGCCATCTGGTCTTAAGGTGGGTTACGATTAAATACTGAAGAATTAAGACTTGTACTTGAGACTCGTTAAGTACATGGAAATAAATTTCGCAGTTTATGATTGATCTATCAACTGTTAAGTCTAGTCAATCAGAATCGTAGGAGACGAAAGCAGACAATGTTACCTGGAAAAATGGATAAGTGAGAAAATTATTTAAATACATTCATTTTTTTGTGGTTACTGCTTGTGTATTCGTTCTGCAAAACTCGTGATATTCTAAAAAGAGGAAGTCGATTCCAACACTGGGCATTTGCGTTAATAAATCTGAAAAGGTTTAAGTAAAGTGAATTCAATAAACCACTTCCAAGAAATAAAACATGGCCATTAACTGTTCTTTAAATAAAGAGGATACTTACTGTCTCTCGATTTAAAAAAAGTTCATTGTATACGAGTTTATGATACGCCATAACCTAAACCCAAGCTGTAAGTACAGTTTACCGGCAACAACTGTCACTGTGCTCTGATTGGCTACTTCGTCTTGACTGGTACTTAAGATATAAAATATAACGATATCTTAAGTCAGACCAAGAACGCACACGACACGCACACGCACACTCGAAAANCTAACGAGGAGTTGTCAAATCCTCCCTAAACATACAGTATACTTTAATATACTTTGTTCTTATTATGTATACGTTTATTGCAAATTACAAATACATTTAAAAGAAAGAACATTTCTTCTAAATAAGTAGTACAATGTTTAGCGCTATATAATTTCTACTTTGTAATTAGTATAACGTAAGTTATACTATGCGAATTGCGTTCAACAATTAATGTTATCTGTAGAAATACAGTTCTCTAAACACTTTCTCAGAGCAGACCAATTTAGATTTTTGCCAGAATGTGTAATTAAGTCATTAATTGCATCCTGGCTAATGCTTTACTATCGCCATTTTGCAGAAATCTTCGCTAGTTCGACATTATCCAATCAGCAACTGCAGTTTACAAACACACTGTCTGAAGTCACCTTTACAGTGGACTCGGCAAAGATGGTCATACTTGCCATCTGGTCTTAAGGTGGGTTACGATTAAATACTGAAGAATTAAGACTTGTACTTGAGACTCGTTAAGTACATGGAAATAAATTTCGCAGTTTATGATTGATCTATCAACTGTTAAGTCTAGTCAATCAGAATCGTAGGAGACGAAAGCAGACAATGTTACCTGGAAAAATGGATAAGTGAGAANACTGTTAAGTCTAGTCAATCAGAATCGTAGGAGACGAAAGCAGACAATGTTACCTGGAAAAATGGATAAGTGAGAAGATTATTTAAATACATTCATTTTTTTGTGGTTACTGCTTGTGTATTCGTTCTGCAAAACTCGTGATATTCTAAAAAGAGGAAGTCGATTCCAACACTGGGCATTTACTTTAATAAATTTGAAAAGGTTTAAGCAAAGTGCATTCGATAAACCACTTCCAAGAAATAAAACATGGCCATTAACTGTTCTTTAAATAAAGAGGATACTTACTGTCTCTCGATTTAAAAAAAATTCATTGTATACTATTTTACTATACGAAATATCCTAAACCCAAGCTGTAAGTACAGTTTACCGGCAACAACTGTCACTGTGCTCTGATTGGCTACTTTGTCTTGACTGGGACTTAAGATATAAAATATAACGATATCTTAAGTCAGACCAAGAACGCACACGACACGCACACGCACACTCGAAAACATTCGTTCATATTCTAAGAACACTACTTAAGGTTTCTGTTAATTCAGTCGTGATCCACCCGACGACCTTGAAACGTGGTTCGAAATCGCGATGTCAAGCAGTGACTATGGAACACACATATTCAGTCTCTAGGCAAACAAACATAAGAAAGCCGTCGTGAAGATCACCTTATGTGCCTGTGCTTGTCATGTTTGAATGAATAAATATTAATTATATAAGAAGAAATCTGAATTACCTAATGCTTGATTTAGTAATTTGATTATACATTTATAGTCACAGTATAAAAATAATTAATACACAACGAATTTCTAAACCACATAAACATTTGCTTTGACAAAAAAGTTAATTGCTGCAAATATGTGTACAATTATTGTATTTTATTATTTGCATTTTATAATGACAATTTTTAATGCCTTAGGAATTTTCTATAGCCATCTTTCATTGAGATACAATTATTTCCTTTTAGCATTTATTCAATTAAATTATATAAAAATTTAGTATAATTCAGAACATTCTAAGGACGAAAAATGTATACCCATGATTTTTTTTCTTCAAAAATATGCTGATTTGTTAAACAGGTGTAGTCAAGGGAGGGTAGAGAGAGAGAGAGAGAGAGAGAGAGAGAGAGAGAGAGAGAGAGAGAGAGAGAGAGAGAGAGAGACCAAGGTTACTCCAAGTCGACGTAATTGTTTTGATAGGGCGACACCTAGCATTAACATGGCTGCGATGGGGAGAGCCAGACATCTAAGAGAGTGTTGATGACAGTTCGGTGCGGTTATTTCCTCTTGGTGGAAGCGCAGCAGTTATGTACAAGTGTAATTGTACTATGGCGGACCTAACTGATTAATTAATATTTATTTTTGTAGGCCAATTAACTAATCTGTTTCCCTCAAACCGAGACAGCTGCATTGCCTAACATAAATATAATAATACCTATAGGCAATACATGTTTCCACTGTACTAATATTTAATGAAAGAGCCGATACATTGAGACAAGTTGTATATGCAATAATTAAATACACAACAAAAAAAAAACTGACAAATATACTGACCATTAAATATGTTTAGGTGCTATTCGCACGAAAATGAAATTAATTGCAAAATACTGATGTAGAAGGACATTGCGCACCAAGCATGCAAAGGACATACAGTTTGAAGTGGCTGGAGAAACAGACAGCAGCCTGNATGTAGAAGGACATTGCGCACCAAGCATGCAAAGGACATACAGTTTGAAGTGGCTGGAGAAACAGACAGCAGCCTGCTTTGTGGGGACAGAGCAAGCTGCTTAGTCTGTAACTTCAAGCCGATGCCTCTTTTATTACAATATGTATAAAGAAATGAACTAGGAGAGGCTGGGGAAAAGAATTCACAAATGTTTTGGTAAATTAATGAAAGAGAAACTACATAAGCAGTTAATATACTGACAAGTAGCGTGTTCTCTAAAGTGGGTAAAAAGCGGGTTAGGGTTTACGGTGTTGTGTGAGTAGAAATATTTGTAAAGGTGTCAGCTTCTGTAGACTACGAAAAATTAATGTACGTCGACTTTAAGCCAAGGTCTTCTTTTAAAGATCCCATTGTTCTGGATGGTGATGATTATTGTTGAGTAATCCAATCACGCCTGCACATCGAGGGTGATGGCCCTCACTGAACACCACTGAGTACTCAAGGTGATATGGCTAGAGGCCATCTTACTTGCCTGATGAGCCATCACTTTACAACGTACCGACATAATTTGTTAACCTACGCGGCAAGGTAAAGGTTGTGCTACAAGAACGTATAGTTCCAGACAACGACCGAGAAGAAGTCTCGAATGTCAGTTAGATAAACTTCACATGNAAGCCAAGGTCTTCTTTTAAAGATCCCATTGTTCTGGATGGTGATGATTATTGTTGAGTAATCCAATCACGCCTGCCCATCGAGGGTGATGGCCCTCACTGAACACCACTGAGTACTCAAGGTGATATGGCTAGAGGCCATCTTACTTGTCTGATGAGCCATCACTTTACAACGTACCGACATAATTTGTTAACCTACGCGGCAAGGTAAAGGCTGTGCTACAAGAACGTATAGTTCCAGACAACGACCGAGAAGAAGTCTCGAATGTCAGTTAGATAAACTTCACATGTTAAATACTCACACTTTGATCCTACAGAGTCCGATTACAACACATGCGGCAGGTGTTCAGCCGATATTGTACACCCGAGAGCGAGGCTAACAAATCTTACTAGTCAATTATCTCCCTGGGTACGTGAGCCGGCAGGAAGAGAGAAGGCGCTACTCATGGGTTATTAAGAAAATAAATAAGAGACTTAGAGTTCTGGCATCAAACCGAACGAATGACTGTGGCAAGCTAATGATTGGTACAAAATAAATTCTTAAGTCCAGAGAATAGCGTACCAACACGGCCATCTCACAATCCAGAAAAACAGAAGATCGGAATATCATTTTTGGGTTGCAGTGACGCAGGGTTCAGAGCACCCATAACACCGACAGTGAAATAAAAGCACGTACAGTTTTTAACTCACTGTAAAATCCTACTTACAGGCACATGCGTGGTTCTAATGGCTATGGTGAGCTGCCAAACAACTCGGACACAGTGTAACGTAGCTGGCAGTAAAAATGAAAGTAGTTATATCCCCGGCGCGATTTGAGCTGGCAGTGTTGTGATTGGTCCGGCCACCAGGCTAAACGAAAATAGAGATTTAATTCCGAACAAAAATTATGACCATTGCAAGCTAAATGGTAGCCAGAGTGATGCTGAGGTCCTGGAGGCGTGCGTGCACTCCTAGCAAACACTTGCAACCAAATGAAATGGCGGAGTCCACCAAGACGCCCAGCTCAATACCATACAAGTTGTGTGGCAAAATNATTATCTCCCTGGGTACGTGAGCCGGCAGGAAGAGAGAAGGCGCTACTCATGGGTTATTAAGAAAATAAATAAGAGGCTTAGAGTTCTAGTATCAAAACGAATGAATGACTGTTTCAAGCTAATGATTGGTGCAAAATAAATTATTTAAGTCCAGAGAGTAGCTACAAACACGGCCATCTCACAAGCCAGAAAAACAGAAGATCGGAATATCATTTGTGGGTTGCAGTGACGCAGTGGTCAGAGCACCCATATCACCAACAGTAAAATAAAAGCACATACAGTTTTTAACCCNGTCAGAGCACCCATATCACCAACAGTAAAATAAAAGCACATACAGTTTTTTAACCCACCGTAAAATCTTACTTTCAGGCACATACGTGGTTCTAATGGCTGTGGTGAGCTAGCAACCAACTCGGACACACTGTAACGTGGCTGGCAGTGAAAATGAAAGTAGTTATATCCCCGGCGCGATTTGAGCTGGCAGTGTTGTGGTTGTCCCGGCCACCCGGCTAAACGAAAATAGATATTTAATTCCGAACAAAAATTATGACCATTGCAAAGCTAAATAATAGACACAGTAATGTTGAGGTCCTAGAGGCATGCGTGCACTCCCAGCATACACTTGCAACCAAATGAAATGGCGGAGTCCACCAAGACGCCCAGCTCAATACCATACAAGTTGTGTGGCAAAATACAAATACACTTTCAAAGAAGATATCAATACATATGAACACAATTTCCCTTCAATACAAACATAGTTACCCTTAATGATAATTTGCATGAGCAAATTCGGTGCGTAAAGTAAATGTGTTGGTACAACAACTCAAAAGCGAAGTATTTTTAATTTATGCTGGCGCTGCCTTTCGTAGTTTGTTGCATAACTAAGCTGGTTGCAGATTCATTTAATACTGAAATATAATAATTACAAATAAATAATTTCACCCTTGTTTTGAAAAATTTAAGTGTGGCATTGGCTTGCTTGTAGTGGGCGATTCCACTCTTACCCCAGGAGGGGTGTGGGTAGTCATGTTCAATTAGTGTAAAAAAAAAAAAGCTATTTGTAACAGCAACTTAAAATAAACAAAAAGTGGTTTTACACACTAGGGATTTTGGCTCTGCTCCTGGTTCACTCACTGCACGCACAATACACGCACAAGGACGTAAAGCGCTTTGTGTGACGAGGAAGACGCAGAATAAGTAGGAGCAGTGGGGGAGGGGGGGGGGGGCTCGTAGGGTTGCTGGAACACGGCAATCATTGTGACCGCCTCACCACATTCATTCCCCCGGCGGTAATTTTACTGGGGCTTCTTTTGGTGGTGTTGGACGACCCGAATTGTTACGCCCTCAAAAATGTCTCTTGAGGGAGTGCAAGTTGGAATGGCCGTCTAACTCTGTTGGTGTTAGGAGAGTGGCACAGTTGGTGTGTGCTCTAGCACACGTCTTGGGCACTGGAGTCAGGTGAGGCAGACGCCATGTTCGGGCCGACTCGTCCCCAGTAGAGGGTATTCCATTACTATGCTAATGTAGAGGGCATACTATAACTGTGCTAATGTAGAGGGCATGCCATGACTATGCTAATGTAGAGGGCATACCATAACTGTCCTAATGTTTGAACATACCATGACCGTGCCAATGTAGAGGACTTACCATAACTTTACTTAAGTAGAGGGCTGAATGAACAAAGGGAGGAAGGATGCGGCACGTGTCATTTGTTTCAAGGTGTATGTAGTTAATATTTAATAGTTTAACCACTCTTTGTGCACATTCTGTTACCCATTTGACATCTACGACGCAATTCTGTTGTGCTGATAATTCGATCACATCTGATTCCTATATCTCTTTCGAGGCCATTGGCAACCACCTTGAGGGCTGCCTAATTGATTAAGCACCCCTGCAGTTATCTGGTGGCATGCAACTTTCGCTTTTTCCTAGACCATTGTCCCACAAGAGAAAGCTGTCTGATTCTTTTTCAGTAAATCNGGTGGCATGCAACTTTCGCTTTTTCCTAGACCATTGTCCCACAAGAGAAAGCTGTCTGATTCTTTTTCAGTAAATCTGTTACCAACTTTTTACAAGTGTTGTTTTATTTTCTCTAAAAGTTCCTCCAGTGGTTCTGGTAGTTGGCTTTCTCCACTGCTTGGCATCGTAGCATCTGGAATATTAAGAATTATTTGTGAGTCCCATTAGCAAAACCCAACCAAGGACCCTACACAGGTCAGACAGCCTGTCACACAAGTCATTCACCCTAATAGGCAAAATGTTGGATTTGGGAGAGGCCTATGTCCTAACCAAAATTATATCACCTAACGCCTAACAAATACTCCTAGTCATCGACCTGGTTGACTAATTTTTCAGAAGCTTTGAACACCATCGACTGACGAGAAACTACTGGGCAGCTCGATGGCGAGGATGAAACNTGACTAATTTTTCAGAAGCTTTGAACACCATCGACTGACGAGAAACTACTGGGCAGCTCGATGGCGAGGATGAAACGCATCCTTCTCTGTATCGCCCACTCACAGCACCCATGTAAAACTCTCAATACAGCATTCCTGTCTACGTATAATTTACAGCCATATTCATTATTTGTTGTATATATTTTATATTTGAACCATTTCTAATAANACCTAACGCCTAACAAATACTCCTAGTCATCGACCTGGTTGACTAATTTTTCAGAAGCTTTGAACACCATCGACTGACGAGAAACTACTGGGCAGCTCGATGGCGAGGATGAAACTCATCCTTCTCTGTATCGCCCACTCACAGCACCCATGTAAAACTCTCAATACAGCATTCCAGTCTACGTATAATTTACAGCCATATTCATTATTTGTTCTATATATTTTATATTTGAACCATTTCTAATAAATACATTTAAATTTAAAAAAAAAATATTTTTTTTTGTTTTCCAATTATTTTGGATTACATTGGGTTTATCAGTCTTCAATCGAACCCTTCTATTAATTCACTGATGCAGTCACATCTGATACACTTTTTGGAAAACAGAATAATGTTTCTCAGTTTTCTTACAAAAACTCAGTTAACATTCGATAGTANCATCTGATACACTTTTTGGAAAACAGAATAATGTTTCTCAGTTTTCTTACAAAAACTCAGTTAACATTCGATAGTAATATCGACGACCGTTACAGCCATAAAGCACAGACTTCGGTGACGATCAGTTGGTTATGGACCGTCATTCAGGACAAGCCGCGCCTCATACAACTTTCCCCAGCCGTCGACATCATTTTATGAAACACTCGTTTGCATTATATGAGTGGCAATTGGTTACTTACAAATAACTTCTCCATGTTGTGAAATTTTGAAGGCGGCAAGAACTCGGCTAGGGAAATCAAGACTGCAGGTGTTGACAAACTGTATAAAAACTTTGTCTCCGAGCTGCCTGGAATTTGTGATCATTTTCTCGTTCGTGTGTGGAACGACGAAGACTTTTCTTTTGTAATGTAATTCAGCTGTTGACTATGAAACTCTTGTCATAGAATAAGATATGGAAGAACACGACTATTTTTTGCGGTCTTTGACGCAACAAATTTAATCTGATTCAAGTAGATCAGATATTTCCAACGCTTGCTCATGAAAATAAGCTAGAAATAATATCGTTCTGAAAATCACTATAACATTAAGAAGTTAGAAATTTCGCTGTTCACTATGAGATGCATAGTTTTACATTGTTCTACACATGTCACATGTTTACGGTATAGATTACGTGTCACGGACGTAAAGTAAAAATAAAATACTTTTGTTTAAAAAAAATTAGGAGTAAATATTATGACAACGATTTTTAATAGTTTTGATTTTATGTAAAATATTATTACATACATCACGAAAATTAATAACTGTTCAAATAGTTATTTCTGTACTAAGAGAAGTCGTTATCTATGAAAATGTTATTTTTGTGTTTTGTTTCATATCTGAATATGTGAGTCTTATATGTATTAAAAGAAGTTGGAAAATAGTGATTTAATAAGTATAAGTAAAGTTTTTAAAATAAGTGTTTACGAATGTGTGACTCTCAATGAACAGAAAATTCCAACAATAACGACCCCGTAAACTCGTATTAGGCCTACATAGGAAACCGTGATGTGGCACATCTAACGTTGACAGATATTTTAGTACCCAGTGCTTATACCCTCTTAACAGTACAAAACAGTAGGAATATTCAGACCTCACTGTTGCAGCCAACACTTCCGCTATATCAACCAGCGAGTCTCACAACTGTCTTTACTTTTATTACAAGCTAACTCATCCTGCGGCTTCACGACATTTTCCACTTTGGTGTAAACATGTGTTATATCTACTTCTCAGGTGCCTTGTTCTGGTGGGAATAAGAGCATCTGCCAAAACCAGCTTTAATCTATATTTGCCTATAACTTATACAGTTGTGTTTACTGCGTCTGATTGGGTTAATGACACCGATGTTGGTGAACTGTAAAGGCCATAAAAAAACATCAGCGTACCATTTTATTTACTTGAATATACGGGATGTTTACGAGATGAGTGCAGATATTGTGAGGAATGCAAGGGGGTGTCCAGACAAGTGTTTCTATGTAATGAACACGGTGTTGGAAATACATCCTTATGCTACAAATAAATAGAATGCAAGACGCATATGCTGTAAGCTATAGTTATTACGTAAAGCACATGTAACAAAATCACTCAAATGAATTGACATGGAAACCTTATTTATAGTATTGCCACAATTGTTCAAAGTGATGGCCGTTGACGTGGTTGCACGGCGGCATACAGTACCCCTGTACTCGGGGCAGATCACGTGGCTGTGGTGATGATTGTCGTCGTCGACTTGACATTGCCGGGTGGTTCTTGCAGCAGCGCATTACTATTCCACACTTCCCTGTCACTGTGTTATGGACAGACGAGGCAATGTTTGCCCGCGAGGGCATCTTCAACAGAAACAATATTCTCTGTACTGATATCAACGTGCAGTCTGTGGGCAATCGGGTCTCCTGTGCCTGTGACCTTAAATGTTAAACATGAAAAAATTCCAGAGCAATATACAGTGTGCACAGCTCACAGCAATAGTTTTATTCAGCCACAAAGCCACATCAGGCATTTGAGTCACTTCAGTAGTTAGAGTAAGTCCATGCTGTGCACACCAGCCAGATCTCCTCAAAGTCTGATGCCAGACTATAATATGGCACTACCGTGCTTTAATTTGCTTCAGTTGAATGCAATCCAATAGAAGGAGATTACACTCTTTCCAATCGCGGTGGGTGGGNACCGTGCTTTAATTTGCTTCAGTTGAATGCAATCCAATAGAAGGAGATTACACTCTTTCCAATCGCGGTGGGTGGGCGTGGATACCATCTCTTCTATCAACAGCATCGTACAGAGTTGAATCTGCACATGTCACCTTGATGGGGCCGAGGACTATCACACCTCTACAAATGCGCATAGTAAATGAGTCCTCTTACTAGGCGGACCAGACCATCGTCCCTTCGAAACTACAGCCTGGGTCCGGCGACGCGCCGCTTTGCTTCCCCAAGAGTTGCTCGAGTGACGAGTGTCAATCACCAAACCTAGCACTGTGTATCGTGGAGGTCCAGTTGGAGGGAATGTCCTCCTACTCCCCTGCTTCTGCCACCAGGAGCAGCCCTCCAGCCAAATACCCGCCTCCATGCCTCCTCCCAGTGGGAGGTCAATCAATACCACCCAGAGTCCGACCCGCGATCGGCACGACCAAAGACCGGGGCTTCNCCTCCTCCCAGTGGGAGGTCAATCAATACCACCCAGAGTCCGACCCGCGATCGGCACGACCAAAGACCGGGGCTTCACACCGATCCCCTGGGTCCCCACGACTATAAAATGCGCAATGAGTCTTCACCCAAAGCAGCTCAACTCCTCCAGGAGGGCAGACAGTCCCCTCTGCGGAGCTCCGCCACTCCGAGACCTACCAGGATGCCTCAGTTGGGGTTGTGCACTCGGCTTGCGGGTCATCACCGCAGGCGAGGAACATATGCAGCTTCTGGACAACCACACATGACCTCGCCGTGGCTGATCACCAGTGCACTGGCGGGGCCACTACTCGCCCATTATCGTCCTCACTCCCTCAGCCTCGGTGTTTCCACCATATATTCGCATCGCGGCCCCATTTCAGGGACCGAGTCTTGACCCACGCAGCATCACATGGCTGCAGTCAAAGAATATGCCCCATATTCTTTCCTGAGGTCGAGAAGGCCCCATCAGAGCTCGTCAGCCGGGGTGAAGAGCCCTCCACCGGGACCAGCAGTGGGCAAGGCTGGAGGTCCAGTAGGAAGGTTACACCATTACACGCCGATCTGCTCTTACACCCACCTACGTAGGCCTCCACNTCCCCTCTGCGGAGCTCCGCCACTCCGAGACCTACCAGGAGGCCTCAGTTGGGGTTGTGCACTCGGCTTGCGGGTCATCACCACAGGCGAGGAACATATGCAGCTTCTGGACAACCGCACATGACCTCGCCGTGGCTGATCACCAGTGCACTGGCGGGGCCACTACTCGCCCATTATCGTCCTCACTCCCTCAGCCTCGGTGTTTCCACCATATATTCGCATCGCGGCCCCATTTCAGGGACCGAGTCTTGACCCACGCAGCATCACAGGGGCATATTCTTTCCTGAGGTCGAGAAGGCCCCATCAGAGCTCGTCAGCCGGGGTGAAGAGCCCTCCACCGGGACCAGCAGTGGGCGAGGCTGGAGGTCCAGTAGGAAGGTTACACCATTACACGCCGATCTGCTCTTACACCCACCTACGTAGGCCTCCACNAAGGCTGGAGGTCCAGTAGGAAGGTTACACCATTACACGCCGATCTGCTCTTACACCCACCTACGTAGGCCTCCACCAGGGGCATGGCCGAACTAGGATAGTCATTCCCACAGTCACGACTACCCAACCAGGCACTCTGGGGCGACATACTCTGTACATTCCCTACACTGGGATCTGCTACCGGCTTCCACAGAGGGCATTTTCAGCCCTCCCCGTTGCCTTACATCCGTTACAGGTTGGCTATCTGGCCTCCCNTACCGGCTTCCACAGAGGGCATTTTCAGCCCTCCCCGTTGCCTTACATCCGTTACAGGTTGGCTATCTGGCCTCCCAGTGTGTATTAGGTTTTTATTTAATTTAAATAATGAGGGTTAAAATCCGACACCATGTTAGTTACATTAAAACCCTCGCCTTGACACGCCCTTGCATCCCCCAAAATATCTGCACTCATTTCATAAACATTCTTTATATGTGTAATGGCCAACTCAATCGGTGGGATACTTGTGAAAACTGCTATTTGTGATAAAACGTTTGAAAGTGAGACACATCAGACTAAGTTAGTCCACTCACAAATTTGCCACTCATTTGTACACATGTACTGACTGAGAAATTGGNTGAGACACATCAGACTAAGTTAGTCCACTCACAAATTTGCCACTCATTTGTACACATGTACTGACTGAGAAATTGGTATACATGCCACTGCAAATGTGAATTAGGAATAAGAGACTTCCATGATATAGAATACGTCAGCGCGGTATATAGAGATTTGGTGAAAAGATTGAACGAAAAGTAATGCAATATAGAACCGATACTATACACATCTCTAATTTTAGATTAATACAGAATGGCCATGAACTAAAGGTACAAATGCTGTACGGTGATTCCCTATGCAAAATGGGTTAGAAAACATTATACGAACAATGTCGTACAGTAACTCGCAAGGGAGGTAGCCACCCATGCAAATCGATATTTCAAATGGGTCTACCATAAGATAATGAAACCTACATCAGGTGAAAGAGCCATCCTGTGAATACTGTTTTCTTTAACCAAGACCTGACAACTGCGAACAGTTGTGGTGTACCATCATCCCCTACATTGAGACACTAGGGGGTGGTATGTTATTAACCTACCAATGTGTGTGTAACCCTCAGGTATTTTGTAAAGATGTCATAATCATACGGTCCTGCACGGAAACACGTTACCTTGACGTAACGCTCTCAGGCGAACAGTGTTCGAGAAAACGGACAAAGTTTGTAAGGGTTGCCTGCTAAGTACGCAACCCGCATTGCAAGGCAGGTTGTAAGAACATGGCTTGATTGCTGTGTGTGGATGCAGGTATTGGTGACAGGACAGCATGTCCGTACAGTACAGGCTCTGCAGATAGTTGTCATTCAAAGGGGAATCCCGCAGAGGGTCCCTGCACGAGAACGTCCCTTGCAAATCATCTGTGTGTGTGTTTTACAGTAACGGTTTAAAGTGGCGACCACCAGTTTCGATACACAAGCGACAGCGACGCACACTAGACTGTCTGATGGAAGCAAATATGTGTGTGGTGTTGCGAGTGATAGTACAGGAATCAGTAATCCGGGTGCGAAGTTCGTATACCGTGTTGACCGGGTTCTCTCTGGTCCGTCTCTGCCTATCCAACGCTCACCAAATGTGGCAGTAAGGTGGTGACGATCATCCAAACTGAAGTGTGCAGGGGAACCGTCATGCCGGTACCACACATGCTGGCGTGTTTGTAAATCGACATCCTCCAACCGAACGGGCAGTATGTTCTCTAAAATCTCTCGGCAAAGGTGGCCAGTCAGATGTGGCGGCAAGAAGTATGGTCCAATGAGGTTGTCGCCGACAATGCCGGTCCAGACGTCAACAGCCAATNAGTCAGATGTGGCGGCAAGAAGTATGGTCCAATGAGGTTGTCGCCGACAATGCCGGTCCAGACGTCAACAGCCAATGCCACTTGATGGCGGTGTTCAACCATTGCACGTGGGTTTACGTCGTCACAAACGTGACTGTTCCGTCTGTTGAGAACGGCATCACGCGTGAAAGCAGCCTCGTCTGTCCACAGAATGCAGCGAGGAAAGTCAGGTTCGTCTGCGCATTGATGCAGAAACCAGCGAGCGAAATCGACACGTGGCCGGAAATCAGCTGGGTGTAAGATTTGCACCTTTCCTTGATGATACAGGTGTAGTTGTTGTTCGTGCAGAACCCTCAACACACTCTGATGCCTCGCGTGCATTGTGCGAGCGATTCCACGTGTGCTGCTTGATGGCGAACTGCCGATGTGTTCCAACACTTCCTCCTCAAACCTGGCTGTCCGGACGTTGCGTATCACGCCGGTGTCACACCTGTTCGCTGTGAATGTTCTGGTCTTGCGTATCCATCTGCCCACAGACGTGAACATCCGATGACCTGGATGGCGTCTGTTTGGAAAGGTCTGTTCATACAGACATTGTGCTGCTCTTGCGTTACCACCCGCAGCATCATACACAAGATGCATATCCGCCATTTATGGGCACTTGTAGTGCTTCTCCATGTTGCGAACCAACAGTGCAATGCCACCCTGCCACACCCTCTAGCTGTGTTAACTCACAGCTGCGCGCGCAACTGTCTCAAGTAAGACCTGCCTTGCAATGCGGGTTACGTACCTGGCAGGCAACCAAGCACACTCTTACAAACTTTGTCTGTTTTCTCACAAACTGTTTGCCTGAGAGTGTTACACCAAGGTAACATTATTTGTGCATTAACGTACTTTACGTATGATTATGACGTCTTAAAGTAATACCCAAGGATTACACACACATTGGTAGTATACTAACATACCACTCCCTATGTCCTCACTGTTCTGGGAAGATACTACTCCACAACTGTTGGTGGGTTTCAGGTCTTGGTTAAAGACAACATTATTCAGAGAATGACTCTTTCATCGGCTGTAGGTTTCATTATTTCCCGGTAGAACAATTTGAAATATCGATTTTCACGGGCGGCTACCTCCCTTATGAGTTANCTGTAGGTTTCATTATTTCCCGGTAGAACAATTTGAAATATCGATTTTCACGGGCGGCTACCTCCCTTATGAGTTACTGTACGACGGTTTTCTTATACTGTTTTCTATCGCATTTTACATAGGGAATCGCCTCACAGCATTTGTATCTGTAGTTGGGGACCAAACTGTATAGCTTAAATAAAAACTTTCTGTTTCAAAAATTATGTTCAATCATTTAAACATGCCAGAATTAGGTAAACTTTGAGGGCGTACATTGTCATTTTGTGAGTGGGACAAAGTGCATGTCAATGCAATTTGTTGAATTTTATCTTCGATGTATTAATTATATATGATTTCTCTCGATGAATTGCTCTTGAACCAAAACAGAAATCCATGCAGTTAGTGACGACGATTCCACAGCAGGTATTTTAATACATCATCCTTTTGAAGAATATGTACTAAAATATGTTCTGTGAAATATTTGTTTGCGTGTACCGGGTGTACAAGAAAAACTTATAATAAACACCAGAGGAGGGCACATAATTACAAATGGAGCAGATTTCTTTAAGGAACCAATAGTCTAAGGTCCATAGTTAACCTGCTAATGGCAGCGGCAATGTGCAGGGGCGGGTATGCAACCTTGTGTACGTGGCATTGCAACCAGCCTGTGCGCAGGTCTGCCTGCCTGATAACACCGCTCAGTACCGCANTGCAACCTTGTGTACGTGGCATTGCAACCAGCCTGTGCGCAGGTCTGCCTGCCTGATAACACCGCTCAGTACCGCATGGTCGCAGTCTCGGAGGTGCTACGTATCTACAGTTCCTGCAGGACGTGTTACCGGAATACTTGGAGGAAGTTCCTTTAGACGCTCAGCAGGACGGAGCCCCGCCTCATTTCGCCATTGCAGTTCGCTGGCACCTCGACATACACTTCCCAAACTGGTGGATAGGTAAGGGAGGCTCCATAGCACGGCCACCACGTTCACCTGACATAACACCATCTGACTTCTGGCTGTGGGGCCACATAAAATCGATGGTGTATGCCACACCACTTGGCACGAGGGATGAGCTCATTACGCCGGAAACCTCTGCACGTGCGCATCGCAACATGCTTCAGCGCTGCACCGCCTGTGTGGCAGACGGCGGCGGACAGATTGAACTGGTACTTCGAACAGACACTCTGTCCCCATGCCTTCAGCCCAAATGTGTAAATAAAGTGTGATTTCATTGCACTGCCTGTAGCGTAGTTTTTGTGATTGCCTACCCGCCCGGTACATGGATTTCTCAGTACAAAAATGTTCTAGGAATGAAATGTTTTCCCGTAATAGTAGAAACCAATAACCTAATTGCCATCTAGCTTATTTTTACTTTTATCATATTAAGTGTGGTCAACNAGTCAGATGTGGCGGCAAGAAGTATGGTCCAATGAGGTTGTCGCCGACAATGCCGGTCCAGACGTCAACAGCAAATTCCACTTGATGGCGGTGTTCAACCTTTGCACGTGGGTTTACGTCGTCACAAACGTGACTGTTTCGTCTGTTGAGAACGACATCAGGCGTGAAAGNCAACCTTTGCACGTGGGTTTACGTCGTCACAAACGTGACTGTTTCGTCTGTTGAGAACGACATCAGGCGTGAAAGCAGCCTCGTCTGTCCACAGAATGCAGCGAGGAAAGCCAGGTTCGTCTGCGCAGTGATGCAGAAACCAGCGAGCGAAATCGACACGTGGCCGGAAATCAGCTGGGTGTAAGATTTGCACCTTTCCTTGATGATACAGGTGTAGTTGTTGTTCGTGCAGAACCCTCAACACACTCTGCTGCCTCGCGTGCATTGTGCGAGCGATTCCACGTGTGCTGCTTGACGGCGAACTGCCGATGTGTTCCAACACTTCCTCCTCAAACCTGGCTGTCCGGACGTTGCGTATCACGCAGGTGTCACACCTGTTCGCTGTGAATGTTCTGGTCTTGTGCATCCGTCTGTCCACAGACGTGAACATCCGATGACCTGGATGGCGTCTGTTTGGAAATGTCTGTTCATACAGACGTTGTGCTGCTCTTGCGTTACCACCCGCAGCATCATTCACGAGATGCGTATCAGCCATTTTTGCTCACTTGCAGTGCCTGTCCATGTTGCGAACCGACAGTGCAATGCCACCCTCCCACACACTCTAGCGGTGCTAACTCACAGCTGCGCGCGCAACTGTCTCGTCATGTAGTACGACCTGCTTTGCAGTGTGGGTTGCGTACCTGGCAGGCAACCAAGCACACTTACAAACTTGGTCTGTTTTCTCACAAACTGTTTGCCTGAGAGTGTTACACCAAGGTAACATTATTTGTGCATTAGCGTACTTTTCGTATGATTATGACGTCTTAAAGAAATACCTAAGGGTTACACACACATTGGTAGGGTACTAAAATACCACCCCCTATGTCCTCACTTTTCTGGGAAGATAAGTCTCCACAACTGTTGACGGGTTTCAGGTCTTGGTTAAAGACACCATTATTCAGAGAATGACTCTTTCATAGGTTTCATAGGCTTTCACTCTGTAGGTTTCATTATTTCCCGGTAGAACAATTTGAAATATCGATTTTCACGGGCGGCTACCTCCCTTATGAGTTACTGTACGACGGTTTTCTTATACTGTTTTCTATCGCATTTTACATAGGGAATCGCCTCACAGCATTTGTATCTGTAGTTGGGGACCAAACTGTATAGCTTAAATAAAAACTTTCTGTTTCAAAAATTATGTTCAATCATTTAAACATGCCAGAATTAGGTAAACTTTGAGGGCGTACATTGTCATTTTGTGAGTGGGACAAAGTGCATGTCAATGCAATTTGTTGAATTTTATCTTCGATGTATTAATTATATATGATTTCTCTCGATGAATTGCTCTTGAACCAAAACAGAAATCCATGCAGTTAGTGACGACGATTCCACAGCAGGTATTTTAATACATCATCCTTTTGAAGAATATGTACTAAAATATGTTCTGTGAAATATTTGTTTGCGTGTACCGGGTGTACAAGAAAAACTTATAATAAACACCAGAGGAGGGCACATAATTACAAATGGAGCAGATTTCTTTAAGGAACCAATAGTCTAAGGTCCATAGTTAACCTGCTAATGGCAGCGGCAATGTGCAGGGGCGGGTATGCAACCTTGTGTACGTGGCATTGCAACCAGCCTGTGCGCAGGTCTGCCTGCCTGATAACACCGCTCAGTACCGCACGGTGCAATTTCGGAGGTGATACGTATCTACAGTTCCTGCAGGACGTGTTACCGGGATACTTGGAGGAAGTTCCTTTAGACGCTCAGCAGGACGGAGCCCCGCCTCATTTCGCCATTGCAGTTCGCTGGCACCTCGACATACACTTCCCAAACTGGTGGATAGGTAAGGGAGGCTCCATAGCACGGCCACCACGTTCACCTGACATAACACCATCTGACTTCTGGCTGTGGGGCCACATAAAATCGATGGTGTATGCCACACCACTTGGCACGAGGGATGAGCTCATTACGCCGGAAACCTCTGCACGTGCGCATCGCAACAAGCTTCAGCGCTGCACCGCCTGTGTGGCAGACGGCGGCGGACAGATTGAACTGGTACTTCGAACAGACACTCTGTCCCCATGCCTTCAGCCCAAATGTGTAAATAAAGTGTGATTTCATTGCACTGCCTGTAGCGTAGTTTTTGTGATTGCCTACCCGCCCGGTACATGGATTTCTCAGTACAAAAATGTTCTAGGAATGAAATGTTTTCCCGTAATAGTAGAAACCAATAACCTAATTGCCATCTAGCTTATTTTTACTTTTATCATATTAAGTGTGGTCAACGAGAAAAAATCTTGAAATCATAAAAAAAATTTCATATTTAGAGCTTACCTTCGCAATTTCCATCAGAGGTAGGAGAAAAGTACAACTTTATGTACGTATGTAGTGAAATTTTTGCANGAGCTTACCTTCGCAATTTCCATCAGAGGTAGGAGAAAAGTACAACTTTATGTACGTATGTAGTGAAATTTTTGCACTTTCATAGCGTGTAATGAAATCTTACAGCGCAGCGACGGAAATGCGGCAAGCCAGTTCATAGTCTTTCGCATTTCGCACCATCCTGCCTGGGTGAAATAGTTTTGTCTGGCCACCCCTGAGGAAAGTGATGAACGACATCTTTCACAACACGAAAAGGACTTAGTAGGAACAAAACATAACTCACACCATTAACTGCAGCCGTGCGGAGGTTAACAAAGAATGCGTGACGCACTAGAAAGAACTAAAATATCAGAGAAATTGCCTTCTTCTAATTTACAAGCTGGAATTTTCGCTTCTTTCAGTATGTGAAGTGTTAATTATCTCTCTTGTTTCGACACATCAACTTATCTTCTGTCATGATATATTATCGTTAAAAATATCAAGATAGAGTAAGACAGGGCCAGGTTTGTGATTCATCATACATATTTATACCACACTTGTCACGTCTTTAACTTGTAACGACATTGATCTGACAATGGCTGGGTGTCAACCAGCAGAGACACTTGAAATAGACCACTGACATGTGTATGTGTCAGCGCCTCTGTCAAATAGGTCTAAAAAGAATTATCTAAATTAGACCGACAACCATCGGCTCGGGTTAATCACAAAAACAAGGAGAAAACATATATACGATTTATGGTTTAACGTGAATCGTAAGGGAGCTACATATCTTTGAAGTTGGATATGAATCCCCAGATAATTACAAATATTAGAGAATATTTTTAAGCGATGGGACATAGTGTTCTGGAAAATGTGTAACGGAACAAAGGTCTGTGACACAACACCTGTCTGTCACTGTCATTCTTGTAAATAATNGTGTTCTGGAAAATGTGTAACGGAACAAAGGTCTGTGACACAACACCTGTCTGTCACTGTCATTCTTGTAAATAATCACGGTCACTGCCCTTGTCCCGTAGACCCGTGTCACGTGGGACACCGTGGCACATCTGGCGTCGACAGAGTTTCTAACACCCTGTTTGTAGCCTACTTTCCGAAGGAAAGAGAAGGATAGGCTTATGCAATCACCTGAGTGTCTGGAATGTAGGTCCCGTCCTAATAACTTTTAAACCCGAAAAACTTATTTAACCAAACTAGGTTCACATATAGTATTTAGTAAGTNAGGTCCCGTCCTAATAACTTTTAAACCCGAAAAACTTATTTAACCAAACTAGGTTCACATATAGTATTTAGTAAGTACATGAGACTTTTATAGTTTTTGATCACGCCGGTTACTTGTTTTCAAAATGGCGATAATTTGGAAATTTAGACCATTATGTTATATCTCGGGGACCAATTATCCGCTTTAAACCAAATCTGGAACATTGACATTGCATTATATAGGGTTTACATTTTAAAAGANCCGCTTTAAACCAAATCTGGAACATTTACATTGCATTATATAGGGTTTACATTTTAAAAGAGGTAATGGCAATAACACGCCATTTTATAAGATAGTACAAATTAGAAATAATAAAGCTTTTCCATTATATCTTGGGAANCGCCATTTTATAAGATAGTACAAATTAGAAATAATAAAGCTTTTCCATTATATCTTGGGAATGGTTTAACCCATGTGAACCAAAATTGATGCGTTGGCAGAGCATGATGTAAGCACTGAAAAATAATAATGTTATTTACAGGCTATTTTAGGAGGTAGTGCAACATGAAAAATAAAGTTTTTATGTTACATCTCGATAACTGCACATCAATATGGCATACAAGTGATACGATTGTAGGCCATGTTCTCATATGCAATTTAAATGGATAAGGTGGGCATTTCTAAAATATTTTAGGTTTATTTGCAATATCTACCATACTGTTTGACCAATTTCAGCCAAACTTGCTGTAATCGAAATCGAAATAAAATGTTCCCTTGTCATAATTGTGTTGGTTTTAGTCCTGTCTTAACTTTTCAGGCGTGTGTTTCTTTGCTTCATAAAAGTGTTGTGCTACNCATAATTGTGTTGGTTTTAGTCCTGTCTTAACTTTTCAGGCGTGTGTTTCTTTGCTTCATAAAAGTGTTGTGCTACATACAGCTTTTGTGTTTGCGTGTGTCCACACTACAAACTTTAGAACCCGTGAAACAAATTTCACAAAACTCGGCACACACGGAGTAATTAGTAATTATAGCCGTATTTTATAGTTTTCGACCAAGCCCTATATTTATTCTCAAAATGGTCAATGTTTTAAAATTAGGGGCCTTATTTCGAATCTCGGGAAAAAATTAAAACCAAATTTCGTATTTTGCCAGTTCTACGTTAAAATATTTAATTTAGAGAATTATATTGTTTTTAGAAGCAATTTCGCAAGATGAAGCGTTTACAACATACCTCATCGACTCTCAAGATATCGATGTTAAGAGCCACCCAAATATCTTCACTCACATTCACTCACATCATACCTAGGAAAATACCCAACAAAGTCCTGCCAAATCTGGCCATGTTAACATTAACGATTTAAATGGACAAGTCACTTATCTTCATAATAGCGGTTGTATAAATATTTCAGGTCAATATGGTATATATACCATACAATTTGAACAATCTTATAAATACCATACTATTTGTCCAATTTCTGAAAAATTTGAAATGGTGAAAGTATCAACTAAAAGCACCAAATATAATAATAGTAGGATTTTCCACCATTTTGTAAAATAGCACCACATTAGAATAATTACATTTTGTGCCATATATCGGGAAAAAACAAACAGATTCCTACAATGTTTGGCAGATGAAAAATACTGCGGCACGGCATGTAAACTAGTATTTTTGAAGTTGATTAGACATTTTATTTCAAAACTATGGAAATGTAAATATTTTAACATACATATTCCTTCTGTGCAAGTCTAAGAGCACGACTTGCCTAACCGACTTAACTCGTATACGTAAGTAAATAAAGTAAGCGAATTAGTTATATTGATAATTCTTGTTCGTTATTTATGTACGTAAAATGCGTGATTACTCTCTCCCCTGTTGTATTATCTCACCTCGTAAATGTAGAAGCTTATAGAATAGCATACTTTTACAGTAAAACATCAGAAAACGGTAATAGATGCGATAAATGTGGACCGTGAAAAATAAGGACATTCCATGTAGCATAAATGAAGTCGTTTCACAGGTTCATAAAGTAGCGAATGACTGACATATCGAAATGCCTCACTATCATACAGAATAACGTGACCACAGTTGTGGTATCAGTACGTAACGTGTGGATGTTCTCATGCCACTCCNCCTCACTATCATACAGAATAACGTGACCACAGTTGTGGTATCAGTACGTAACGTGTGGATGTTCTCATGCCACTCCGCTGTGACGCCGCACGTCCAACGGAAGTGCAGTCGACTTTGCAACTCGCTCCCTCGATGCTGATATTAGANTATAGCCGTATTTTATAGTTTTCGACCAAGCCCTATATTTATTCTCAAAATGGTCAATGTTTTAAAATTAGGGGCCCTATTTCGAATCTCGGGAAAAAATTAAAACAAAATTTCGTATTTTGCCAGTTCTACGTTAAAATATTTAATTTAGAGAATTATATTGTTTTTAGAAGCAATTTCGCAAGATAAAATTACGTGGAAATATAAAGCGTTTACAACATATCTCATCGACTCTCAAGATATCGATGTTAAGAGCCACCCAAATATCTTCACTCACATTCACTCACATCATACCTAGGAAAATACCCAACAAATTCCTGCCAAATCTGGCCATGTTAACATTAACGATTTAAATGGACAAGTCACTTATCTTCATAATAGCGGTTGTATAAATATTTCAGGTCAATATGGTATATATACCATACAATTTGAACAATCTCATAAATACCATACTATTTGTCCAATTTCTGAAAAATTTGAAATGGTGAAAGTATCAACTAAAAGCACCAAATATAATAATAGTAGGATTTTCCACCATTTTGTAAAATAGCACCACATTAGAATAATTACATTTTGTGCCATATATCGGGAAAAAACAAACAGATTCCTACAATGTTTGGCAGATGAAAAATACTGCGGCACGGCATGTAAACTAGTATTTTTGAAGTTGATTAGACATTTTATTTCAAAACTATGGAAATGTAAATATTTTAACATACATATTCCTTCTGTGCAAGTCTAAGAGCACGACTTGCCTAACCGACTTAACTCGTATACGTAAGTAAATAAAGTAAGCGAATTAGTTATATTGATAATTCTTGTTCGTTATTTATGTACGTAAAATGCGTGATTACTCTCTCCCCTGTTGTATTATCTCACCTCGTAAATGTAGAAGCTTATAGAATAGCATACTTTTACAGTAAAACATCAGAAAACGGTAATAAATGCGATAAATGTGGACCGTGAAAAATAAGGACATTCCATGCAGCATAAATGAAGTCGTTTCACATAAAGTAGCGAATGACTGACATATCGAAATGTCTCACTATCATACAGAATAACGTGACCACAGTTGTGGTATCAGTACGTAACGTGTGGATGTTCTCATGCGACTCCGCTGTGACGCCGCACGTCCAACGGAAGTGCAGTCGACTTTGCAACTCGCTCCCTCGATGCTGATATTAGATAAGTGGCTTCCACAGTCGTGGGACAACTATAAGTAGAGCGGCTTTAATGAATTCAGAGACTTCCGTCTAGTTAACGGAGCAGCTGGTCGCGAGATCCAGGAAGCACTACCAACAAGGATTCCCAACCAGACGGCGCGCTGGAGCGCGGTATACACGATCACTCTGAGTCGCGAAGATCGATGTTGCAGTGAGACGGTCTTTTAGGACACCATGTTTCAGAAGGCGAAGTTTACGTCACCAGGGAAAACGACAGAAATCTGCTCTCACGCGGCTATCCCTTACGCAACGCCGGCNGTTTACGTCACCAGGGAAAACGACAGAAATCTGCTCTCACGCGGCTATCCCTTACGCAACGCCGGCACTCTTTGTCGGCAGAAGAGTGCTCATTAGGACATTCACTCCCTAACAAACGTGGTCCATATCTGTAAATACACAATCACTGTGAACTTGCGGAACTGTTACGATCAAGGGCGTATTTCGGCATTTGCAGACTAGCCGGCTGCCTAGAGCGTAGAGTTATTGCGTCAGGAAATTTTGCGGTGTTTGGGATTTGAAAGGCTGGGTGTCTTAATAGCAAAAGTGATATATCATCAAAAAATAGCATCAGCATTGAAGTATAGTTCGTGAGAATTCCTCTAAGTAAAGTGTTAACCCTTATTATTTTCTGTCAATATGTGCAAAATGTACAAATTAACCTCTGATTTTGATATATACCCCTTACTTAATATGTTTGAAGTAAGAGTGAGCAGTTTATTGACTAACGGCTGTTTATAATCAACTATACATGGTCTCGCCAACAAATGCCGGTCACAGGAAGTGAGTTGAATACACGTGTGGTGCTTCCCACGTGAGTCTCAACNCATGGTCTCGCCAACAAATGCCGGTCACAGGAAGTGAGTTGAATACACGTGTGGTGCTTCCCACGTGAGTCTCAACACTCTTGCGTGCGTCCGCTCTTTACATGAGCCGATCGCGTAGTTGTGATTCCGTTCTCTTTGTCTGCACAAACTGTGACTTCCCTTCACATCCCTCTGTTCTCTACCCATCTCTGCAGTCACTCTAGCTTTCTCATACACAGTAACATTGCAAGAAATTTCAAATTTAGTTAACTCATAAATACTTGGGCGGCTTACANTCTAGCTTTCTCATACACAGTAACATTGC
The DNA here is from genome assembly GCA_002778355.1 of Clitarchus hookeri. Taxonomy (NCBI): domain Eukaryota; kingdom Metazoa; phylum Arthropoda; class Insecta; order Phasmatodea; family Phasmatidae; genus Clitarchus; species Clitarchus hookeri. The sequence continues at coordinate 238,197 of NQII01003103.1, read as the reverse complement.
AAGAAATTTCAAATTTAGTTAACTCATAAATACTTGGGCGGCTTACAAGGACAAACACGCCACTTTAAAACAAGAGGGACACAGTAACGCGACAGCACAGTCAAGCCGGAACTTTATTTTGAAGGGCGACCGAAACTAGAATTTTGAAATGGCCTATCCTNGAACGCGACAGCACAGTCAAGCCGGAACTTTATTTTGAAGGGCGACCGAAACTAGAATTTTGAAATGGCCTATCCTTTATATACAACCAAGATACAACACCACTATGCCACACAAATTACAAAAAGACATTAAAAACCCAACCGCAAGGTTAGCATTATCCACTACTTACCATTTTATTGCCCCGTTGCTCAGTAGCTAAACTGGTATACTGCGTCAGCTCAGTAACACAATGTCGGCGTTGTCCACTGCTGGACGAAGGTGGAGGAGGTTAAGCCATCGGGCACTAGCGAGGCTCTTGCGGCGTAAGTTGCGGTTAAATGTAGCAGACTTCGGGCGGGCTTAAGTAAAGCGGAGTAGAGAGAGCCCCGGCCGTGCAAGGACTTGAGTGAACTATCCTGGCCAATCAAACATTGTGATGCTCGAAGGGTGAAGAGGAAAGCAAGGAGGGAGAAAGTGGCGGGAAAGGGAGGGGATCCGAACTGAGCAAAGAGTATACCACCGCGCAGAAGCAGATGACGGTAAAAACATGAACGCGACAGCGCTAAAGTCGCACCCCCCCCCCAACACCTGTGCTCTGGGACTAGTCCCTCTCTTCATTGGTACTACTCAACACACAGTTCACACAAGAAGAGAATTAGTTCATATATTGATATATAACACAGAAACATGCAGGTTAAGTTCATATATTGATATATAACACAGAAACATGTAGGTTGAGTTCATATATTGATATATAACTCAGAAATATGTAGGTTGAGTTCATATATTGATATATAACTCATAAATATGTAGGTTGAGTTCATATTCCATATCTTCGATACGAGGAGTGAACAGCTCCATCTTAAATGCAGTTTCCGGAGACAGCGGGTAGCCAATAATCGAAGGTCATCTCAGTGGCAAAGAACAGCAACAAGAATTCGCCAGGGGAGTTATGGTAGACGTAACCAACAGTAGCTCAACTCCTTAAATTGCGGACTGGTACTGCTTCCGAATCATTGGCGTCGACGTTTCCAGGCGGACTCGGCACGGCCCGGTCGGAGGATGGGAACAAACAATAACAAAGGATAAAAAAAAAGAGAACAGTAACATAAATAACATGGGAACAAGGGTAAGGATACAAACGTGTGCTTACAAAATTCATACAAATAACAGATGAGGCGCAAATATAAATACATAATGGACAATATACATTCAATTTCGAGGTACATAGGCCTTTAACGGGAAGACATGAGCTTTTCTGAAAAAGCGATGAGAGCTGGGTGAAACTAAACTAACAGTATTTAGCCCTAAAAATATATAAACTTTAAATGGGCCACACAATTTGGGTATCAGTTTCCTTGTTGGGTCTTTTCCCAAATCTTCTAACGTGCAATTCTTGCAAAGGACAAGGCCCTCTACCTTCAAATTATCTGCCCTGGTCTATTTTGGCAACGACCTGCAGCTCTGCTGCCTCGAGCCTACAATGGACCTCCTCCAGTAGGTGGTCGCGGTCATTATTGCCATGTAGAGAGGAGAAGGGGGTTATGTTCCAGATACTGAGTGAAGGATAACAGAGATGACGACCAAGGAAAAGGAGAGAAGGTGCAACTCCCGTGGAATCATGAGTGTATATTAAAGTCTACATNAACAGAGATGACGACCAAGGAAAAGGAGAGAAGGTGCAACTCCCGTGGAATCATGAGTGTATATTAAAGTCTACATTAATGGAATCTAGGTCCGGATCCCACTTAGTGTNGTGCAACTCCCGTGGAATCATGAGTGTATATTAAAGTCTACATTAATGGAATCTAGGTCCGGATCCCACTTAGTGTGGTCCTTGATTGTAAAAAAACCGCTAAAAAAGCATTAAAACTTTTGTTAAACCTCTCTACCTGGTTTTCCTTCGGACAGTAGGGGCTGGAGGTGAAATGTTTAATCGCCCAACGAAAACACATTCTTGAAAATATTAGNGGTTTTCCTTCGGACAGTAGGGGCTGGAGGTGAAATGTTTAATCGCCCAACGAAAACACATTCTTGAAAATATTAGAAGTAAAGTACTTGGCATTATCAGTAACAATTTCAACTGGAACACTAAAAACTTTCCAAACCTGTTCGGTAAGCATCTTAACTATCGAAAAAGTCTTCATGTTGGGAAGTGGCAAAAGAATAACCAACTTTGTGAAAGTTTCCAATAAGATCAGTATAAACACATTGCCCTTTTAAGATCTTACCAAGGATCCAAAAATATCTAGGTATACAATGCTCCAGGAAGTCTGAGGTATCTGCGTTACTGCCTGTCCAACATTGGTGTGTCACGCGTTTTTGCATTTCTGACACATATCACATGATCGCACAAAATCCGAAATGTCGCTCTTCAACATAGGCCAAGCGAATTGAACTGCAGTTTCATTAAATGACTTACTGACACCCAAGTGCCCACCAAACACCGAATCATGAAAGTAGGAAAGGACCACAGGCCTCAATAACTCCGGAACTACAATCTCGCGCATACTCCCCTTCTTCCCAGAGAAGTACGAACTATCACTTTCCTCTATATATGGAAGCACCGCNCTACAATCTCGCGCATACTCCCCTTCTTCCCAGAGAAGTACGAACTATCACTTTCCTCTATATATGGAAGCACCGCCCCAGCACTGAAGTCCATTTTAATCTGGTTGCAAACTTAACAAAAAATTTCGGGGATCGTACATCCTAGAAAGGGCATCTATCACTTGGTTTTCAGAACCACGAACATGATGGAGTTTAAATTGGAAATGCGACAAATGCAGAACCCATCGACCTAACTTACCCGGCTGTTGGAGGTGGTTCAGAACCCAACTAAGCGCCTGGTGACCCATATACAAATCACACTCCTCGTGCTCGATGTAGGATGCGAACTTCTCCAACCCATNCAACTAAGCGCCTGGTGACCCATATACAAATCACACTCCTCGTGCTCGATGTAGGATGCGAACTTCTCCAACCCATAAATGCAACCCAAGGTTTCCTTTTCATAAATGCCCTACTTGCGTTCTGACTCGGTAAGGCAGCGACTGCTACAGGGGTCAAACCCAAATCAGTCCGCTGACTCAGAACAGCGCCTAAAGACAGCGAAGATGCATTGACCTGTACCACAAACCTGCGGGGGGAAAACCCAGTAGNTGACTCAGAACAGCGCCTAAAGACAGCGAAGATGCATTGACCTGTACCACAAACCTGCGGGGGGAAAACCCAGTAGCTGTAATACCGGAGGGGAAGACCACTTCTGTTTCAACACAGACAAGGCCGACTCCTGCTCCTGACTCCACTTGAACCGCACTCCTTTCTTTATCGACAATTTTACAGAAGCTGCCAATTCTNGGCCGACTCCTGCTCCTGACTCCACTTGAACCGCACTCCTTTCTTTATCGACAATTTTACAGAAGCTGCCAATTCTGAGAAGCATTCAATAAATAGTGAGCAGTAGCCCAAGATACCTAAAAACCTNACAATTTTACAGAAGCTGCCAATTCTGAGAAGCATTCAATAAATAGTGAGCAGTAGCCCAAGATACCTAAAAACCTTTGAACTCCCTTCAGAGTTTTTGGAAGAGGGAAATTAAAAATAAGGGCAACACAATCAGGGTCAGTCTTTGATTGACCTTCNCTCCCTTCAGAGTTTTTGGAAGAGGGAAATTAAAAATAAGGGCAACACAATCAGGGTCAGTCTTTGATTGACCTTCACGAGCAAGTAACCTAAAAATTTAACTTTATCGGATCTCAAGGTTACCTCATCTGGTTTGACAGTCAACTCTACTTCCCGTATCGTAAAGAACACCTGACGCAAATGGGACGGATGGGATTCCAATTCATAACTGTACAAAATGACATCATCGATATAGTTAAACACAAATATAAATTTAAATTCTGATAACGCGAAATCTCATACCCGAGACAAGGCTTGACTGCCAAAATTTGAGCCCATTGGAATACATGTATACTCAAATTGGTTCCACAGTGTACTGAAGGCATTATATTTCCTGCAAAAGGGGTTTAACAAACACTGATAAAATTTATTGTTCAAACATAGAACAGAAAATACACGAACTTTACCCAGGTGCTGAAGAGTACAGTCAATAGTTGGCAAGGGAAACGGTTCTTTATGAATTTTCTTATTCACCAGCGAGTGATGGACAACCAATATATACTTGTCGCTATCCCTCTTGCGNACGGTTCTTTATGAATTTTCTTATTCACCAGCGAGTGATGGACAACCAATATATACTTGTCGCTATCCCTCTTGCGTACCAGAAAACCAGATGAACAATAATCTAACATCTACGGGACAATAACGCCGGCATCCAACAATACATCAATAATTTCCCTAAACTCCTGTTGCCTAGGGGGCGGACATTTAAAATGGCGATCGCGCACCAGAATGTCGTCCGTAAGGGAAAACTTGCAAAGAAGTACATCACACTTCGCTATTTTAGGACTGATGACGACGCTAAACTCCTTCCTCATTTGATGTAACTGACTCTGGAGACTTTCAGATGAATTATTCGTGCCGTCATACAAACATAAAAATATTTCCGAGGAGACGTCTGCCTGGAAGGCAATCCTGATGGTCGGAGCATAACCAAAAGATAAGTTATATTCGTCAAGATTGTCCGACGTCCTATTTTTCCCTAAAAACTCGAGACCTAAAACGACGTAAATATTGAGACACTGCAAATACTCAAAAGGGAAAGGGTCAGGAAAATCTGCGGACATGAAAGTGCAAGGGCAAGATTAAATTGCTCTTTATAACATCGCCATTCGCCACGCACAAATGCATCTCGGCCACGCACTTGACAGGTCTTTTAGACACAATCTCCAATTACAAAAGCCTTTTCAAGAAATGGTTGCTCACGACACGACGAGTCGCCCCAGTGTCAACCAAAACCAGATAATTGTTCTCACCACAAGATATCAACACAGTGCACTTTCTAGCCGTGCGTGGTAATTGAATCTTCGCCCGACTGGAAACCCTACACCTAATCCCAGTCAAACCCCAATTACCACCTTTGGGAAAGTCCTTAGCAAGTGGCCAATCTCGCCGCATCGGAAAAATGTCCGTTCTGGCACGGCACGCCTATCCTGCTTACATCACCTAGCGATGTGTCCCTGCACAGCACAACTACTGCACAGCATCACATCACCGCACTGCTGTATAGCGGGAAGTTGTCCATACAACGTGGAGTTCTTGCAGCGACCTGCTCACACGGTAGGAGGGAACACGCATGGTATTCACTAGAGGCAACCAAACGACTACGCACTTCAAAAGCTAGTCGACGTAGCTCACGCAAATTGTGAGGAACGGAAACCCAAGTACAGTGCACACGAACATGCGCAGCAGAATTATCTGAAATCGCGTTAACCAANCAAATTGTGAGGAACGGAAACCCAAGTACAGTGCACACGAACATGCGCAGCAGAATTATCTGAAATCGCGTTAACCAATTCTGGTTCACTCATTCGTGGCAAGCGCATATTGAATCCNATGCGCAGCAGAATTATCTGAAATCGCGTTAACCAATTCTGGTTCACTCATTCGTGGCAAGCGCATATTGAATCCACGAATTCATACATAGGTTCAACCGGTCTTCGATATCTGTATATGAAATCACGTTCACAGTTACGCTTAATGTTATAAGGGGAAAGGGGGGGGGAGAAGGCCTCTATTACCCTACGCTTGAAACCTTCAAAGGTACCACCTTCGAGTAACATAATTTCTCCACGGAGTAGTTGTAATATAAAACCTTCACACTTTATGGCAATTGCTTTTAAGAGAGTAAATTCAGAACACAGACACAGGCTTGCTACTTCACTCACTGCAATGAAAAAATGGAAAATACTGACATGATCCAAGGATGTTTAAGGAGTTATGTTTGAGGGGTTTTAGAATATTCGGTCCTAATAAGGGACCAANTACTGACATGATCCAAGGATGTTTAAGGAGTTATGTTTGAGGGGTTTTAGAATATTCGGTCCTAATAAGGGACCAAAGCCCATTTTGGCCAACATACTCCTTTATGTTGGGTACTGAAGGGCATACCTGCCAATGTTGGTTTTTGTAGGTTAAACGGCGTAGAATTGAAATACACAACCCCGTTGTAGAGGTTTAGAGCCCAATANCCAATGTTGGTTTTTGTAGGTTAAACGGCGTAGAATTGAAATACACAACCCCGTTGTAGAGGTTTAGAGCCCAATAGGCGACCAGAACCTATTTTGGCCTACACAGTATTTTAAGTTAGGTACTGAAGTGCATTCCTGTTAATTGTAATGACTATTCCCTTATAAAAACATTGGTTACTCGTCTTCTAAACCAAACTCAAAATCTGAGCTGTATTTTGCATTTTCAGAATTTTTGAGGATTAATCAGGCAAGGGGTTTATAATTTTTACGGGTTTGACTAAAATGTAAGTATTATAAGTAGAATATCAATATTCTTCGATTTATCTTCTTTTAGGGCTCTTACAAACTCCGATAACATCTGGCTTCATACAGAACCATGTTTTGCTTCGTTTGCCAAGTCTGTTCCCTTCAACCACGTCCATTCTACAGGCCACTTCTCCTCTTGCAAGTGTATTGCAATGTTTACTTCTACTGATGACAAATCATTTCACTAGAGCACATTGGAAATACCATTGACTAGGTGGCCGGATTTCCTCAACAACTGCATCCTTAGAAATGCCATTGACNCTAGAGCACATTGGAAATACCATTGACTAGGTGGCCGGATTTCCTCAACAACTGCATCCTTAGAAATGCCATTGACAAGGTGGCCGGATTAGGAGTTGTTGACGTAGGAATCTTTACGGTAACTGGTCCACCGGCCTAACCTCGACAATTGCATCCTTAGAAATGCCATTGACAAGGTGGCCGGATTACCTCAACAACTGCATCCTTAGAAATGCCATTGACCAGGTGGCCGGATTACCTCAACAACTGCATCCTTAGAAATACCATTGACCAGGTGGCCCGATTACCTCAACAACTGCATACTTAGAAATACCATTGGCCAGTTGGCCGCATTACCTCAACAACTGCATCCTTAGAAATATCATTGGCCAGGTGGCCGGATTAGCTCAGAAACTGCATCCTTAGAAATTTTATAGCTGACATCTGCTCCTCTCTCAGTTCTTAGGATTCGCTGACTTTTTACGATNCAACTGCATCCTTAGAAATTTTATAGCTGACATCTGCTCCTCTCTCAGTTCTTAGGATTCGCTGACTTTTTACGATCTCTTCCCATGGAACCTGCTTGCATATGAAGCCCATTATCATTGTAAATGATTATGCTGGATTTTACGATGTACAGCTCATATTATGCCCGACAAACACATTTACTTTGTGCATCTCAGAGAGCCAAGACAACACACAGAAAACAGTGTTGTAGGCTGTGGTGGGAACTTAACACGGAAGGAAGAAGTAATACAATATAGCTTCAGATCAGGAGACCTGGGGACCATGCGAACAGGGCAGGAGATTGCGGCCAACGATTTGAATTTTGCACCAGAATGCAGTAAGTATAGCAGGACGATGGTTTTGCTACAAATCTAGTATTCTTTAATGATGCCACGTTTCATTTGTCTCGAAAGATTTAATCATCACAAAGTGAGGGTGTGTGGCAGTGAATCACCTCGTTAAATTGTATAGCAGAATGAGATTCNGAAAGATTTAATCATCACAAAGTGAGGGTGTGTGGCAGTGAATCACCTCGTTAAATTGTATAGCAGAATGAGATTCACTGAAAGTGAATATTTTCCGTGTGATATCACAAACAATGTTTTACGGGCTTTTTTTCTGCTGTGAGGAGACTCTAACAAGTAACTGTTATCTGGATATGCTTCAGTTGTAGTCGTTTCCACGACTGGATGCTGATCCCAGGCATTTCGCCTTCCAGCAAGACGGCCACACTCCACCGCCCCCAACATAGAACATCAATGGTCNGATGCTGATCCCAGGCATTTCGCCTTCCAGCAAGACGGCCACACTCCACCGCCCCCAACATAGAACATCAATGGTCGTCACTACCTGAATTATGAATTTCCACATCGTTGGATTGGGTGTGTTGGTCAGGATGACGTTTGCACCCGTCGCGCAAGACATGTTCTTTGCTTTCAACTCGACGCTGTGGTTTACTCTTCGCTTGGTTCGGATACCCTCCTCTTTCCTCCCCTGTTCCCCCTCCCTCGATTTCCCCTCCGATCGTGCGTCATAATTTTTTATACGATTCAGAGAGTTTATTTAAGTCGTTGCACAGCTGGCGCTGCTTCTATTCTACGGCCTGCCGTCGCCTGACTGCACAATCCTACAGTGATTCAACTGCCGCACTTGTCCTGTAGGACGTGAAGCCTTGATGGGGCTGCTTTTAATACAGGGTGGTCACCGAGCATTAGAGCAAATTAAACGGCGAGTCCTGGACAAAGGTTTTGCGTGTAAGTTGGGCTAAGTGTTTTAGTGTTTTGTGTGAGACAGTTGTGTTCGTCTTGGGTAAGCAGTAATGCTGGACATTTTTTGAAAATTGTGGTTTCGGTTGCCTGTCTAAATTTTGTTTCGGTTTAGTTAAAACCTCGTGTTNTGCTGGACATTTTTTGAAAATTGTGGTTTCGGTTGCCTGTCTAAATTTTGTTTCGGTTTAGTTAAAACCTCGTGTTGCTGTGTTTCTCTCTTTTAACGTGTCGTATATTGTCTTGTTCGCTGCCCAAGAGTTAATTCTTTTTTATGTGAATTNGCTGTGTTTCTCTCTTTTAACGTGTCGTATATTGTCTTGTTCGCTGCCCAAGAGTTAATTCTTTTTTATGTGAATTTGGTGTCCACGACTCTGGCGTTGGCCTTTCATGACGACGTTTTTAAATGTATTTAATATGTACATTTTTATTCGGTCGGAGTTTTGACGGGTATTTCGACTGCCACCGCCGAAATTTCAATCTTTTAAAATGTTTTTTNCATTTTTATTCGGTCGGAGTTTTGACGGGTATTTCGACTGCCACCGCCGAAATTTCAATCTTTTAAAATGTAAAAAATATCATTAAAATTTACACAAGGAAAATACTTACGATACTTTACTGGGTTCAAACAGATGCCCTCCTTTCTAATTGCTCAAGTGATTTTTGTAGTGAAATAATGGTTTTAATAGTTTTGGCATTTATTAATGTTTTAAATNCCTTTCTAATTGCTCAAGTGATTTTTGTAGTGAAATAATGGTTTTAATAGTTTTGGCATTTATTAATGTTTTAAATAAAGTTTATGAAAGTTGTATTATTCCAGTTTGTGAGCAAGTGTACTAAATTTCAGTTACTGCTGTGAGATCCATAAAGTTGAAATGCTACAGAACGTATGGACAGAACTTGACTATCGCCTGGACACGTGTCGTGTTATCAAGGGGACACAAAAGTAACGTATGTTTGGGGTAAGATAAACTTGGTGAGTTTCTTTTTAATATTCATGTAACAATATTTATTGTCAGTGCAGTACTCTTGAAATTATAGCACATTGAAAGCCAACGAATCATTTACAGTAGTACTGTATAACATTATTAATATAGACTACAATACAAAAATCAAGAACAACTTACAAGTTTTTGGTATATTAANGTAGTACTGTATAACATTATTAATATAGACTACAATACAAAAATCAAGAACAACTTACAAGTTTTTGGTATATTAATTGCATGCATCATTAAGAAACATGCCTGAACATCATTCTAAACTTATTTACAAATGGCAACAAATTGAAAACAATGAAAATATTGTACTCGGTATTGCCCATTTTAGTTTCCCGCGCTGCTATATTTTGCGAAACAATATCGTGCATTGATTGTATTGCCTACCGCCAGTGACGTCACATAGAGGTTAGAANTTGCGAAACAATATCGTGCATTGATTGTATTGCCTACCGCCAGTGACGTCACATAGAGGTTAGAAGCACCTGTCTCAGAGTACAGATGTGAAACTATTCCATTCAGGTTACTTCCAACTTTCCTCAAGCCTTGCTAATGTTCTACTTCCAACATATTATTCCTTCTCACGCAAAAAAAAAGCNGTTACTTCCAACTTTCCTCAAGCCTTGCTAATGTTCTACTTCCAACATATTATTCCTTCTCACGCAAAAAAAAAGCTTAAGAGTCTGCACCACTCCTTACACAGAAATTATTCGTTTAAGTGTCATAACAGAAAATTCAGGGCCATTACTGAAATTGTTTCATTGTAGAAGCATTAGATTTTTTAGTTNCGTTTAAGTGTCATAACAGAAAATTCAGGGCCATTACTGAAATTGTTTCATTGTAGAAGCATTAGATTTTTTAGTTCTGTGCAACTTTTTATACCTGATTGTTAATAGGAGTTCCCCGGTTGTCATTAAAAGGTGAGAAAGTTTTAATACTTAATATTTTGTTTCAAGTTAATTGTTGCATTAATTTGAGCTAGTATTTCAAATATCATGTTCGTAAATATGGGTAAGGTAATTAGCTAAGCTTCTAATGTCGTTTTTTTNTTTGAGCTAGTATTTCAAATATCATGTTCGTAAATATGGGTAAGGTAATTAGCTAAGCTTCTAATGTCGTTTTTTTTAATTAATCCTCCTATTTTAAATTTATAAATAAATAAAAAAGAATAGGTCTGGTGACGTGGGATATTAAACAAGTCTAAAAAATCACACGACAGAGATAANTATAAATAAATAAAAAAGAATAGGTCTGGTGACGTGGGATATTAAACAAGTCTAAAAAATCACACGACAGAGATAACGCATCGCATTCGTGCGCACTCAGTTGAATAATATTTTGCATGAGAACTATACCTATTGTAATTTGCCGATAAAATGCAAGGATAAGTGCAATTCAACCAATAAACATAAAGTACTTTAAGTTAACACAAGTATAAAACGCTTGTAATACGTGACATATCTAGGAAACAACCAAACACTTGAGATATGAAGCGATTTTTCAGAGGTTTAGTTAAAAAAGTGCGAAGAAACAGCGAATAGACCATACGTATATCGCAAGCTCCAGCTGCGCACGCCAGCAAAATGGCGCCACTCGCCAGCAACATGTTCGAATGCCATTCGCCAATCAGCACCTCGTAACATACGCGCCAGCCGAATGCCCAGCCAATACAGAACATTTCGTCGTGTGCAGTAGCCAGTGAGACACGAGACCCGTCTCGAGAGCTTCGCTCAACCAATCAGAGAATGGACACGCCCACATCAAAGGAACCATCACGAAATTTCGCGTCTGTGCACCTACGTACAGCAAAGTTCGGACGAGCAAATAATGTTGGCGCGGGCGTGAGGCAGTGTAGGGGAAGGCTGTCCCGAGAGTCTGCCGCTGGAGGGAGGGAAACCACGTGACACTGCTGCTGTACACACCAAACTGATAACATTGCTCCCTACTACTCTCCCAGTACACGACTCTAGTTAGGCTTTAGCTTTGCTTATGACGGCACACATCCTGTGTTCTGTGGNCCTACTACTCTCCCAGTACACGACTCTAGTTAGGCTTTAGCTTTGCTTATGACGGCACACATCCTGTGTTCTGTGGTCGGCCAGGAAACTGGTCAACTCGAGCCTAGCTCCCAGTGGTCAGCGGCCAAAGCTCACTGCACCGTTATTTCATATGGGAACTCTGTTTTTAAACACTTCACACAAGTCAGGAATTTCCGGAAATCCCTCCCCCCTCCAACCCCCTCGAGGNTGGGAACTCTGTTTTTAAACACTTCACACAAGTCAGGAATTTCCGGAAATCCCTCCCCCCTCCAACCCCCTCGAGGCTGGAGCCGGTTGGGGGCGCGATGGCGTCTGCTGGCAAACCAACCCTTCTGCCAGGCATTGTATTGGAGGTAGCAGGCGGTGATGCCGTTTATAAACTTACCGAAGAAGATTCTGCAGATATTGAGAATCAGTGGCTCACTCCAGAACAAATTACTGCCCATAACCGAAGGCACCTGGCCCCACAGAAATCACCCGCAATGACGGCTGCAAGAAACAAAATAACGTTTCTCCCAGTAATAAAAACTCTCATTAATGTCACGATGGGAAAGGAAACACCGGAACGAACCNAAACAAAATAACGTTTCTCCCAGTAATAAAAACTCTCATTAATGTCACGATGGGAAAGGAAACACCGGAACGAACCACACAAATGGAAACTGAAAATACAGGTACTGAGGAACAGTACAAGGTTGTAACCCCGAGATGACCCAGGGATAACCAANCTGCAAGAAACAAAATAACGTTTCTCCCAGTAATAAAAACTCTCATTAATGTCACGATGGGAAAGGAAACACCGGAACGAACCCCACAAATGGAAACTGAAAATACAGGTACTGAGGAACAGTACAAGGTTGTAACCCCGAGATGACCCAGGGCGAAAACAAACGCCCCCGCATTGCGCCGTCAGTGGCGCCTCAACCTGTACCGGTTGCAAACCGGTACAGCTCACTGCCAGAAATACCGGATGGGTATTCCCCACAACTACCTGGCCCCTCTGGCTGGCCTCCAGCCTGCACACAGCCGCAGGTCGGAGTACCAACTACCCAAAAAAAAAAAAGACAAAAATTCAGGATCGTAGTTCTTGATATTCAAAATCGCAGATCAGTAGTGCAGATGATCGGCAACCTTTCAAAAACCGGCTACATAATTTCAATCCCACGTGGCGGACAAAAAATCCACGTAATAACGTCCGACCACTCATTGTAACAGCAGGCAAAACTTGTAATGATAAACTTCCAGGTACACTTTTTCACCTTCTGTGAAAAAGCAGAGCAGAACCAAAAAGTGGTATTCATTCGACTTGCCGTCAACCACGAATGCCCAAGAAATTCAGGCAGAGCTCACCGACCGCGGCTACGACGTCAAGAACGTCACCCAATAGTGTAAATCTGTTCCAGACCCGGCCGACCCTGAAAACCCCACGAAAAACAAACTGCAGACGCAAAATTATTTCTGTGTGATGGCAGCACCGAATTCAAATCTCCCACCCCTATTTTCGACAACTAGGTCAAACCTTACCGTGGTGCACCCCCGCCTCTACCGGAAACGTCCGCAGGACATCACAAGGTGCATCAACTGCATGGCATTCGGCCACACCCACAACTACTGTTGTATGCAGTCAGTTTGCCCGCACTGTGCCGGGCCACACAACGTCGGTACCTGCCCCAACATTGACACATCCCGGTTTGCTGCAATTGCCACGGCCCGCACCAGACAACATCTAAACTCTGCCCCAAGTTTTTGGAGGAAGTGCAGAGACGCCTCACTCAGGCAGAACAGACCAAGGCACGCCTCCTGAGCAAACCGAAGCCAGTCTCAGCGCCGGCTAGAGACCTGGCACAGTACCAGACGTTCACAAATGCACAAAATCTGCCAAAAAGCCGGTCGCACGCGCAGGCGTCGATCGGCCTTCACCAGCCAGTGGTGGTAGAAAACCCCACTGCACCCCTTGCTCCACTAGAAAAACCCGCACCGCGTCCGGCCGGCTCGGATACCAAAAAACCAGCACCTCAAAATGCGTCAGGAGGGCTGGGGGAAACACTTTCGGACCTGGGATCGCTTATGCGTTTCCTGGTCGAGTGTAACTTCTCTGCAATCCTGGCGCATTTCCAGCCCTACATGGCTAAATGCCAAGCTATTACAAACCCCCAGGAAAAAACCACCCTGCTTCTAGAAGCACTCAGCACCTTTCCAAATGTTAATTAATTTATTTATTTATCCTTCCTACAGCTACTCCGAAGATCTTTGGCATTTTATACAAGTACATGAACTCTGACGAGCGATTAATACGAGAATATCACCGACTTTAGTTGTCTTGCAGCGCGATCTTAATTAATTAATTCCAGCCTTATGGACCCTAGTAAACAACAATTATTATAAAGGAAAGATCCTTAAGATCCTAGCAACATTCTACACTTGGTAGAAACTTTTTTCAAAATGTTATTGATTTCTACAAAAACCATCAGATAACCTTTCAATGGTTATCTATTTCAAATCTAAGCTTTATAGCACCTATATAAGAACAAAATACTTCATTCCACCTACTTCTCACCATCCTAACTTAACTTTTAATTTTTCCGATACGATTTATGAAATCAACACGTCTCTCCGTGCAACACACGAGAAANCCATCCTAACTTAACTTTTAATTTTTCCGATACGATTTATGAAATCAACACGTCTCTCCGTGCAACACACGAGAAAGCGGCCATCTTGTGGCGACAGCAGGGGCCTCGCAATAGGCGGNAATCAACACGTCTCTCCGTGCAACACACGAGAAAGCGGCCATCTTGTGGCGACAGCAGGGGCCTCGCAATAGGCGGGACCTCTCGGCCAATCACAGAGCTCCAGCTCCGTGAAACCAAAAATCACCTTTTCTTGTCCTCTCTTCAAGCGAATATAACAAATTCTAAGTAATAATTAGTATAATTACTTATCAATATATATAANTTTTCTTGTCCTCTCTTCAAGCGAATATAACAAATTCTAAGTAATAATTAGTATAATTACTTATCAATATATATAATAAATGTTTTTAAGTAATAAAACACGCCCTCAGCGTTTGCTACGCGCATATAACCGCCTTAAAATAAGTTTTCCTAACCTACATTCATGGCTCGTCTGAGTTGCTCACACACCCAAGCAAAACACGTAAAATAACATACAAATAACTTACTAAACAACATCTTCAATATATTTCAAAACCAAAACTTNCCCAAGCAAAACACGTAAAATAACATACAAATAACTTACTAAACAACATCTTCAATATATTTCAAAACCAAAACTTAGTATATTTTCTTATTTAAGTAACAAGCACCTTCCTGTATTGTTTTAATTACCAGTTACCTNAGTATATTTTCTTATTTAAGTAACAAGCACCTTCCTGTATTGTTTTAATTACCAGTTACCTACAGTAACTGGTAAGGGGAATATTTAAATAACTTAATACAATTCCTTTTCCTGGACCACGCCTCTACGACGTTACGCGCTTTTAATGATAACCTTTGGCATTAGAATCTACATTTCCAAATTTAAACATTTTTAATATCCATCAGCGNTTACGCGCTTTTAATGATAACCTTTGGCATTAGAATCTACATTTCCAAATTTAAACATTTTTAATATCCATCAGCGAACCACTCGTGTGATTGTTGGTGGATATTTAAAAAGTCCTGTAATTTTCAAAATTCAGTTTTAATTAACTTAACCAGGTGGGAGTTTGCTACTCCCGCCCGCCANTTAAAAAGTCCTGTAATTTTCAAAATTCAGTTTTAATTAACTTAACCAGGTGGGAGTTTGCTACTCCCGCCCGCCAACCTACCTCCCCTGCACGCAGGAGGTAGTTAGGAGAACATTTAAAACCCTTCCACTGGGGGAACCCAGAGGATAATTACGGGCTAAAATAATAACACTACCAAAACCAGGAAAAGATCCCTGCCTCCCACAAAACAGGCGCCCGATATCACTTCTGAGCTCGCTAAGTAAAATATTTGAAAAAATTCTACTCACACGCTTACAAACCCACGCGAATTTAAAAAAGATTATCCCGAACACACAATTCGGATTTAAAGCCGGACACTCCACAACTCACGCCTTGGCAAACTTCGTTACGGATACACAAAACACCCTAAACAACAAGCAAACAACAATAGCCATATTTNAACTCACGCCTTGGCAAACTTCGTTACGGATACACAAAACACCCTAAACAACAAGCAAACAACAATAGCCATATTTTAGACATTGCCAAAGCCTTCGACAAAGTATGGATCCCGGGCCTAATACATAAACTAATTAACTTCAAATTCCCAGACTGTTACATCCATCTTTTAAATAGTTACTTCACTAACCGCGAATTTTATGTCACAATGGAAAACGCTAACTCAACTACCCGCCCACTCACCGCAGGCGTACCCCAGGGATCCGCCCTATCACCCTTTTTATATAATGTGTACACAGCAGACATCCCCAGCACTTATGCAAAAGTACAAATGTATGCCGACGACACCTTAATATATGCTAAAGATAAACTATTGCCATACGCTATATTGTACACTCAACTGCAAATGGACGAGCTTAAACAGTGGTGCGAGCGCTGGAAAATTAAAGTAAATGCAGAGAAATCCCAGGCCCTGTTAATAACTAGACGGCGAAACGAAACAAACGCTCAGACAATTAAATACGACGGCATAGAAATACTGGCAAATACCTGGCAAATACCTAGGAATAGCTATAGATAACAAACTTCACTGGAGCAAACAAATCAACAACGCAAAAAATGCAGCTCTCTCGAAAATTAGACAACTTTATCCACTACTAAAGAACCCTAAACTCCCCACGAGATTAAAGCTACTAATTTACACTGCTATAGTCAGATCAGCACTAATGCACGCCCACAAAGTCTGGGGAAACGCGGCCAAAACACTAGTTAAAGAACTACAAATCGTGCAAAACAAATACCTGCGAATCATAGGAAACGCCCATAAATACACACGAATAGTAGATCTACATAACTCACTTAAAGTTCCGTTCATAGGTACCAAAATCATGTCAGGAAACAACAAATTCTATGATAGCACAGCCCTACATCAAAACCCGATAATTAGACGGCTAGGGAAGTACTCCCCAGACATTAAATCGCGTAACAGACGCCCGAAAATGCCGCGATTAAATAGTTAAAACGTAATTAAAGAACTCCCCCTATAAAACAAATACAATCAAAACCCGCCACTAGCAGGGAAAATCTCCGATCGGTCCGGGACAGAATTACCCAAGTTTAACAAAACTAGTTCGCGCTAGCACTCCCGAGCTCACTTCGTCCCGAGACCTCGTCTGATGCGGTCTGCTCTGATTGGCCGCGCACCCCAGAGAGGGCGCCCTCCCTCCCCACCCAGAAACGGCAGCACTGTCTCCTGTCTAACTATCAAGTGCTTCACACAAAATCCCGCCTCCTAAGTTATTAGTATATATTTTATTTCAAGAACCTATTATTAATATAATTAATACATAATAAAGACTGCCAACGTACGTTTCCAGACTGTTTATAAAGACCCGGGTATACTACAGCGCCTCAGAGTTTGAGACATGATTGAGAAATTAAACTGATCAATACAAAACCAATATACTAAGTATATTATAAGCAACATCTCATGATCACAATCATTACCATCTCACTTAATATAGGCAACGCCCTTACCCAGACCTTACGCGAGTAAATTCACGGGACCTTTCTGGCTTAGAATCACCTTACAAAACCAAAGACTGGCCGGGGATTTTTAAATAAATTCTCGTCCAGTCTATAACTAAACCTGCTTCTTCAAAATACCGAAAGGGACAAAACTAGGTTGCAGCATCACTGCTACCTCCTCCCACGATCTCTGTGCAGGCAGAATCGGAGGGAGGCTAAATGATAATGGGAACCAGGGCTTGCTGGGGAAACCTAGCTTGCCCTAATATTAAATCGAGCCAGGCTCAAGACTAATATTTTATGGGTGAGGCGGGGGGAGGGGGCTATCTTCTCCTTACCGCCTCGTTACAAATGAAAGACACCTGGGTGGACAAAGTCCCTTCACGGGGACTGTACTACCCCTGCGCTGAGGAGCTTGCTCCAGTGATGTAAAGCAGCAGCAGAGGATAATTGTGTCTGATGCGGGAAACCGCTACTTTCACAGTGTATATGGGGGCAGAGGGCGGACGGGTTTGCCTGTCCTAACCCTCTGCCACACATAAGTGATACTAAACCTGGGTGGACAAAGTCCCTTCACGGGGACTGTACTACCCCCGCGCTGAGGAGCTTGCTCCAGTGATGTAAAGCAGCAGCAGAGGATAATTGTGTCTGATGCGGGAAACCGCTACTTTCACAGTGTATATGGGGGCAGAGGGCGGACGGGTTTGCCTGTCCTAACCCTCTGCCACACATAAGTGATACTAAACCTGGGTGGACAAAGTCCCTTCACGGGGACTGTACTACCCCCGCGCTGAGGAGCTTGCTCCAGTGATGTAAAGCAGCAGCAGAGGATAATTGTGTCTGATGCGGGAAACCGCTACTTTCACAGTGTATATGGGGGCAGAGGGCGGACGGGTTTGCCTGTCCTAACCCTCTGCCACACATAAGTGATACTAAACCTGGGTGGACAAAGTCCCTTCACGGGGACTGTACTACCCCCGCGCTGAGGAGCTTGCTCCAGTGATGTAAAGCGGCGTTTTCTATACAGGTAATGTTCCCGCGCGGAGCAGCGCTTGCCCCACCCGCTCTCCAGCACCGTCACTGTTGGACTCAACCACCTCACCCCTTCGCGCAGCGGTAATGGACTCTCCCGACGCACCTGACGCGTTTTGGTGTTCTGCGCATTATATTCTTATTCGGATTTCACTATACTGTGTGGCGAGTGTGAGGGCAGAGGTTTGTGCTATAGACTAGAGATCTCGCTTACTGCGCACAGCCATGTCCCAACATTCAACTGCTTCCATATGACTAGCAAAAATGACGTGGATTGGATTTGAGGTTAGATAACTTAGTAAACAAGAGCTTTGAGATGCAAATATACTTCCTCTAACCTATTTTTAATAGAGTTTAATTAAATTCAAGTTGGTAAAAGTATTTTATTCATATCATTGTGCTTGTCTTTTGTAATATAAATGTAAACACTGTTAACAGTGTGACTTTGGCAGTAGTGTTCCTTTGACGTAGGTCAGTGTTGGTACATGCGCAGAAGGCAAACAAGCGGTCTACCTCATATTTAGTCTATGGTTTGAGCAGCTCTTAATATCGAGGTTTTGAGAGCCGATGAGGATGAAGCGAGGTGAGTATGGAGCAGCACCGGAATGCAAGGGCGGAGGAAATGGGAAAATGGGAGATCCCCTAGGGAACTCGCCGACCAGCGGCCTCGCCTGTCATGGTTCCCGCGCCTTGGTGGGAGGTGAGCGTTCTAGCCACTGCTCCACCGCGGCCCCCTGCACAGTGTGGTGGTAACGGCCCGGGCCGAGGTCGCGTGCCGGGGATGACCTCGCGCCTGTAGGTGGCTGGAGAAGGGGCGTGTTAGTTCGGAAACAGACACGAGCTCCGGCGGAACGTGATAGCGATCATGACGGCGAGGGCAGGTTCCCGCGGCTAGCTCGTGACGACACGCTTCTACCACCCGCAGCGGCGACACGCTTAGTCATCGCCGTCATACACTGCTTCGCACGACTATGTACATAGAGCTTGAACTGCGGTGTAGGGTGCTTGAAATACACGTTTTCCTTAGGCAACTACACTCATGNCGACTATGTACATAGAGCTTGAACTGCGGTGTAGGGTGCTTGAAATACACGTTTTCCTTAGGCAACTACACTCATGGGCAAAAAAATTGTTCACCATGAATGAACCGCGTGATTACAACGAAGACCCAAGACGTACAACACAGTATCGCCATAGCCCGACATGTGTCCCATTGCGTTTAATGTGGATATAAACAAGTTCAATGAGCACGTAGCATGCCCCGATGGAGTATTTGACAAGACTTTTTCCATCTTGATGAGTTTGAGGGAAGCCACATCGTCGGCCTAAGAGAGGCAGGTTAGATGTTTCGGCGCGTTGATCGCTACTTGAACCGTTCTGCCAACACTGTGAGTCAGTGTGGACGCAGTGGGGAAAGGAGGGTACACACACCCATCGAGAAGGCTCTGGTCGACCCCGGTGGACTGCCAGCAGGGAGAGTCGTCTCATCGTGCGACAGTCTGTAAGCACTCCACGAGCGTCGCTGCGCACCATCCAGGGACATGTCACGGCAGCTGGGGATAAGCCTGTGTCCACCAGTACCATGTCCAAGTGGCTACCAGAGCGGGGACTGTCGTTGTGGTCGCCTACGATGTCTACCATAATGACCTGAGCATCGCCAAGCACGTGTGACCTACCGGGATCGAGCAGCATGACAATAAGCGAACTGGTGACGAGTGCTGTTCAGCGACGAATCATTTCTTCAATGTCGCAGTAACAAAACATATTATGTTCGTCCTGTTATTTTCAGTGTGCTACAACTTTTGGTTGCGGAAACATTACTTACTGGCTTTATTAACATTGANATGTTCGTCCTGTTATTTTCAGTGTGCTACAACTTTTGGTTGCGGAAACATTACTTACTGGCTTTATTAACATTGACACTTCAACAGTACATTTGCATTTTAGTAATTGAAGACTTTTCACAACATTATTACTTTCACTACAGCATNCACTTCAACAGTACATTTGCATTTTAGTAATTGAAGACTTTTCACAACATTATTACTTTCACTACAGCATAAACGTTTAAAGAAATGCTTCAAAAGCAATTTTGTTGTTGCAAGAACATTATACATTTTTCTATGCGAGCTATCCANAAACGTTTAAAGAAATGCTTCAAAAGCAATTTTGTTGTTGCAAGAACATTATACATTTTTCTATGCGAGCTATCCAACATATTTAAAACTGCCGTTTCACACTGGCTTATAGCAGAATGTATTGTCGAAAACACTCAAAACTAATATAAAGATATGTATTGAACTTCACCTTCGACATTGCACTAATAAAATGATATGGTCGCCGCTTAAGGGCGTCGGACCCCAAAAAATTAATTATTTTTTAATTGTACCAAACATGTTCAACTCGTACGCATTATACTTGATGACATTTTCCTCGAATAAAACAATTTTACAGTTCATATTTATTTAATAATTTGAAGTCAAATACAACATTCTTCTGTTTTGTTGTAGCTGTAATAACGAATACTAAGTTATGCAGATGAAAGATGTTATAAGACAGACTAATACCGTAGGCTATTGCTTGAACTATACGTTATCACCAAATATCAGTTCATACATTTAAAAACAAATGTTAAAAATANTACCGTAGGCTATTGCTTGAACTATACGTTATCACCAAATATCAGTTCATACATTTAAAAACAAATGTTAAAAATATACAAAAGTATTTTTATATTTAAAGTTTTTTTCATATATATGGCTCGTTATTTGGTGATTACTTGTGCGCCAAGCGNTACAAAAGTATTTTTATATTTAAAGTTTTTTTCATATATATGGCTCGTTATTTGGTGATTACTTGTGCGCCAAGCGGTAGCCCGTGGGATTAATTACTTTGTAATTTTTTCGATCCCTACAACTTAGTTAGTATTTGTTGTTTTGGCTGCAACGAAGCAGAAGAATTTTGTATTTGACATGAAATTATTCAAAAAATTTAAAGTGTAATTTTTTTTATTCGAGGAAAATGCCATCACATACAATGCGGACGAGGTGAACAATATTTGGCACCAATATAAAATTATTTATTTATTGTGGTTCGACAGCCTTAAAGTGCCATAGTTCCTTACAGCAGTAGAAGACGCGAGTTCAGGACCTTGCGACATCCACGCGGCCCCTCTATCATGAGCCCCAGCGACAGCGGCAATAGCCTACCTCACTCCTGTTCCTGTTCCTGTTCCTCAATGGCTCACACAGCTCCAGGAACTACCAAGGGACCCGTATGTCTTACTGGAACTGCTNTTCCTGTTCCTGTTCCTCAATGGCTCACACAGCTCCAGGAACTACCAAGGGACCCGTATGTCTTACTGGAACTGCTTTCCTCGGCTGAGGCCGACGAATGCGGGGTACGATAAGGGCGACGCAGCAGCGCAAATCAAGGGCGCCATCGCCGCTAAGTGCAATGCTCTGAACTGGCGTGCAGTCTTCTCGTCGTGCTGCTTATATANATAAGGGCGACGCAGCAGCGTAAATCAAGGGCGCCATCGCCGCTAAGCGCAATGCTCTGAACTGGCGTGCAGTCTTATCGTCGTGCTGCTTATATACGCTGTTCACGGTTACTTTAGACTTTTCTAGAACCCTATTACAGCTCCGCGTCCACGATATTCCTCCGCCTCGTGCAAACAAAGCTTAACAAAGTATAGACGATTTCACCAAAATGACACCACATCGAATTCTTGCGCAACCAGTGTAATATTATTTTCCGTAAGATCATTTTCTTACTAGGCATTATTAACACGCCTTTTTTNATTCCTCCGCCTCGTGCAAACAAAGCTTAACAAAGTATAGACGATTCCACCAAAATGACACCACATTGAATTCTTGTAATATTATTTTCCGCAAGATCATTTTCTTACTAGGCATTATTAACACGCCTTTTTTATCCCTGTATTTATTCAAATTAATTGCTAATGAAATATTGTATTTTATAGACAGAATAGAAGCAAAAGTTAAATTTAAATAAACGTAAAGTATTTTTATATTAACACAATTATAACATACGTGTAGTTCATGTCACACATGGGTGAATTTTCAAAGGTTAGATTCAAAAAGTGCGATGAAACCGCGAATAGACCATAGATATACGTCTTTAAGCANAATAGAAGCAAAAGTTAAATTTAAATAAACGTAAAGTATTTTTATATTAACACAATTATAACATACGTGTAGTTCAGGAAACAACCAAACACGTCTTACATGGGTGAATTTTCAAAGTGCGATGAAACCGCGAATAGACCATAGATATACGTCTTTAAGCAGTGTTATTGCTAGAATGTCTGTATCAANCAAAGTGCGATGAAACCGCGAATAGACCATAGATATACGTCTTTAAGCAGTGTTATTGCTAGAATGTCTGTATCAAATTTCATTACAGGGCGCTATACTATTTTCGCAGGAATCCACATAGAATATTTTAGGCTACACGAGTCTGAAAATGTCGTCTTGGGCCATATTGAGGAGCTTCCAAATAGTGTTTGCAATAAGCGTGATCTCTTGAAAGTTGTATACCGCCCTTATCTGGAGTGTTATTTATTTACGTGAGCTAACATATCGTACACACCAGGAGTAGTTTGTTTTAAAAACACGTATTACAAACTCACTGCAGCCCAGTTCCACTCCACGCCTTGAAGGCTTTGGAAAGCCTAACATTTAAATAAAACATCATTTTATGTCCTTTTTTCTGTGCTGAGAATCGATAGTCTGTAAAAACGATAATGGAAGAAAATAACTTTTCATAAATAAACCAAACCAGTTATAGTACTTTTTTATGTATATTTTTTCAATTTTAAATCTCAGAATTGAATGAAATGATTATGTGAGAAGGACACAGCCCAAAATAATTGTACATATTATCTAAAGGCAAGGATTATATATAAATTAATTTTTGATTATGTGGTATGAACTTAATTCAATTTAATTTCTGAGATAAGTTTTGAAGGCAAAACAGTTTGAAGTTTGACTTTGACCGCAGTTGTATCAAGTGTCGAGTTTCAATGAGATCGCAGCACGCCACTGTTGCGACTTTAGCTGGAACCAAGATTTGTGTTCAAATAACATTTTGAAATTTGTACGAATAACTCCATTTTAAGATAAAAATTTTACATTTACGTTAAAAAAAATNGTTCAAATAACATTTTGAAATTTGTACGAATAACTCCATTTTAAGATAAAAATTTTACATTTACGTTAAAAAAAATGATCAATGTTATTTTCTAAATAATTTGGTATCTTAATCAAGTGATCGCCAATATCACTTCACAGAACCATANGATCAATGTTATTTTCTAAATAATTTGGTATCTTAATCAAGTGATCGCCAATATCACTTCACAGAACCATAAAATATTTCGAAATTGTAGAAAAAACCGTTCTTTAACAGAAGTCGAACAACACCTTCTACCGCCAACTTCGCCGCACGCGACAGCAAAATGGCGTACTGACCGGCAATANTAACAGAAGTCGAACAACACCTTCTACCGCCAACTTCGCCGCACGCGACAGCAAAATGGCGTACTGACCGGCAATACAACTAACAGTGGCACAAATAGCCTTGAAACACCTGTGTGGAATGCTGATGTGTCTGTAGCTACGAAGACTGAGGGCGGAACAGAGAAAACGATATGGTGCAATATAGGTTCTACTGCTCTAAGTAAGACCTCAGCAATGAAGAATGACAAACATTGACGAACATTTGAAATTGGTGCGGAAGAGGAGAATACGAAAGCAAGAAATGGAACCTAGTGCTTTGGTCCAGCAGTACCTCATTACCTACTCATCATGGGAGAACAGTACAACCTGTAGAGTGTATAAATGCAGGAGAAAATGGTTTCTCGGGTCCAGGGAAAGTACGGTCTTCCCTAGTGAGATTGTGCTAGTAGGCGATTANAATGCAGGAGAAAATGGTTTCTCGGGTCCAGGGAAAGTACGGTCTTCCCTAGTGAGATTGTGCTAGTAGGCGATTACATAACACATGGCAGCCTAGGGCTATGTGAACTGCTGTTGAAAAGGAAACCTTGCTACTATACTCAAGGAGATTTGCAAGAACATAAGAAAGTACTCGACTTGTCACACACAGACTACCAAGGTCGACGACTCTGCTCGTACCGATTACAGCAAAGAATACAGCAATATCGAGACTGGTGGTGATGGCTGAGAAGAAATGACCATTGGTGCAGATATAACCCGTGGTCCTGTAGTGGAGAGCAGCAAAGTTATGAGGAAAGCCGAGATATCTAAGAACACTTCCTACCTATTTACTGACAACCCCAGTAACTTGGGTTTTGATGGGCAAGAAGAGCACCGAAGATATGACTAACACCCAAGCTGCCCTCGTACATTACAAGTCTAACATTATAGGAAATGCGTTAGATGTTGCCATTGGTTTTCACGAGGCTCTTCTATTTCCCTCGCTTGAAGCCTGTTGGGAGCTTTCAAGATGTCACGCACATTATAAACACAATTTCGGA
This sequence comes from Clitarchus hookeri, assembly GCA_002778355.1. Taxonomy (NCBI): domain Eukaryota; kingdom Metazoa; phylum Arthropoda; class Insecta; order Phasmatodea; family Phasmatidae; genus Clitarchus; species Clitarchus hookeri. The sequence goes on along the minus strand of NQII01003103.1, from coordinate 213,299 downwards.
GCACTCCTACATCGCTAAAAATGGCTTTTTTGTATGTGCTGTATATCAAATATGTATGAATGACATACATTCAAAAACACTCAAGGGCCGTACATCGAATCGTGACCTTGGTCTTTCAAGCAGTAAAATGCTAGGGTCTTCTCTTGAAGTCCAGTAGGTACACACAGCACGACAAGGACACTGNTTGGTCTTTCAAGCAGTAAAATGCTAGGGTCTTCTCTTGAAGTCCAGTAGGTACACACAGCACGACAAGGACACTGCACGCCAGGTCAGAGTGTACTTCGTGACATTGGTGCACTCGAAGTGGGTGGCTGTGCTGCCCTCAGAGCAGTGATTGGAGTGTGGGAGNTTGGTCTTTCAAGCAGTAAAATGCTAGGGTCTTCTCTTGAAGTCCAGTAGGTACACACAGCACGACAAGGACACTGTACGCCAGGTCAGAGTGTACTTCGTGACATTGGTGCACTCGAAGTGGGTGGCTGTGCCGCCCTCAGAGCAGTGATTGGAGTGTGGGAGGGGGTCAAGGGGAGGAGAGGTGATGTGACGTAAATCCAATAAGATGTAAGAAGGGAGCCATTAGAAATGTGTGGCGGGGATGGAGGGGTATAGAATACCTTACTTATCAGTCGAGTCATTGGATAAGAAGGGGAGGGGTGTCCCGTATTAACCAATAAAAAAATAGTGGTGGGGTGGCAGCTTGTCAACTAAAGAGCAAAAAAAAATTGACGAGGGTCAGTCGTTTGCTGATCTTTATGCCGGGAGCTTAGTCGCTCCAACTGCTATTAAACCCACGACCTCTCGAAATATTTTTTTTTCGAAATTTTTTATATTACTTTAATTTCTTATTTTGTTTGAATTAAAAATGTTTGGATTTTTTTTCAGTTTATTTGGGTTTAATTCCATCCAAGGTCAACGGGGTCAAGGACACGGGCGTGAGTTCTAAGTCACTCAGATCCAATATGGTGGTCGGGTGACGTCACAACATGGCGGCCGGCTGGCTACTGGCTCATACTCCCTCATCCCCTTGTGCCCGAATTATTCCAAATAATTCTAAACTTAAATATATATACATATAGACCANGAATTATTCCAAATAATTCTAAACTTAAATATATATACATATAGACCATGCCTATGCATAACGGATATTAGGGGAATTCACGAATACGGACTGCACCACATGAATCTGTGATCGAAACTAAGTAGAAAATGAAAGTATTCTTTGGTGAAAAGCTTAANGTCGGGTGACGTCACAACATGGCGGCCGGCTGGCTACTGGCTCATACTCCCTCATCCCCTTGTGCCCGAATTATTCCAAATAATTCTAAACTTAAATATATATACATATAGACCATGCCTATGCATAACGGATATTAGGGGAATTCATGCATTCGGACTGCACCACATGAATCTGTGATCGAAACTAAGTAGAAAATGAAAGTATTCTTTGGTGAAAAGCTTAAAGCCCTCTGTTTACAAGAAAAACGAAATTTAAAGAAGATAAAATTACTTTATTTCATGTCAAGCACAGCTTACATCATCAGCATACAAAATGTCGAAACGTCATAACAGGTGTTCGAAGTTTGCTCTGCCCAAAGCAATGCACTTACACGCACGTTGTATGCATGCAGCATGCACGGAGCTCGGCCGTTGGATGTACCCACTGCCATGTCCCAGTACTCACTGCATGTGAACTCCATGGCCTCCTTGAGCTCGGTTAGTGCCCTTGCCGTATGCCTTACCAACCGACACATTAGTTGTCATATCCCCACACACTTATCTAATTGGAATATCACATGTTTGATACAATGGTTTCGCGACCTTTCATGCCGTTTTNTCATATCCCCACACACTTATCTAATTGGAATATCACATGTTTGATACAATGGTTTCGCGACCTTTCATGCCGTTTTCCTCTAAAACCGAAATCTTACCATAGCATCCACTCTTAGACTTCAGCAAGCTTTTGACTCTGTGGATCATGAAATAATATCTACGGAAATGAAATCCTTCGTTAACTTCTCAGACACCAGTTTGAAATTGATGGAGAGCTGCTTACATGGCAGGAGACAACGTGCAGTTCATATAAAACGCAAATTAGGGTGGCGAGGAATACGNTGATGGAGAGCTGCTTACATGGCAGGAGACAACGTGCAGTTCATATAAAACGCAAATTAGGGTGGCGAGGAATACGCTCTGGTGTCCCCAGAGGTTCTATACTCGGTCCGTTACCTTTTTTTTGTTTATCAATTATTTACCGCATAAGTTGTAAAATTATTATCATCATCTATATGCCGACGACTTTCAAGTTTACGTACTAATTAGTGCATGGGAATTAGGCATTAAATTAATGAACAAAAGTCTTTTGCACATTCAAAGTTGGTCTAACAAACATGAACTATTACTAAAAATTCAAAAATCACACTGCATTATTATTGGCTCTAAAAATTACAGAGTTACNCTAACAAACATGAACTATTACTAAAAATTCAAAAATCACACTGCATTATTATTGGCTCTAAAAATTACAGAGTTACGTTAATGAAGCACAGATGCAAGATGTAATACTTAATAGTAGGCCAATACCTCTCTCAAACAATGCAAACAACCAGGNGTTAATGAAGCACAGATGCAAGATGTAATACTTAATAGTAGGCCAATACCTCTCTCAAACAATGCAAACAACCAGGTGTCATTGTGGACGATACACTTTCTTGGAAAGGACAAGTGAAGCATATTTGCGAAAAGTCGGAATATAGAAATTGACTTAAGTGGCTCAATTAAAAAAACCGCCGTACATTTCATGTGTTAATGCCGCTGAAGAAAGTCTTGTTGATAGGGTTACCCCGTTATCTTTCAAACAGGACCAGTATTCTTCATTGTAATGAACACAATTAAAATACTAGGTCTCAAAATGAAAAAAAAAGTTGTCTTTTCCGTCTCATAAATCTTTTATGGTTCATATTTCACTGTACGAGCGACAGAATTTGGAACTAGCTGGCTTAGTCTGCAAGAGATACCCCATCCACTCGTGTGTTTAGATCTTTGCTGATACATTACCTCAAAAATAAATAGCTGTATTATGACCTTGGAATACTGGGACGAAAACCGGCGGTGTACTGGAATACTAAAGAATTAACCGGTTTTACATTGACGTTGAAANCCTTGGAATACTGGGACGAAAACCGGCGGTGTACTGGAATACTAAAGAATTAACCGGTTTTACATTGACGTTGAAAATAACTGTGTGCACTCTGTCGAATTTGGCTGGCGATCTGTCGAGGTTTTGTACATGTGTGTGTGCTCGAGTTTNGAAATAACTGTGTGCACTCTGTCGAATTTGGCTGGCGATCTGTCGAGGTTTTGTACATGTGTGTGTGCTCGAGTTTTTTGGTGTGTTCGTGTTTGTAAATGTGTTGGTGTTTTGTAGATGTTTCTGAATGCTTCTGTTTTGAAGATGTACGTTCACATGTGAATCAGCTAATATTAATGTCTTGAATTACGTGTGTATAATACAGCGAAAGTATATGTTATAGAGATTGCTTAATAAACGACTTAGTGAACCAAGAATTATCATAATTAATTTTACTGCCCAGTCATAATTCATGAACTTATATAGTAAATTTTAAGTACAATTTTGTACTTTCAAGTATAACATGTGGATATAAATTGTAAAATGTGTTTAAGTGAGTGAATAAAGCGATTTGGGCGGCTCTTAACAGCGAGATCTTCAGAGCTGATGAGGGAGATTGAGGCGAGTATGGAGCAACGCCGGTTAAGTGGAAGAGAAGGCAGATTGTCTTAAATTCGCCACAGTGTCAATAAAAATGGTATTGAATCTAATCTAACCTAATATTGTGCATTTTTACCAAAGAGTATTTTCTAATTAGTTTCGATCACAGAGGGATGGAGTCTGTAGCCGCGAATTACCTGACATCCATTATATATATGTGTGTGTGTGTATATATATATGTATATATACACACACACAAAACCGGGCGATTCACCAGCGCCTATTTTTCTGTATGTATGCAACCCGCGCACAATACTACCCTTCTACAAAACATCTCCTCCGCTGTGCAATACTTGTCTGTTGTGCGGCCGAGCCCGAGCTGTGTACATACTCCTTACGGCGCCTCGTCTGTTGGCTGAACATTGGACGTCGTAGTCAGCCTGCGCCAATCAGCGGTGCGAACACAGAGAACCGCTACAAAACAGCTCGTGCGCGGTGATTTCTTTACGTCAATACAGTGAGCGGTGAATGTATTTTTATGTATAAGGCCAGCGGTTTTGAAGTTTTCTAATTGTAATGATATATCACTGTTTCTAAAAAAAACACGTAATGATCGTTGTGTGATTACGCTAACTTGCTATCCTTGATACTTACTTTTCTGCCCGCCACTCCGACTGCTGTTATTTCTTCCTTTTTGTTTCAAACTTGCCTTTCTTTTTATTCCCCTTGAGAACGAATGGCTTTTTATTTTTGTGGTTGGCCGCTTATTCCAATTTATCCCACCTTCCACCTCACATGTAAGCTGTAGCCTCCTATAGCCACCTCCTTCCAATTTAAATTCTTCATTCAAAATCGTCCGGAGATGTGATCAGATGTGTGGAAAAGGCCAGAAATCAGATAAAGCATTGCACTCCAACCTTCGGCGGTCCTATGTGTATAGTTGTCTGGTCCAGTAACCGAGTGCTTCCCAGCTAACCTTTCTTAATATTTCTTTAACATACTTTGAACTCACAAAACTCAGCTGTACGCAATATGCAAATATATAAAAATGAGATTATTTAATTTTATGATTCAAACAATACATTTTTGACTAAAATTGGCAATGGTTTAACAAATTTGAATATTTGAAAATTATTTAATCTCCCAATTTTTGCCTGTATAAACTACAGTTTTTAAGAACATTCTCTTCGTGTAAAAATGGCAATGTTTAAAGAGCAGCGTCCCAAGCGAAGCGCTGCAAAATGTAAGTTGACTAAGCCAAGTTATTTATTTAATTTCAAACTCTGACTTACAAAAGCCTTACTGTCGTAAACTCGCGTATTCCCTCTTATTTGCTTAGCGCGATTAATAACTGACATTTAAAATTCAGNAAAGCCTTACTGTCGTAAACTCGCGTATTCCCTCTTATTTGCTTAGCGCGATTAATAACTGACATTTAAAATTCAGTGGCATATTCCCGCGCTCCTGTAAACATCATCGGAAATTTATAGCTCTACACCCGTCATGGCACTGTTCAAGGTCAGGTTTCGGAAACAGCACTGACTTGCGCGCGCAGTTTTAGCTTCATGACGTAACTCGCAGCTTCCACGGCGCATATCTGATACTATAGGAGATTCACAGTAAACTGAGCACTTTCGAAAGCCCTGAATAGGATGTACTTCTCTTCTCTTTAAGTAACCTTCAGCCATGAGTAAAACTAACATTGTCATGGCCTGATCACTCACTTCATGAAACACACATGTAAAAACGTGGATTTCTTGGGAATGAAAATGTGTTACAATAATAACCGAATACGCACTCTAATGTGTAGAAAACAATAAACACGGACTTCTCAAACCTTGTTGACTATACATTGAACCTCTGCATACACAACACATCAAGTATTAAGGACTATTTTACATTAATTCGTTGGCAACTTAACCGGGAGCCGCATTCCTTTGTGCACTGTATGTAGCATATAGAGTATGTAGTTATGGGTAGTGATGTTTTTAAAAGATTTGTTTCGAAAGTGCTCGCTTTACCATGAACGGCATTTACACATTTTTACAACACGATTATTAGCTTACAAAACCCTATTGACTGTTTTCCAGTTATTACTATCCTTAGGAATATCCGCCGCATTTTGGGAAAGAATGTACAGTTAACATAAAAGTGACAAGTAGTACAGGTAGGCTGGTTTTGTGGACGATACATTGCAAAGCCTGTTACACACGGTTCACTTTCNAAAAGTGACAAGTAGTACAGGTAGGCTGGTTTTGTGGACGATACATTGCAAAGCCTGTTACACACGGTTCACTTTCGTGTACAAGAAGGTGTACACCTTTCTTGTTCAAGTCAACTTGCATCGTGTGACTGGCTAACTTGTTTGCAAGTGACTCACATGCAAGGGCTTGCGNTTCTTGTTCAAGTCAACTTGCATCGTGTGACTGGCTAACTTGTTTGCAAGTGACTCACATGCAAGGGCTTGCGTGCTGGCTAGAATCATTTAAAGATTTTTCAATATTTCGTTAACCTTCTTGTGCAAATTGTTTGTTTACATTTGCGTTTTANATCATTTAAAGATTTTTCAATATTTCGTTAACCTTCTTGTGCAAATTGTTTGTTTACATTTGCGTTTTATAGGTTTATGTAGTACCCGTTTATTTATTTATGCTGATATTGTTAAATTGAGAGTATGAAATGGATTTAAATTCCGTATTAGTGATTTGTTACGTTTGTAAACTCTTTGTGTGTTGTGGTGGAGATGCACACACACACACACAGTGACTGGCATGCTGCAACATTCAAGTACTACTACTGGGTATGTGCATGGAACTTGAATATANCCGTATTAGTGATTTGTTACGTTTGTAAACTCTTTGTGTGTTGTGGTGGAGATGCACACACACACACACACACACACACAAACACACACACACAGTGACTGGCATGCTGCAACATTCAAGTACTACTACTGGGTATGTGCATGGAACTTGAATATAAGAGGGTGCTAACCTTCTCGTTCACATTTTGGTGATCACCTTCTTGTTCACAAAATATGCCCGCCTATATGAGGTCGGTGTGACTTGGTTCGCTTCGGCTCGACTCGGAAGAACTCGGCAGTCTTCGTCTATGTACTTCGGCTCGATGCCTCGATGCACGGGAAATTTTATTCATATGATAGGATACTTATCATATTGTTAAATAACTGTTAAAAATTATTTCAATCAATGGTAAAATAAAAATTATTTCAATCAATGGTAAAATTTTGTTATTGTACGTCATTAAATTTAAATGCTCTACAATTTCCACTTAAACTTCAATTCGATGCAAATTATATCTTTGTTGAATTGCTGTAAAAAATTCTTTCAAACATTTTGCAGCATTTGTTTATGTATAAATCTAAGATAATTAATGCATTGTAAAATCTNTGTAAAAAATTCTTTCAAACATTTTGCAGCATTTGTTTATGTATAAATCTAAGATAATTAATGCATTGTAAAATCTTTCATTGTATGTTTTATAAGGGGCATTAGAAAACCAGTGACGATAAGAAAAATTCAGCTACTGATTCAACTAATTGGCCAACTTTGCTATATATGCATATGTATATATAATATGTGTATATATATATATATATATATATATATATATATATATATACAAGACGTTTCATGGGGAACCGGACATACGTTAATAGGTTATAGTGTGGATTATTCTGAAGGGAAAATATAAATAATTATAAGGTCTCTTAGCAATGGTGTCCGATATAAAGCTATGCAACACTCACGGGGTCGTGTGTGGTGCGGTATCATTGATAACCAACTCATTGTTCCAGTTATTGTAGACAACCGTCTTAACGGAGAACGGTATCTGCACTTCCTGCAGAATATGTTGCCAGAGTACTTGGAAGACTTTGCATTAACAACAAGGGCTTGAATGTACTTGCAACAGGATGGAGCCCCTGCACTTTCCACACGACCAGTGGTACAGCACCTCTATGAAACCTATCCTGGCCGTTGGAACGGTCGCAGGGGTGCTGTTACTTGGCCACCATGGTCACCCGACCTCACTCCGCTAGATTATTGTTTTTGGGGTTGGCTGAAGACCGAAGTTTACAGGCAAAATGCGCAAACATGGGAGGAATTGCTTGCTCGCGTGTTAAATGCTTGTGCGCGCGTTAAAGAAGAATGTAGGCACACGCCCCGGTTAGCAACACTGCATCTGACTACACGAGCTGCAAAATGCATTAAGTTGGCGGTGGCATCTCGGACACCTTTACGAATAGAGCATGTGTTCATGGATGTTTTCCCATCAGAATGGTCCATACTATCACCTCGTAACGTGTGTCCGTTTCTTCCTGAAACACCTGGTGTATGCGTGTGTGTTTGTGTGTGGGTAATTACAGATACTCAGTGACAGGAACAAGAATATGTATGTTAAAAAATGTCAAAATAGAAGGCATTTTCACAAGATTTAACAGTAATCGGTCGAAAATATTCTAAGATATGATGTTAGCCGAAAAATATATAATGCTAGCCAACACCTAGAAGGACACACGTCAAGGATCATTCATGGGGAATGCATAGCNATGATGTTAGCCGAAAAATATATAATGCTAGCCAACACCTAGAAGGACACACGTCAAGGATCATTCATGGGGAATGCATAGCGTAGGGTAGGAGAATTACGCGATTAGATGTTCAGCAGAGTGGTGCAACATGTGCAACTCTGATATGCGGTATATAAGTAGCAGCCTGAGAGCCACTGAGAAGTAGCAGCATTGTGTTTCCCCACAGTTCGTGCGCACAGAAGGAGTGAGCATGCAGCATAGAAGGAGTGAGCATGCAGCATAGAAGGAGTGAGCATGCGGCATAGAAGGAGTGAGCATGCAGCATAGAAGAACATAACAACAACGTGAACAGGTCTGCTCTTTTGATACGGGAGAATCTTGCCCTATCGGGATTGTAGATTATAATCCCTCGAAATTGGTTCTCGCCTTGGAAGAAATGCAACCGCAGTGAAGCAGAATCGGATCAGTGGCTCGAGGAGGGACGGGCTGAGCGATGTGCAGTAAGCCAAGGGCTTCTTTGCGCCACAGAATTTGAGAACAGGCGTACGGTGCGCATGGTATTACAGGCCACAGAGACACATCCAACACCCTCGTTCAGGAGTTCAGGACATGCGGCACATCAACATGTATCCACATGCATGGTGCGTCACAGTCTTCAGTATCACAGCATCTTGTCCAGGTGCCCATTACTGCGGCTGACACTCACTGCTCACTACAGATGCCTGCGTCTGCAATGGTGTGTGTAATGTCACGCACGGAAGTATGAATGTTATGCCGTCTTCTTCTCCGACGATGGTTACGACACCACGATGGTTGTTTCTATGTCTAGTGGCACCGTAGTGCACTGCTAGCTGACCCATGCCGTCATACCGACCCAGCAACTGGAGTTGTAGTATAGGATAGCATTGGGTTCCACGCCTAGTTCACATCGCTGGTACGCTGACCAGAAACTGTTACACCGCGCAGATGTTGGAACGTGCTGTTGCCCCTTGCCTTCAGGGTCAGCCTGCAGCTCTGTACGAACAGGACAATGCGTGACCACATGTGGCACACATCATATGATGGTTCCTGGATGACTAACATGTCACACTGCTTCGTTAGCCTGCGCGCTCTATGGATCTCTCATCCACCGGGAATGCGTGATCCATGGCCGGACGTGGACTGGCCTGTCACAGGACACCAACGGCCACAACGGATGAACTTTGGCAACACATGGAAGGAGCATGGGCGGAGATACCCCAGGCAGGTATCCAAATTCTCTTTCTTTTCCTCGTCGCGTAGTAGCGGTTATTACTATTTTTGAGTGGTGAGGAGGGGGGGGGGTTGGGCCACACACTGCTGATTCCCCTATGTTCAGTACATCATACCGAACTGAAAGAATAATCATGTCGCCTGTGTATGATGTGTATTCTGTCCATCAAATCTGGTTCTTTGTGATATCTCACATCTTATTTGGCGCTGCAAATTTAATGGTTAGCAGTGTAATATTTGTAGGCAGTACCACTTATACCTCGCTATTAAAAGTGACATTATTATTGAGTTGTCGTTATATGNCAGTGTAATATTTGTAGGCAGTACCACTTATACCTCGCTATTAAAAGTGACATTATTATTGAGTTGTCGTTATATGTCATATCTTTAGTACCTCTGAACCAAATTAACTCAGTTTTTGTGAGATGAAGTAGGAGATAATTTTATAAAATATTTAATATCTTCACACAGGTACATTTCGATGCATACGGTGTTGGGGACTATTTGAGNAGAGATAATTTTATAAAATATTTAATATCTTCACACAGGTACATTTCGATGCATACGGTGTTGGGGACTATTTGAGGTGATTCTGAAACATGATATTTAGTTTATAATTTATATGACATAATCAACACGTGACACTAAAATGTAATTAATTTGTGTATTTAATGCGCCAGCAAGAACAGTCATCATGTCAACTAAGATCCAAATTGATTTAATAGTTAAATAAACACAATTACAAATTACGTTACAATCACAAGTTGTAACGTGGCAGCAATTAAAAAAAACCAGAAGCTTATTTATTTGAATTTTCTTTATTCCTGCTCTTTGTAAAATAAAATTCATATTAGTACAAATTTAATTAATTTCAGAATCTACAGAAACAAACTCAATAAATCAATATTGAGTTTGTTTCTGTAGATTCTGAAATTAATTAAATTTTTTCCCACAAACTGTCAAAATATTTTTTCCAATGAAATAAGTATAATTGTTCTGTAGATACTGCTTTTTGTGATAAAATATTTAAATGGTTACTATTTTGAATGTAATTATATGACATAAACATCATAACACAAGTTTTATGCGAAATTTGGCAAAAAATCGATTAACTAGTTTCCGAAATGTGATGTAAGAGCATAATTAGCAAGTACCACTAGCTTGCAAAATGGCCGAGAAAGGAGGGTGTAAAATAGTTCAATAAATAATCGTAATAGATACTGCGAGCATGAAAAATTTGGTTAAAATGTCACAAGGTTGTGTAGGGCTTGGTAGTGGTGGTTGCAGCTGGCTAACCCGCGTACTCATTAGGAAGATGGCGGATGGGCAACGGACACAAAACTTAAATAAACATATGGTCGCCATTTTAGAAAATATATTTTGGATGTATTAAATTTTATATTTTTTCGACCTATTCCTAACTACTTATTTGACCAGTTTGGCATGAATAGTTAGGGTTTTCCCTAGATATGTCTTACGAGCTCTATTTGTTCATGCGACCCTCTCCTCCAAAATGGCGAAGCCGTGAAGACTTGAGATTCGCCATTATCGACTGAACGTTTCCTGGAAAAGAAAAAAAAACTAGCACCAAAATATTTGAAGCTAAGCACGCGACATTTCGGAAATTACATCCGGCATACTTATAAAATACTGTAANACTAGCACCAAAATATTTGAAGCTAAGCACGCGACATTTCGGAAATTACATCCGGCATACTTATAAAATACTGTAAGTGTACCGAGTTTCGTGGACACCATTGAAATGTTTCAGAAATGTTAGGGGTAATCATACACACGGACATACGTCACTTAACGCTGTCTCATTCTCTTTAGGAAATTGGAACACGATTGATAAAGGCGGTTTCTATGCCCCGGAGAGGAAAATATGTATCTATGCCACAGATTCNCAGGAAATTGGAACACGATTGATAAAGGCGGTTTCTATGCCCCGGAGAGGAAAATATGTATCTATGCCACAGATTCCTTGGCAGGGAGTACTTGCGAAGCATGACGTCATAGCTTTAAAATCTGCATCCCAGTCAATAGCTAAATTTACTAACGAAAAACAGAAGTCAGTATCTAGACTAGTGTTTGTTGGACGTAGACAGTTTTCCAGTTTATATAAACAAGAAACCACTCCTCATTATTTTTTTGGAGACGCGTGCCAACGGACGAATAGCCGCTATATTGAAAGAGCCTCAGAAATGTATAAAATTTAAGGTGAAAGCAAACATCACCTATGCTTGTTAATGCTAAAAGAAGCCAGGAAAACTTTTTAATTGATGAAGTAACGTTTTGGAACCGAGTCAAAGAAACTACAGACAGAATTTTGAAGTACCGACGGAAACTGGCGCGGAGAAAGGAACGGTATTTGGGATATCTCTCTTAGTTAAAGTTTTTAATTTTAATGACCAAAACTTGACTGTTCAAGGTTTTATTTTCGTGAATTCATAAGTTAAATTTTTTTTAAATATTATCTGCTGTACCACACGAAATTTTGCTAAAATTAAAATTGCTATAGCTGCCCAACTCATTAAGGCACTAATTGACGAGGCGATAGACTAATTGACGCGCCCACAAAGTTTGGGAGTTCAAATGTACTGCTGGTCATGATTAACTTTGTCGTGTTTCCGCGATTAAAGGTCGTAGCAATGTGTAACGAAACCTATTCATTTCTTGCTTCAAACGATAGTTGATTACGGACCATGTGCCTGGCCCGGGGCCGGAGAAAGTCGTCAGTTGCGGTTCGCACGCTGCANCCCCCCCCACGTGATCCACCAACACGCGGACACGAGGTCAAGTCGACTAGTGGCAGGCGCTCGCCAATTACATGCTTCATATTGAATAATTATCCTCCGGCAGACGTTTAGCATATCCTGCTTTCCGTCCGTTGCTTAGCCAACTGTTCGCTGCGATATTGACAATGTGCATTTATCGCATTTGCCTGCTGCATACTATACATTATTCATACATTAAAACTTTACTGGAAATAAGCTGGTAAAATATTTCCGCGCGATTCTTGGACACAAATTTGAAAATAGTAAAATAGATTAAAAATTATTTAGAAGCCGTTACCGATATAATAAACAANGATTCTTGGACACAAATTTGAAAATAGTAAAATAGATTAAAAATTATTTAGAAGCCGTTACCGATATAATAAACAACATTTTATTGCCTGTAGATTTGTCGTGAATTTTGCACAAAATTAGAAACAACCTTTTTTTAAGTAACCAATTTTAACAAGTCTAAAAATAAGGGCAGGTGGTTGGAAACCCGAAACCCAAATTGGTACGTATACTCGTTCATCTCTTTCGCCTCCACCAATCAGGACTCGGAACATCTAAACTATAAGGTGGATGTAGCGTTACTAACGAACAATAAGTATGCACTATGGCNGATTCTTGGACACAAATTTGAAAATAGTAAAATAGATTAAAAATTATTTAGAAGCCGTTACCGATATAATAAACAATATTTTATTGCCTGTAGATTTGTCGTGAATTTTGCACAAAATTAGAAACAACCTTTTTTTAAGTAACCAATTTTAACAAGTCTAAAAATAAGGGCAGGTGGTTGGAAACCCGAAACCCAAATTGGTACGTATACTCGTTCATCTCTTTCGCCTCCCCCAATCAGGACTCGGAACATCTAAACTATAAGGTGGATGTAGCGTTACTAACGAACAATAAGTATGCACTATGGCAGTGCCACTATTTATGAACCACTCGAGCCCCACATTAAAACTACATTATAGAAAACGTCTTCAGGGGTACTTCATCTCCTTTTATTTTTTCGAAATTGGAATACTTTTATAGTCTAATTTATGTAAATAACTCTATAATTGTACTCTGCACCGCATTCCCTCGACCGGTGATAGCAACGTGTACTGCCATTCCCAACATCACGCAAGGTAGGGCTAAATACTTATGAACGCGTGTTAGAAGTTATACCTCTTTGGCTTGAATAAAATAAAATTTTCGCGCATAACCTCAGATACTTTCAAAATTTTATTTTACCATTTGTGTCACTCTACAAATTTTTTCACTGCACAGACGATGCGTACATAACCTCAAATACTTGTGTACCTTGCGTTTGTATATAGCTAGACGATACGCACATGCGCGTTGGGTCATACCCCTACCACGTTCACTGTCGAATTTCGTTACACTGTGCGCGCGCAACTTCCGTTGCACACTACACTTTTACCCTCGCCGCGCCAAAAGAGTATAACTTCAAAACATTTTTAAAATTTTTACTGAGAATTTGTTTGTAACGGTACAAAAATTTATCTTGTAGACCTACTTGTTTGGATAACTAAAAGAGCCGTGTCTGTAATAGACCTCAATAAATACTTGTACTGTACTGACCCGTATCCACGAGCTCAAGCAAATTAGCGAACACTCAACATCGTAGAACCGTACATACCGGTTTGTGAAAAAAACTAGGTGTCATATAATGTATAGTTGCGTGCAAAAATAAATGCATTGCAAGTTTGAATGACGTAAAACACTTATAACAACTCAGATACTCATAATAAAACGAGTACGTTTGTAAAAACACGAAACTATATTACTCTTTAACTGTTAATGTTTCATAACTACACAGAACTCTTAGACTGACAAATACTTGACAAATATTTTTAGGCATTAACGACGTATTTCATAGCAAAATAACTAAAACGCCTGTAAGTCAAGTTGGCTGCGTTGTTGAGGATGTAGCATTAGTCGCAAAGATCGTTGCCGATAAGGATTTTTTTTTGTGAATGATATTATGAAATCATTTACTTTTTCTCTTTTTTGTTATTAATTCATCGCAGTTGTTTTCTAAAAAAANAATATATATATATATATATATATATATAATGTCCACGTCTCAATAATGAAAGTTTTAATAGAAACCTACCATTTGAAAGTTTACAAATATATGTTCTGCAGATTTTGCAAGAACATTGTTGGAAATTCTACAAAGAATTTTCTTGGCAACTGGGTTTCCAAGGGTTTTTCTTGTAAGAGTACAATAATAATACATTGCGCTTCACAGAAACGTCGGGTGGATCAGATNGGGTTTCCAAGGGTTTTTCTTGTAAGAGTACAATAATAATACATTGCGCTTCACAGAAACGTCGGGTGGATCAGATCCCGGAGAGAAGGTCGCGAGATCGCAGCTGGACCAATAGGATACTTATGTCGCAACNCAGATCCCGGAGAGAAGGTCGCGAGATCGCAGCTGGACCAATAGGATACTTATGTCGCAATAGCGAGCCAATCAGAGCGAGGCATTAGCTTATTAAAAAAAAGGGGGGACACAGAAAGTACGTGCTTCTCCCTCAAAAACCTTCAACACCTATTATGCATGTGGAGGTGGTTGCACGATATAACAAAAAATTACATTTTAAAGTGAAAATGATTCTAAAATGATCTGTCACGCATTTCACAAGTCAATTCATTTGTCTAATCTATTTCTATTTTAACAAACCGGTTATGTACTTTAATAAAACAGTTAATTATTTTTTACATGTTATTATAAATGAATGACTTGCAAGTAGTAGGAATGAAAACGGTTCCTTTATGAGCCGTCTCCTAATACAGTTCATAAGTTCGCGCACGGAGCGGAAGTCCATTTGCAGAGTTTCACGCTAGTTGGCGAATGTACTGGAGAGATCTAGGCGGCTCTTAACAACAAGCTCTTGCGAGCAGACGAGGGTGAAGTGAGGTGAATATGGCGCAGCGCTGGAATGCAAGGGCGGGGAAAACAGGAGGACCCCCAGAAAACCCGCTTATCAGGGGCATCATCCGGCACGATTCCCACAAGTGAACATCCGAGAACGACCGCATCAGGAATCGAGCCTAGATGAGAGTAGTCTAACCACTACACCACCGTGGCCCCCGTCGGTGTTTCGCTTCTGTTGTAGTTACTATAATTGTTGTTTCATGTTTCAAGAAGCTTTCTTCCTCTCAGACGAACAGTATTTTCGAATCGCTACCTCACGTGGTCCCGCGTGTCTGTTGTATCGGACTACTGCGGGATTGTGAGTCGTGATTGGAATGGTGAAAGTGCGTTCGGCGCACGCGTGGCGGGGACATTGCGGCCTGCGCCATTCTCGCCAACACGCCCTCTACCAGAAAGCGACCGGCTTCTTTACAAGGCCAAAATATCTCCTTCGAACGGCACGGGCTACGAGATTTACTTCAGAGGAAATTACTATCTAGGAGATTATACACGGTTACACAGAGAAAAGGGGTTTTCTGTAGGCCCTTCAAACAAAGTTAGTTTGGCCCAACCAAATTAATTGTTGTATAGGGGAAATTAACATTTTTTTTATTGAAACCAAATTATTTTGTTGTTTTTATTTATTTGCCCAAAACAAAGATTTGGTTGGCGTAACTGAAGATTTTTTGACTACGTACATTAAAGAGTTTTTGTTAATACAACAAAACTAGAAGCCCGACCAGGATTCGAACCCAGATCGTTCGAACATGAGCACTACGCCGCAGCTAACTTGACTACGGCTACGATAGAAATGCTTTCGAATATATTCAGTTGCCAATAAATATTTCAAGTTTGGCAGCTTTACTAATTAGTTTCATGTTTAACTTGTTTTATTAAGATGTTTATACCATCATTAAGTATCAATAAATGCACTAAAAATCTCTGTTACTATCGTAATTATTATAAAAAATTCAAACAAAAAATCGAGCTGTATTTTTAAGAGAAGGCAATCAAATGAGTAGCCCAAAATATATAGACAGTGAATTCAAATAAATATTTTGTTGATAACCTAATTTCACTTGGCACAAAACAGAGGTTTTGTTAATTGAAGGGAGTATTTTGTTAGATGAACAAGATTAATTTTGTTGCTTTTCTAGTTCTGTTTACTCAACGAAATATTTTGTTGGGACAACAAAATGTATTTTTGGCCCTATACAAATAAATATTATTTTTGTTAACTGGAACAAACCTCTCTTTCGGTGTAAACATATTTTGTTGACAAATTGTAACGATATGTTTGCTGAAACTAAATATTCCTTTAACATTCTGAAGAAACGAAATATTTGTTTGCCACAAACAAAATTGTTTGGAACAAATTATTTGACTTTGTGAACAAATTTCTTTGATTTGGAGGAACTGAGGCTTAGTTGTACGAACAAATTATAGTTTAGCTGAAACAAACGCCATGCAAACAAATGTATTTGGTACACTGAAACAATTATGTTTCTGAGTGTACTAAGTAGCGAGCAACTCTGAAAATGAGGTGTTTGGGGATTCACATAGAAGGTGTGTAAATAAAAATTGTGTAGATTGTTCACGGCTACTTTAGCACTTTTAAAGCCATTCACGGGATCTACTCTTCTTTCTCAATTCATATGTTTCCGCTATATGTGAAGATTAACATTGTCACCGGTCTAATCACTTTGTTCGTTCGCCGCTCCAAGTGCAACTGTGCGAATTATAGGAATGTAAATATTTTATAAATGTGCATTTTTGTACTCTAATTTGAATGCATAAAACAAAACAAAAACACTAACTTAAAAGGCAACAAATTTAAACATTACACCTGCAATAAAACATCATGTCTTAGAATTATTTTTATCGATTCACTGGCAGTGTATGTGAGCTCCTGCATTCCAGTGTGCCCTGTAGCATATACGAATGTAATTATGAGCAGTGATACTTTGCAAATGTTGATTTCAAAGTCACTCACTTTACAGTGAACAGCCTGCGTGATAGGTGTGTACGTGAGGCTTAACGTCTCGCCGACAAAGATGTCGTTACAGACGGAGCAAGTTGCTCAGAGAAGGAGGAGCGGGGAAGGAATAGGCCCACTCTAGGAACAACTCCAGCATTCCCCTGGAGTGATCTCGGGAAGCAGGATGGCTGGACCGGGATTCGAACCCGTGACTTCCAGAATGCAAGACCTGTAGTTTACCACTGTGCCAGCTCACACAGTGAATAAATACGG
Source organism: Clitarchus hookeri (assembly GCA_002778355.1). Classification (NCBI taxonomy): domain Eukaryota; kingdom Metazoa; phylum Arthropoda; class Insecta; order Phasmatodea; family Phasmatidae; genus Clitarchus; species Clitarchus hookeri. The sequence goes on along the minus strand of NQII01003103.1, from coordinate 195,803 downwards.
AGTCACGGTTATAAGACAAGGCTTATTTACTCCAGCATTAAATCGAAATACATATAATTATGAGAAAGAATAGAGACTTGGAAGGTTTTGTCGTGGGAGTTGTCTCTCGTAGGCTTGTTTTGATATTTATAACGTGAATTTTTTTTTAAAGAAAATGGGGGTAGTCATATTCCTTCCCTCATGTTAAGCAATTTAAACTAAATTTATATGGAGAATCAGTAATTAAAAGTTGCTATTGTTATATATATGTATATATTAATATAAATTAAATGTACGATGTAAATGCATGAAAAAAAAATAACGAAAGAAGAATAAAAATTTAAATTGTTTTAGACACATCATTTTAGCTGCAATATTGCTGAAAGTCGCAATTTCCACACCCAATTATAAAATATCGTTTTGTTTGCAAACATTTTATTTGTTCTGCTTTATTTAGTGCCGCTAAGGCGCTTTGCATTGCTGTAAAGGCGGTTGCGGTGATCACAACTGATCACTACGGCTCTCACATTCATCCGACTTCCGAGCATCGAAACGACATTCCGGTGCGTATAGGAGAATACCTTGACTCTCTCAACGTATCGGCTCTCATGATCTTGATATTAAGAGCCGACCAAATCTCAACACTCTCCAACACTCTTCTCTTAACGTCTTTTCTTGTGTACACATCTCGTTGTAGTTACTCGGGCATTTATGACGTATTGCTATTCGTCATTAATGTGAGTATTTACAATTACTCCAGAATGACAGCCAAAATACATAACGAAATTAAACAGTTGCACATTAGGATCTGTTTGCACGTAAACAAGGTTTACATGAGTTAATTTGTTTTTACGGTGTCAGCAGACATTAAACCACTTTACAAAGCTGACACTAACAAGAGACATCGACCATATCCTCCAATAGTGCGGACAGGGTTGGTTTCGGCAAATAGTTTTAGATCTATAAAATAAACGCATGCGTACAGCATACACTATAATATTATAAACACAATATTTGCAAAAAAAAAAACAAAAAGTATTTATGAATGCATCATAACCTAAAATAATTTCTTGCTGGAAACTGAATGAGAGAGTGAAGAGATTTGGGTGGCTCTTAACATCGAGATGTCGAGAGCCGATGATGATGAAGCGAGGTGAGTATGGAGCAGCGTTGGCATGCAAGCGGCGGGGGGAAACGGGAGATCCCCGAGAAAACCCGCCGAACAGCGAAATCGTCCGACACGATCCCCATGTACGAAAATCCTGGAGCGACCCCGCCGGGACTCGAACCCTGTTCGTCTAGGTGGGAGGTGAGTATCCTGACCAGTACGCCACCGCGGCCCCACAAACTCTGTGACAGTTCCATGACCATCCCCAGGCCAGACTCAAACATGTCTGAGAAGGGTACATTATAAAATCTTTTACTGCCGAATGACAAAACCTACTTCCCTCAAACTAAATGCTCTGAAGGAATTCAAATAGTGAACAAATAAATATTTAATAAGGGAATGAATGAATAAATAAAAATCGGGGTAGTGGAATTGTACTTGAAAGCTGCTAATATTATGGTTTTATCGTCTTTATCCTCTGTACAATACTGTACGACATACCTACAGCACAAAAATGAGAGACATTTTTTATTAGAATGATTATCATTATTGACACTTTGAGGAAGGCATATATTTACGTACATTCAAGACAAATTATAATAGAGTCAATCACCTATATATACTACTGCAGCAACATCAGTTATGCTAGTCTTTGTTTGCCCTTGGTCACCAATATACAGAGTGTCGGGTAATTCGCGGATACGGACTGTACCACACGAATCTGTGATCGAAACTAAGTAGAAAATACTGTCTGGTAAAAATGCATGGGCCCCTTCGTTTACGAGATAAACGATATTAAATGTAGAAAAACCATTGTAGCAATAAGTGGCATTGTAATTATATAAAGGTGAGATGATGTGGCAAAGCTGCAACTAAGTTGTCGGTGGTAAGGCAGACGGCAAGGGAACAAGCCGAGCTCAGTAGTGCCGAGGAGGCCATGGAGTTTACATTCAGTGAGTACTGGCACATGGCAACAACGATGGGTGCATCCGGCGGCCGAGCTCCGTGCATGCCGCATGCATCCAACGTGCGGAAAAGTGCATTGATATGGGCAGAGAAAACTTCGAACACCTGTTATGACGTTTCCCCATTTTGTATGCTGACACTGTATCTGCTTAACGTGAAATAAAGTCATTTTATCTGCCCAAATGTCGTTTTTCTCGTAAACTAAGGGCTTTACACTGTTTCACCAAACAGTATTAGCAAAATGATTATGAAGAGTCTGGGGCATCGGCGGCGTCTGGCATAGGAACTAGGAGCCGGCCGGCCGCCATCTTGGATCCATGTGACCTCCATCTTTGACCTTTGACCCAAAAACACAAAAATCATCAAAAACATCTAAAAGTTTCATAAAAACTCGATCATAATAAATATAAAAAAATATTAAAAAATTAGTTACAATTTTTTTTAAACTTAAATTTCCGGATGTCTCCCACACCCCCTTCCAACCATACTCATTCCGCCATCTTGGTAGGTGCAGTCCACAATCATGATATACATCACAGCCACCGTCCGCCATATTGGTAGATGCAGTCCGCCATCTTGGGAGGTGCAGTCGTCCGCTATCTTGGTAGGTGCAGTCCGCCATCTTGTTTCCGATTGCCATCTTGGTAAGTGCAGCCATCCACAATATCCGTCGCTGCAGTCTGCCATCTTGGTAGGTGCAGTCCGCCATCTTGTTTCCGATTGCCATCTTGGTAAGTGCAGCCATCCACAATCTCCGTCGCTGCAGTCTGCCATCTAGGTAGGTGCAGTCCGCCATTTTAGTAGGCGTCACAGCCATCATCAGCCATATTGGTTTTTATTTTGTCATTTGTTTATACATTACTGGAGTTTGTCACTCACCTTCGTTCGATTGCCATATTGGATTTCATGTTTTCACCACCTAGGTGGCGCTAGTGTATTAATTTACTTACCAGGTGAGTTGTCGATTTAGCCACCAGGTGGTAGAATTATTTGTTTATGTTTTTAAATTAAAGGTTGTGCTATTGGCTCCTCCATATTGGATTCTATTTTCAAACTAGGTGGTGCTACTTTCTTGATTTCGTCACAAGGCGAGCTGCCGATATAGCCACCAGATGGCAGCCAGATTCGATTATGTTTTTTTAAAATATAGGTGGTACTTTTGCTACCGTCCATGTTAGATTCTATTTTCAACAAATAGGTGGTGTTAATTTCTCGATTCAGCCGCCAAGCGAGCTGACGACATACATATTTATAGACATAAAAAAACCTGTAATTTTTCATTCCTTTTTAAATTTTTTTTATCAATAAACAGTATACCTACATGCATAATTTAATAAATTGGTAATTTTTTTTATTAAAAACTTTAAGACCGATTATTAAATAAGTAATTTTTTATTTTAAAGCTAATTAAAGTACCATTGCACCTTACACAATTATTTTATCCTTAAATGCATTTTGTATTTTAAATTCCAAACTTTTTGTATGACAAACAAGGAATAAATGAAACTCGCAATTATTTCAAAAACATATTTTATTCGCTAAAATCTCTATCTACTTCATTCGCATGCTTTTTTTTATTCATGGTCTTCGCATCGACTGACCTCAGTTATAAACGAAACCAAGCTTTCGCGCTCTGTGACCTTCACGGCGACGCAGGGCGAGTTTCAATGCAAACTCCGTGCGGCAAGAGGCACCGATAGGCGGGTAGTACAGTGCTGGTCCCAGGAGTTTCGGCTCACACAAAGGTACAGGAACTGAGGTTGGTGGTGAATACGTAGACGATGGGGCGGGGAAGAAAGAGAGACACGATGGTTATTGCAGTTCATCACAGTAACGATGACGTTTGCAGGATCTCTTTTATACTGAACTGGCACAGAATAATTGATGAGCCCCGCAGTTTAACTTTACACGACCTTCTATGTTTGTCAAAACGGTCATTACGGCAGAACATCACCCCACACTTAAGAAAATATACCTTATCCGGTTTGGATTCTTGATACATCCATTAATTTTATGACGATGTGAAATGTGTTGGTGCGAAAATACTTTGTCGCAGTAGCGGCAGTGATATAATTTCTCCGACATGGATGGTTCAGCCGATGCGATGGGGTGAAATCTGTTGAAGATGTTACAGCCAAAGAACCAGTGGCTCTGCCAGTGGTACGGGTGCTGCAGTCACAGGTGAAGGAGCTACTGGAACAGCCGAAGACATCGCTGTAGTCGATGGTGCTGCTTGAAGGCTGTCCATGGAGTACTCCAAGTAGAGTAACTTACAGAGACGGTCTGCTCTCCACAACACCTGCCAGCAAAATGAGCTCTCCGTCATGAATCTAGCTGCTTATATAGCAACACACATGTTACATAGCGGCCATACCTCCATGTACCCCTTTCACCAGTAAACATGAGCAACTTCAGCCAGGTGTAGGAGCCACTGCTCATCCTCCAGGTGTGTGTTCCCACAAATATATCCCGTGGACATGCGTCGACTCCCTCCCTCTTACCACCCATATGGCTGTGATCAGTCCATGTAAGGGTTCCTCGACGTTGGAACCGAGGACTACATATTATGGAGATTATTTAAAATGTTTCAAGAGTTTTTGGTCATAATGATTATTTCCATAAGATGTACGTGGGTTCCGACGACGTACGCCCTAACAAAGTTGATTTTTTTTCTGCACAGAAAATTTACAAGTGACAGCTGCTTAAGAGGATGCTAAATTTCCAACGCAGACAACCCCAGTGTACCAAAACGAGCCAAACGCATCATAACATTGACACAAACAGATAAGCTACACCGAAATTCCTTGACACCACCAATAAAAAGTTGGTAGAATCCCCAATGTCGAACAAATAAAAAAATAATTCCAGACACTCTAAATGACGCTAAAGTGACACAGCCATTTAACATTGGAAAGCCTAGTCATATCTCAATTTAAAGTAAAATTATAATTCCACGGATGAAAAAAAAAATGTCAACCGAAGATGCAGAAGTGTACACGAACGCCGACGAAAAATGGTAGAACTAATGACGATAAATATGAACAGAAATATTCAGATATATACAGCAATGTAGGACCAACGACGAATNCACAGCCATTTAACATTGGAAAGCCTAGTCATATCTCAATTTAAAGTAAAATTATAATTCCACGGATGAAAAAAAAATGTCAACCGAAGATGCAGAAGTGTACACGAACGCCGACGAAAAATTGTAGAACTAATGACGATAAATATGAACAGAAATATTCAGATATATACACCAATGTAGGACCAACGACGAAGAAATATTCACAGAAAGATGCAGAAGTTTACGCCCTACCAACGATGAGAATTACCCAGACACACAGGCACAGAACTCTACAGATGCCAATGAAAGACGTGTCACCTGAACCCCCAACAGGGAAAAAATGCAAATACAGGAGAAAACTGCCCCGCACAGGTACAGAAGTACACAGCCCACCAAAGAAAAATACAAACAAAATTTCAGGACCAACACCGACGAAAAATATTACTAAATATAGAAAAAATACCCGTACAGTACAATACAGCCACCATCGAGGAAACGTAAGTAAACACATTAATCAATAATAATACAGACATAAGCAGCGAAAAACGGTCCCTAGACAGACAGATGGTTCGAAGAACCAGCGAGAAAAAAATTACCCAAGTACTGTTACCTGGGAACGAATAAGTAGTAAAATATAAAATAAAGATATAAAATCGCGCGAAAAACAATCATGAGTTGGAGGGTGGGGGTACGAAAAGTAATACGACTGCCTCAGAAGCAAAAAAACCATTTTCATGTAAAGTGTCACCTCCAGATTTTTTTCCACAGGTATGATATAGCTACCATTTTGCCCCTCGCAATTCCGATGGGAGGATAAGCATTGGAACCCTATAGGAATTGACTTTAAACCCTGGTCGGAGGTCCAACATTGACGCAGAACCCATGTGTATGTGTGATTGCAAATATGAAATTGCAGATACAAAAATGGCAGCACATCTCATTGTAGTGCATCTTATCAGCCCTTGATGACTATCGTATTTATTTTGTTGGGGGAGAAGGGGGAGTGAAATCGCTTCAGATTTGGCACCCCCGAGGTGAGGAACTGCCCTTGCATCCCGGCCTCATTCACCCTCTCCCAGGAACCAACACATTTTATAGCATGTTGACCCCCTTTCCAACTACGTCATGTATTTGTGTATGGCTGACCGATCAACAGCCATGTAGCAAGGTAAGAAAACAGTGAACCCTGTGTATCACCATATTCACATATAAATGATGCTGATATTATTTATATTAATATATTGTTATATTATATATAATGTCTCATTGTACCCACACAGTAGTATGTGTATTCCGTTTGCCTGTAGCTGCCTCTTATCGTCCAGTCCATGCCAGGGCCATCTTATTTATACATTCTGAAAACAGTTCGTTTTTTTGTGATCGTATAGTGCGGACATGAACTCGCATCATATGGTGCTGCTCCAGTACATATATAAAATCGTCATAATTAATTATATTTTTTACTACACATTGTTGAATTCCCTTGGCACGTTTTGTGACTCTGTTGTCGCATTTGTACGAGTACAACTTTGCTCTGAGGCCTACGAATTCATGATCGACCCATCGCACTCGTCCTTGAATTTCCCGACCACTTTATTGTTTGCAGACGAGAAGCACTTGTGAGACATGGGGTAGCTGCTGGTGTCAAATTCTGCGAAGAACCTTGCATCCGCGACCATTTTGTTATACAAGTCCTGGGTTCTGATCTCGAACAGGAACGTGTCGGTGTCCATATAAGGGCTCGATGTCGTCTGCGTACCGAGCCTTCATCACGTCGTAATGGAGTCTATACATGAGAGTTCTCGACTAATCGAGTACCGCTAACCCTGCATGTATGAGTTTGTCGAAAGGTACGAATTCGTGCCGCAGATGGAGGAGGGAGAGATTTTCGTCGCAAATTGTTTGGTCTAAGAATGTCAGTTTTGCCACCAGTTTCTTTAGTCGCTTTTCATTGTACACGAGCTACATTTTTTTTTTCGCGCTTTCTCTTGTTTTCCATAAATTTTCCAAAAGTTGCGTTGTTCGCTAATTAAAATTTTTTTTTTCTGGAAACCGTTTTGAGCATCTTGATATTTTGCAGTGTCGAGCTCTATGTAAGGTTTCAGCAAGGGACTTTGCTTGAANTTTGGTCTAAGAATGTCAGTTTTGCCACCAGTTTCTTTAGTCGCTTTTCATTGTACACGAGCTACATTTTTTTTTTTTCGCGTTTTCTCTTGTTTTCCATAAATTTTCCAAAAGTTGCGTTGTTCGCTAATTAAAATTTTTTTTTTCTCGAAACCGTTTTGAGCATCTTGATATTTTGCAGTGTCGAGCTCTATGTAAGGTTTCAGCAAGGGACTTTGCTTGAANCGAAACCGTTTTGAGCATCTTGATATTTTGCAGTGTCGAGCTCTATGTAAGGTTTCAGCAAGGGACTTTGCTTGAATTCTAGTACACAATGTAATTTTACGAGTCTGAAACCATGATTCAGCGCCTGTTTCAAGTTGTGGTGATGGACGATGTACTTTTTCTTATTCTCCAATGTTGTTATTAATTTCGTATGATTGGAGCCTGGAGAACACTGGTTATCTGGTAGGAATGGCAAATCCCNTTCTCCAATGTTGTTATTAATTTCGTATGATTGGAGCCTGGAGAACACTGGTTATCTGGTAGGAATGGCAAATCCCCGTGTTCGATGTGCAGGACCGCGCGGTACTCAACATCATCCTCTAGGATGTGACATGTGGCCCCGTCATCAGGCACGGACATGACGTCGATGTTGGAGTCGACCCACCTGAAGTTTCATACTGGCAACGGCAGCGACATGGCCCAGCCGCACAAGTTGTTGGCATCCAGATATTGTAGGAAGATAGAAGGTTAGCTGGGGTCATATGTTTCTGGTGCACAGGTATTATTGGCTTTGCAGTGGCGTTTTATGCACCGGGCCACGCCACCGCGAATTCCATTTTCTATAAACATGTTCATATCATAATATGTGAGTAGCTCCAGATTTACCCCCGTCATCCGAAGACGGCATCAAAAGCGAACCCTGGGGCGTTGATGTAGTGAGCTCAGTGAAGCTNATGTGAGTAGCTCCAGATTTACCCCCGTCATCCGAAGACGGCATCAAAAGCGAACCCTGGGGCGTTGATGTAGTGAGCTCAGTGAAGCTTGTATGTGGAAATACACAAGTCCCTGAAATTTTCAAAAACATCGGTCAGGAGAAGGAAATCTGTCTTGAGACACATATTGCTGTATTCCCCTAATGAAGTGCATCCGAATGCTTGCCATACTGTCTGGGCACGAGCATAATCATCCTCGGTGATTACAGACTCTGTTAGCTTGTTGTAAAAATCATCTTGAAGGGGCAGCTGCTGCTCCTTCAACTTCTCCCAGCTGTCTGCATAATCGTAAATAAATGCACCTTTTAGTGTGACGAGTGCCAGTTGGATGGGGTTAAAGAACTTCCGCGTATTTGTGAAGTTTGAAGGTGGTAAGTATTC
>NQII01003103.1:166876-187179 GCA_002778355.1 Clitarchus hookeri | reverse complement strand
CCCCCCCAGCTGCTTCGAAAATGTGATCATTTTCTCGCTCGTAAAAGGAATAATGAAGATGTCTTTCGTATCGTCTCCCAGCTACCTGATGATAAGATTCCCACTGTAGCTGAAGCTGTGGGGAAATACGGCGAGTTTCTTAGTGCGGTGACGCAGCAAATTGCAGCTGGTGCGTGCAGGCCCGATGTACTTGCTAGTAACGTGGTCATGGCCACACAGTTTATAATTATATACTGTGAACACTAATTCGCAGTAGCAGCATATCGTCGCCCATGAGTAGCTTGTCTTATCAGTTGCTGCGAGCGGCAGCATTTGCTTTGAAGTGGCGTAAATGTCCTTTACTTTTTCCCGATATCCACTATGGTGTTCATAAATATCTTTTCAGCATCGTGTCTGCTGTAGAGTACCAGTTCTTTAGGCAGATCAACAGATCGATGACTGGTGCTGTGTTTATCGATAAGATATATCACCCTACTACGTTGAGATCGGCATGGAACTTGCAATATAAACTTGAAGTTAGTCGCTTACATTCTCCATTGCAGACACACCAGTTACGTTTGACTCGGTGTCTCCTTGGAGCCTAATACGTGGAACACCCTCACTTTATTGTATTACATTCATTACTAGATGGATTACACTCAATATAATGTCTACCCTACAGCGTCCCAATCCAATGAACTATCCTACGTAACATAACATAACAATTGTTTTGTTAATTTGAGTAGTTTACACTTTCAGCCCTGCTGATTAATAATACGGTGCCGCAAACTTCTTGAAAACTTCCAGCGACAATGCATTACGTCGCCAATGTTTTCAAAGGGTGCAGATTTTGAAGTAAAATTACGGCAAACTCCATATAAATATATTGAGTTTTAGACAACAAATATTACTCCATCAACACCAGAAGTGTTCAGGTCATGAAAGCAAACGCATGCACTACGTTTCTGCGTGAAAAACTGGTAACGTGTGCACAGGACGTTAATTAATGTTAAACTTGTTAACTGAAGTTCACAGATATTTGGAAGCCAATATTAATAAAAACGAATACGCGGCAATTGAAGAGGATATTTGTTGACGACGCAGTAAGCAAATACTTTACTATATTCTTGCTTTCAAGCTATCCCTCCACCTCGTGCAAACAAAGCTTAACCGAGTCTAGAAAATTACACCAGAAGGACAACGCACCGCATTAGTGCACACTCACTTTAATAAAATTTTTCTTAAGAAATATTTTTTACTAGCCTTTATCAACACACCNTAAGAAATATTTTTTACTAGCCTTTATCAACACACCTTTTTCTCACTGTTTTGTTTCGTATTGATTGTAATTGAACCATTATAATTTATAAATTAAATATAAATAAAACTTCAATATTAAAAAAAAACAGGAAATATTTATGTAACAGAAGTATAACACGCTTGTGACATATTTAGGTAAAAATCGAATCCACTATACTTGGGGTTATTTTTCAAAGGTTTGATTCAAAAGGTTTGAAGAAACCGCGAATAGACAACACGAGTGTACTCCTTAGTCTCGTGAGCAGGTTCTGCCAACGTCATCAAGGCACAAGCAAATATTTACTGTTCCCGAGATACAGCAGAACCATTTTACTGATACCTGCACATTTGCAGTCGAGGACGTTCACGTTTAATTAACCACTTTGTAATCAACATTTGAAAAAACTCACTACCGTAGCATGCAAATATGTTAACGGGATCACTTTCTGGAATGTGCCCAGTAAGGTTGGTATCGACAATGGGAAAGTAGTTCCACGCCTTAAAGTTGAATTTAAAGAATTAGTCAGCCGTTTGTCGATTCTGAAATGATTTACTTGGCTTTCTGTTTTTTTTAAATGTATACAAGTGTAAGAATCAGAACATTTGTGAAATATGCTTTTCTAATTATTTCACTCGACAGACGTATGAANTAATGTATACAAGTGTAAGAATCAGAACATTTGTGAAATATGCTTTTCTAATTATTTCACTCGACAGACGTATGAACAAAGTGACCTGGCCCGTGACAATGCTAATTTGACGTAAGGTGGAAGAATACACATTGCCCATACAATTATATCTTCAACGGTGCTTGGCTTACGGTGAAGAGCCTACAATTATGACTGCAGGTGCCAGGAGCCATGTAGTCGAGGTGCCGACGTATCCTGGCTTCCAGTCGACGCCTGAGAGTGCAGGAGCATTGCAGCAGAACTGGGGACGCGGGGAGCGAGGTGAGTGTACCCGAGGCGTGCCCGCGACCGCCGAATGTGAGAAAGTGATTGTGCGGTCGCCGTGGACAGAAAGTGGGTTAGGTCACCCGCCCACCGCGCGCGGAAAGTACAAAGGAGCTTCGTACAGGTACGTGTGTTTCCAAGATAATTACGTGGACGTGCAGTAGATACACTTCATTAAGGGGGAGACGTAGATTTACCGAGACCGGAGTGTTACCAGTCTCACGTGACCACTGCGCGAGGACTTAGCGCTCACTAGAATTAACAAATAAAGTATCTCTTGAAGGCTGAATTTCCTGCAGATATATAATATATTTTAACACATACGTAAATTATATTGTTTGATTAATGTCTAGTGTTATCTCAATGTGGCCTTTCACCTGGGCGAACCGGGTTATATTCCAGGCGGGATCGCTCCCGGATTTTTGCATGTGGGAATCGTGCTGGACGAAGCCGCTGGCCGTAGGGTTTTCTCGGGGTTCTCCCGTTTCCCCAACCCTTTCGTTCAGGCGCTGCTCCATACTCACCTGGCTTCACCCTCCTCGGCTCCCGAGACCCTGATGTTAAGAGACGCCCAAATCTCTTCACTCATTCACTCTGTTTACTCAATGTGGACACACAAGTTGAGTAAGCTACTTCAATATAATTATCGTGTTTATATTAAATTCCCGTTATAGTAAAATAAACTGCTTTCTTAAACCACGGGTGTGTGATGTGTTTGCGAGGTTGGTAGATACTGTCCGTCACTTTAACAAGCCGACAGCATCTAGAAGTGAAGGAAGTACCAAGGTGCTTTATCATTAGAAGTGTGAGTGAATTTTGACAGTGATTCAGTGCATAAGACGTCATTGCACTGTAAGTCATTCTCTTTGAGCTCTCCTTAATAAAGAAGCAGAATAGCATTCAAAGGTGTACTGTACCTAATTGTAAAACATTCAAAACTCATTATAAACTAGTACACACACCACCAAAATTGATACAAAAGTACAATTTGTTTTGCATATGAAATAATTATATATATTGTAACACTGCAAAATATTATTCTAGGAGATACTTATTTAGATGTTATAATATACAATTAATAGAAGTAATTTACGAGTATAATAAGATTTTTGGCGTGTTTCCTCACTGAATGCTTAATAATGCACATTTTGACAAAAAAAAAACCTTTCACCAAACAAGACCATAATAATAATTATTCTGGTTTTATGCGATAAGGAATATGTAACGATATTTACAAACATTTAAATTAAAAATTTTGCGCATATCGAATACAGCCACGAATTTTTGTAATTTTATAACTAAAATAAATTACAGAAAATAATTATTAAAANTTTGCGCATATCGAATACAGCCACGAATTTTTGTAATTTTATAACTAAAATAAATTACAGAAAATAATTATTAAAATATGTTTTTTAACATTGGTACTAGTGAATCGTAGCAAAATATTTTCAGTGTTTCTTTATATATTAATTTTTNAAAAATATGTTTTTTAACATTGGTACTAGTGAATCGTAGCAAAATATTTTCAGTGTTTCTTTATATATTAATTTTTGGTTAAAGGGAAATATAAATTTAATTTTTATGACATTTTTATTAGTGTGTTTCATACTAATTCATGAGTTCTCCATGTAGTATTTCTATGGACGCCACTTTACTTCTACTTTAACCATATTTGTTATACATGGGACTAAATTATATCCATTTACGAGGGTTATTCGGAAAGTAAGGTCCGATTTCGTATAAAACATAAACAATCGCAGATTTTGTTTCAAAAAACATTTTTTATTTAATTCCTTACATGTTTCTATATTTATCTACATAGTTTCCATATTTCTTTAAACATTTGTCATAACGATCTACAAGTTTTTGTATGCCTAAGTCATAGACGTCTGCCGCCTGTGAGGATAACCAGTCTGTAACTGCTTCTTTCACCTTTCATCTTCTCTCAAAATTGATCACCTTCCTTATGATATCGGTCCAAAAACTCAAGAGAACAAGACATTATTTTCAATTGGTGTTCCTCAGTAAGCAGCCTGGGAACCCAACGTGGGCACAATTTGTGAAATTGCAGATTTTCAGAGACAATTTTGTGCAAAGATGTTCTACCCACTTTCGGAAATTCCAATGCTAAAGTTTAAATTGTGAATCGCCTGTCTTCACGAATCTTTTCATCCACAGCTTTGACTAAATCTTCTGTGATCACTGATGGTCGGCCTGATCGCGGTTCATCATGGACATTTTCCCGTCCGTCCATGAAAGCTCTCACCCACTTACGCACTTTGCTGTCACTCATCGCATTGGGGCCATACACTTGACTTATCTGTCGATGAACGTCCGCTGCTGAAACGTTCCTTGCTGTCAAAAACAGAATCACTGACCGTATTCCACAGTCAGCGGGTTGATCAATTGTTTTAAACATTTTGAACTGACACTGTAAACAGCACACTGCAACAATACCAATGCAAATGGCGTCGTTTGACGAGCAAGGCATGCCGGGAGTCGGTGCGCATGCGCGTTACAAAGTTCGCGCGACATTCGATTAGCTACGGCTATTCAGACCTTACTTTCCGAATAACCCTCGTATATATAATTAAATAAAGTTGTATGAGAAAACATTTTTGTGCACGATACGTCTATACATAAAAAATTAAAACTTCCCTAAATAAGACACGAGTCTGAAATTAAATAGTGGCATCACACTACTTTTTGTGTACTCTTTTCTTCTTGCAGCAAGTTTTAAAAAAAAGTTTCTAAACGTGACTATAGAGCATTATCTATATACTTCACCCTGAAATACAGATATAGTTATATATCTAAGTCAAACGTACAGCAACGCCACAATTAACATTTTAATGGATTTTGAAACATGCATCTTTTTACAGGTATAAAACAATGCGCAGTAAAAAAAAGGCGAATGTTTACTTAAAAAAGTCGTAAAATGTGATTTATTTTGAGAAAGAAAGGTTGCGACACGGAAACAGAAATATGCTTTGCGTGTGAGGCAGTGCTTGCGTGTAACCTCTTCACATATTATCCCGAATACACTCGTTCACATGTACACGAGCGAGATGTTGCAGACCAGGCAAGGCCGTGATTTCAGTTGGTCGTTGCTACGCAAGGCCAGGCTATATCAGCCAATAGAGACAGCCGCCTTGTACCACGCGATACTATTGGCTGCTGTTGGCCACAACATGTTTCATAACTGGTTGCTGTCTCCACCGAGGACTTTCTCATTGGCTCTATCGTACTGATTAATATAAACAGCCCTCAAGTTATTATCAGAACAGAAACATCTCCTATGCAGCAATATTTTATACGTAAATAATATGTGTGTAATTAAAGGGGTTAAATGTTTTTGAAAATGTCTATTTATGTGAACTATGCTCCATGATATCGAATGTTGGTTGCTTGTTTGCTATACATTTGTGTGACAGGAAAAAAAAAACTCCGTAAATTTCACTGCACTAACTTTGTGGGCGTATGTTGCCCAAGTGCTCAGGAAAAGCCAATACCGATACGGTTTATGTCCGCCGGCCCCAATTTCGTTCCAAGATCTTATCGCAGTAATAAGAAAAGGTGAGGTTAAAGTTGCGACGTTTAGGTTGCACGGCTGTTGGGAGAAAGGCAAGGCACTTCGATCACTATTGTGCTCTCCGAGACACTTGGCCCCGGTCAAGTTGCTCGTAAATTAAGCCGGCCTCGAGGTTGGTGTGAAGGCGCCTCTAATACGTTAACTTGAGTACAAACACTTAATGCCACCTACTGGCTCACTACTGCCAGACAATTAATGTTTATTCACCCAGAAAATTTATTTTTAGCTTCTTAACGGTGTCTAGCGTATAATTACTTAAGACTGAAAGCAGACACTTTAATTTTACGCTATTCATATATTCTTGCATTTTTAAACACTTATTACATCGTTAAATGAGTTATTTTCGTCACATGAAACACGTTATATGGAATGTCATTAATGGCATTCGCCGTGAACAACGACTGTGTCTATGAATAATAAACGTGACAGCTGAAAATTTATGCTAGTCTAAGTTTAAATAAAAATATGTTTGCTTAACACTGAAAAACAGAGATTTTCGAAGCAGTTAAGTTAGGTTGGGTAACGATGACTTAAATCTTTACATAACCGCGCACAGCATTTTACAACTGCAGCCAACTTGTGAACACAAACTTTCTTTTTGAAGTGTTTTTGGATAGATGATTTGCAATGTAGATATGTTTAATATTGACAACTATTATTATTACTATTATTGTAACACTTTAATGTGAAACTTGCCCTTCCTAAACCTGTTTCTTCCTGAAAAAGTGTAAATTAATAATTTAATAATTTAATGCGCTTTGTAATTATAAATGCTGCTGCTGAATACAGCCTAGTTTTTAAAGTTATGATTCTCCCATACATTTGTTAAGAAATATTATAGATAGAGACGTGAAGAATTAGCGGATTCATTTTAGAACAGGCTAGAATTTAAAACACGTGCGTTTATATGACTTTAGCTATTGGTCCACACGGTGTTTGACATCTCCTGGAGAACGGTGTCCAACTGTCGCTTTCCACTGTGACAGCAGACAACCAATGTGCTGTTGATATTAGCACATTTGTACATAAGTCTGTAGAGTCTTGCCTTCAGGTCATTGAACTCGCGAATTTTTCAGGTCTCTAGTTATAGACGATACATAAGTTTTTCTTTAACACGTATAACGAGAGACTGTGCGAGTGAGAGAGATTTATCGGTGCTGAACAGCTCATGTGAGGCGAGGATGGAGCAGCGACGGAAAGCAGTGGGAGCGGGGAGGAGGTAAAGGGATTACCCTGAGAAAACCAACCGGAAACGGCAGCGTTCGCCATTTTTCTCACATGCGGGATTGATTCATAGCTATGGTGTAATGGCGTATACCATTTTCATATTCTGGCCATGTTTCCAACCTCAAGAATTGCCTGAATAAACTGTCAAGTTCACGTGATTCATCAATGATGTGACGTTTGTTTACATTTGGTATGATTTAAACCAGCCCTTTCGAGAATAATAATGACATTTTGCGTAACCCTGGATGAGTAAGGTGGGGCACGTGAACCCCACTCACAGTGCAATCGTAATTATATCGTAACCATCAAACACTAAACACTCTGATTCGTATGTTTATTAAAAATTGCAGAGAGTTGATTAGTAGTGTAAAAGTGTAATAATAAATAAATAAATTTCCCATGAACACATGGGATTGGCACTCTCTTGTACGATACGCACACCATAACTGTAGGATACGCACACCATAACTGTAGGATACGCACACCATATCTGTAGGATACGCACACCATAACTGTAGGATACGCACACCATATCTGTAGGATACGCACACCATATCTGTAGGATACGCACACCATATCTGTAGGATACGCACATCATATCTGTAGGATACTCACACCATAACTGTAGGATACGCACACCATATCTGTAGGATACGCACACCATAACTGTAGGATACGCACACCATATCTGTAGGATACGCACACCATAACTGTAGGATACGCACATCATATCTGTAGGATACGCACACCATAACTGTAGGATACGCACACTATAACTGTAGGATACGCACACCATAACTGTAGGATACGCACACCATATCTGTAGGATACGCACACCATAACTGTAGGATACGCACACCATAACTGTAGGATACGCACACCATATCTGTAGGATACGCACACCATAACTGTAGGATACGCACATCATATCTGTGGGATACTCACACCATAACTGTGTGCACACACTATATACATAGGTGTTCATGTGCTATAGTAAAAGAGTGTTGCATATTAGACAACAGAACGCCTACTTTAATTATACACATTAGCAACTGTAGGGGTGAAATGAGATGTCCAGCTTAAGCTGAAGTTATTAAAATGTGTAATACCATTTTTAATTACCTGTTCACATGTAAAACACAACACGTCAACTAGGTTTTTATATGATATACACTTGTATGCCAATATCATTGTATAGAAGCAAAAATATAGAACAAAACAGTTTTATTTCCATTAATTTAATAAATTAAAAGATTCCAGAAAATTTACTCTATTTGGTTTGGCCTTGAACTAATGCAAATCAAAATTTCATAAAATAAATTATTTTACTAAACCACCTTTACAAAATTATTATGGTAATATGTTCCAAAATTTGCGTAATTATATTGAAACAGTTTTGCATTTTGCTGAACTAGAAAGTCCGCTCAGAAAATTTGCTGACATGAAACACGGTTGATATTTGTATGCCAATACTTAGGTTTTGTCCAGCTGCTAGTATAAGCATGAACAACTTAATATCTTAGAACAGTAATGGGATTTTAATACTGGTTTTTTATGTCAGGACTCGCAAATATAATTTTTTAAGTCTTGACTAAAATTAAACACTTTTACACGTTCGTAGCTGATAAAAAAAATATAAAGAGAAAAAAAATTATGCCATTTACACAATACACATTACATTTTAGCTGAATATTGTCGCGAAAAGAAGGATAATTTCGAAGGATTACTGGAACATTCTTACTCTGGAGTATGGATGGATATGAAGACGGCGCATTTTATATTTATTGAAAATATATTCTCCGAGCATGTCCGGACCTCTTCTCACTTTCTTCGTACGCGTGATCAGCTCTCCATCGCATCTTTAAGTGTTCTTAATTATTTTTTAAATTTACTTATAAAATTGAGTTCCGCTCGGGACGCCTCCGTCCGCCACAAAGGATAAGAACGTTCCATTTACAACGTTTGGCGATGTGTAGGTTACCTTAGTTAACGGCAGATCAGACTGACAGTTCAAAAATCACACGCTGTGTTAATAAACTTACCGAAAGCATAAACAATTTCAAATATAAAATAATAAATTTTAAAATACAGATTTTTTTTTCCTGTGGTCTTCAACATATAACATAGGGGGCACAAACTGAGTGGTCACTTACGATCTTTAAAGTCATAAGTGAGAACAATTTACAGATAAAACAAATAAAAATATTTACTCAAAGGGAAAAAATTAAAAAATTAAATTATTTATATGTTTAAATTTACTATTAAAATTCTTATAATCAAAATTAAATTCAGTTATCCTTAGCATAGTCCCGTCAACTAAATGACAAACAGGCCTAAGAACAGCATTTTTTAGTTTGAACATGAAACCTTATTTATACTGTATATAATTTTTATTTTATATAAATGTACATATAAACACCAAAGAAAATATGAAAATCAATAGAATAATACATTTTAGATGCTACAGAGTACAATCATATTCAATGTAAATATTCTCATCTCTATGAGTAAAGCATGCGTTCTATTGCGCGGTGAGTACGGTGTATGACCCACAATACTGTGCAAGGGTTAAATAGTATTTTCGCTACGGGTTAGACAACGGTAGTGTACTAGCATACATATGAAAGCACTTGGTTCAGTCAACAGTATTCTAGCCTCAGCGGCGGCAACGTGGTTGGACAGTGCTGAAGGACAAACAAGCCAGTTCGATGTTGCGACACGGAGATGGTTTCTGAGCAGCTGGCATGCGCGCTCTACCCCATATTTCCTTTAAGGTTTGATCTCTCGGGACTCGAACGTGGTTCGCTGTGGTGTCACGTGGTCTGGTACCGCGGTTTCTGTCTGGTCACGACGAAGTCTGAAATTACATTTGTTGTGTTCACAGAAAACTGTTGCGAGAAAAATATTTAAATGATTACACACGCAGATTCAACTAGGCGCTGCTAAAGCGTCGAATACGTACGCGTGTAAAATTTTACGTTAAATGTAAGAAACTTTGTTAATAAAAAAGTTTGCTTTTCGACTTATCGAAAGACAAGGCAATGTACAGAAGAGACATTTTCTTTTCTGTTGGTAATATCATAGATCCTGAGCCGTACGTTTTCGGAAAATTGCTATGCCAGTGCCTTTAGAAACATGAAAAAGAAATATAATTTTTTTTCTTATTAGGATAACGGAAATGCTCACTGCCTGAATCGCTTCGCTAAGAAGAATGCAAATAGGTGTATTATACTAGTAATATAAACAAAAATAGAAAAAAAAAAAANTCAGGACTCGCAAATATAATTTTTTAAGTCTTGACTAAAATTAAACACTTTTACACGTTCGTAGCTGATAAAAAAAATATAAAGAGAAAAAAAATTATGCCATTTACACAATACACATTACATTTCAGCTGAATATTGTCGCGAAAAGAAGGATAATTTCGAAGGATTACTGGAACATTCTTACTCTGGAGTATGGATGGANCAGCTGAATATTGTCGCGAAAAGAAGGATAATTTCGAAGGATTACTGGAACATTCTTACTCTGGAGTATGGATGGATATGAAGACGGCGCATTTTATATTTATTGAAAATATATTCTCCGAGCATGTCCGGACCTCTTCTTACTCTCTTCGTACGCGTGATCAGCTCTCCATCGCATCTTTAAGTGTCCTTAATTATTTTTTAAATTTACTTATAAAATTGAGTTCCGCTCGGGACGCCTCCGTCCGCCACAAAGGATAAGAACGTTCCATTTACAACGTTTGGCGATGTGTAGGTTACCTTAGTTAACGGCAGATCAGACTGACAGTTCAAAAATCACACGCTGTGTTAATAAACTTACCGAAAGCATAAACAATTTCAAATATAAAATAATANGACTGACAGTTCAAAAATCACACGCTGTGTTAATAAACTTACCGAAAGCATAAACAATTTCAAATATAAAATAATACATTTTAAAATACAGATTTTTTTTTCCTGTGGTCTTCAACATATAACATTGGGGGTTCAAACTGAGTCGTCACTTACGATCTTTAAAGTCATAAGTGAGAACAATTTACAGATAAAACAAATAAAAATATTTACTCAAAGGGAAAAAATTAAAAAATTAAATTATTTATATGTTTAAATTTACTATTAAAATTCTTATAATCAAAATTAAATACAGTTATCCTTAGCATAGTCCCGTCAACTCAATGACAAACAGGCCTAAGAACAGCATTTTTTAGTTTGAACATGAAACCTTATTTACACTGTATATAATTTTCATTTTATATAAATGTACATATAAACACCAAAGAAAATATGAAAATCAATAGAATAATACATTTTAGATGCTACAGAGTACAATCATATTCAATGTAAATATTCTCATCTCTATGAGTAAAGCAGGCGTTCTATTGCGCGGTGAGTACGGTGTATGACCCACAATACTGTGCAAGGGTTAAATAGTATTTTCGCTACGGGTTAGACAACGGTAGTGTACTAGCATACATATGAAAGCACTTGGTTCAGTCAACAGTATTCTAGCCTCAGCGGCGGCAACGTGGTTGGACAGTGCTGAAGGACAAACAAGCCAGTTCGATGTTGCGACACGGATGTGGTTTCTGAACAGCTGGCATGCGCGCTCTACCCCATATTTCCTTTAAGGTTTGATCTCGCGGGACTCGAACGTGGTTCGCCGTGGTGTCACGTGGTCTGATACCGCGGTTTCTGTCTGGTCACGACGAAGTCTGAAATTACATTTGTTGTGCTCACAGAAAACTGTTGCGAGAAAAATATTTAAATGATTACACACGCAGATTCAGCTAGGCGCTGTTAAAGCGTCGAATACGTACGCGTGTAAAATTTTACGTTAAATGTAAGAAACTTTGTTAATAAAAAATGTTGCTTGTTGACTTATCGAAAGACAAGGCAATGTACAGAAGAGACATTTTCTTTTCTGTTGGTAATATCATAGTTCCTGAGCCGTACGTTTTCGGAAAATTGCTATGCCAGTGCCTTTAGAAACATCAAAAAGAAATGTAATTTTATTTTCTTATTAGGATAACGGAAATGCTCACTGCCTGAATCGCTTCGCTAAGAAGAATGCAAATAGGTGTATTATACTAGTAATATAAACAAAAATAGAAAAAAAAAAAAAGAAGGGAAAGGAAAACCATTCTATAACCTGAGCAAGAAACATCGAGTGTTTGTTGTTCAACTCTCTGCAGGCGAAATTCAGAATTATTTTATTATTTTTTACTTTTGTTCCCCAATAAATTTGACGTGTTAAATAGGAGTTCGTTACCACTGAAACATAAATAGGTTTTCATTATAGCAAAAAAAAATTAGCTGTGTGTATATGTGTGAGTGTTTTTGTATAATACTGTATTGTAGTTAGTTTATTCCAAAAACATTCCACGGTGTGTATTTTTGTTTCAAAATAAACAAATGCCCTTGCCTGCGTTTTGAACTTTATGAAATAAGACCTCGAAAACGGCTGGCTCTAGGGGAACTACACAAGACGACCTTTTTGTTGATTTAATAGTATTGATTAAAAATCCGTCGCTAGAAAATCAATAAACCACCACCATCATGGCAATGTATGCAGAAATGTGGGTTAAACACCTATTTCCCATGATTGAACTCTATGGCAGAAACAGACCTTACAGTGGTCAATTTTTATCCAGAATTTCATTATTTCATAGTAAATAATATGAATAAAAATTATATTGAATTAATACATATTTTAGTGAGAAATGTTACATCAAAATTAAGACATAATATTAAGAACGGCGAATGCCTTCGATATGCTGCAATGTCCATTTTTCAGAAACAGTAACAGAACGTGCTACTTTAAGTAAAATAATTGAAATTTATTTTCTATTTTGTAGTTGTATAAGCAAATTAAGCAAATACCTAAAACGAAGCTTCATGCAAATAAATTATTGTAATTCAATCTATTTTCGTTCCGCTGCTCTTGTAACATATTTCTTTAAGTGTGGGAAAAATATTTATATTAAATCTCTTTGTAAGTGAGCGGAAATCAGATTTACTTAACCAATCAAAATGAATATATATATATGCTTGAAGTTCACATACGCATAGGCATTTGAACTTTCACGACAGTGAATCTCATTTGTTTGACATATTATTGGGGCGCTGTTGTGCCCACAGCACAGACGATGGTGGGGGGCATTGTTCAACACTTACTGTAAACATCATCTATAGCACATTCACACTTACTGTAAACCACATCTATAGCACATTCACATTTACTGTAAACAACATCTATAGCACATTCGCACTGACTGTAAACCACATCTATAGCACATTCACACATACTATAAACCACATTTACAGCACATTCACACTTAATATAAACCACATATATAGCACATTCACACATACTGTAAACCAGAGCTATATCACATTCACACTTACTGTAAACCACATATATAGCACATTCACACTTACTGTAAACAACATCTGTAGCACCTTCGCACTGACTGTAAGCCACATCTATAGTACATTCACACTTACTTTAAACATCTATAGCACATTCACACTTACTGTAAACCACAGCTATATCACATTCACACGTACTGTAAACCACATCTATAGTACATTCACGCTTACTTCCAGCTTTTCTGAAGCCCTGCCTAAGTTCTACTTCCAGGATATTCCTCCGCCTCATGCAAACAACGATTAACCAAATCAAGAAAATTGCACCAATGGGACCACGCACCGCATTCGTGCGCAATTAGTTTAACGTATTTTTGCATAAAAACTATTTCTTACTAGGCATTACCAAAACACCTATTCTCTCTATAGTTATATTCATATTCATTATAAATGGAGAGAAGTGGAGAGATTTTGGCGTCTCTTAACATTGAGGTCTTGAGAACCGATTTCATTATAAATGAAATACTATAGTTTATAGATGAAATATAGAGTTAAATTTAACCAAAAATATGGCACTTTCATGAAAACATAAGTACAAAACGCGATATATTTAGGAAAGAGTCAAACATTTATGCATGGGGTGATTTTTCAAATGTTTGTTTCTATGAGCGTGAAGAAACCGTGAATAGACNAAAAATATGGCACTTTCATGAAAACATAAGTACAAAACGCGATATATTTAGGAAAGAGTCAAACATTTATGCATGGGTTGATTTTTCAAATGTTTGTTTCTATGAGCGTGAAGAAACCGTGAATAGACTATACCATACATTAATGAGCTTACAGTTGTGAAGCTAGCAGTTGACGTCTGGTGACAGTCCGTGTGTGATATCCTACAGGAAGTGTTGGTATTTCTTACTCGCCTGGAATGCACCGCTGCCACCGAGATGCCTTTGCGCTGTGGGTGTGGTGCAATTCAATACAACACGTGGTCATACACTGAAGAGTAAAAAAAACTGGTACACCTGCCTAATATCATGTAGGGCCCCCGAGCACGCAGAAGTGCCGCAAGACGACGTGGCATGGACTCGACTAATGTCTGAAGGTATGCAGGAGGCAATTCACACCATGAACCCCGCAGGGCAGTCCATAAATCCAATCTGCGCCAATTTGAGAAAGGGTTGCACGTCTGTCACATTTAATGATTATTGTCAGTCGTCGTTTGTCCCGTTCTTTTACGACCTTTTTCCGGCCGCAGCGATGTCGAAGATGTGATGTTTTACCGGATTCCCGATATTCACGGTACACTCGTGAAATGGTCGTACGCGAACATCCAAATGTTATCGCTACCTCGGAGATGCTATGTCCCATCTCTCGTGCGTCGACTATAACACCACGTTCAAACTCACTTAAATCTTGATAACCTGCCATTGTAGCAGCAGTAACCGATCTAGCTGCCGACCGCATCGCGTTACTCTGATTGGTTCCATACCTCTGTTATTTTCATAGGCACGGCTATGCCAGTTTTTTTTTTTGCTCTTCAGTGTACATAGGTAAATGTATCATTCACACACACTCTATCTCAACATTAGTTTTACATTCTTACAAAAGGTAAAATACTTACATAGTTACAGAAAGAGACCATTCCAGTTAATTAAGTCACACTGCTCGATAAACCAGCATCAAACGTTCATAATTCCTGACGTTACAAATGTTGTCTCTAGTAAGAGAGTGGCCAGCCCTGGTAGTTTCATCGCGATGAGATGTATTAAAGAGAGTTTGGTCTTGGATTGAAGATCCCGATAACATAAAAACAATGTTTGGAGGAGAAAACATTAGTGTCAAATAAACCCTTTTCTCACCCAAACACAATTGCACTCGCGTGCAATCGAGCATGCGCCCCTCACAGATTTGGCTTCAATGAACGTGCTATTCAAAGGCATAAATTAGTTTATGTATATATANTAGTGTCAAATAAACCCTTTTCTCACCCAAACACAATTGCACTCGCGTGCAATCGAGCATGCGCCCCTCACAGATTTGGCTTCAATGAACGTGCTATTCAAAGGCATAAATTAGTTTATGTGTATATATGTATGAGAGTGAGAACCCAGTGTAACGTACAATCTGGCGCAACGCACACATAGGCTGTTCGCTGTCAGCTGTGTACTTGCGAAAGTCCACTTCGTATATACGTAGCCTATCTTATTCATACCTGGATAACGTATCTACGAAATAGCTGCGAACGTAAATGTTATTAACATCTTGATGCCTATTCAGACCTGTGTATAATATCGGCGAGTAAATTAAATAAGTTCGGAGTGCGTAAACTCAGCGTTTCTAGATAAAAGTTAAACGAAATGGAACTACTTTCACTTCATCGCTGCCGCTGCCGAGAAGGGTCGGTGACTCTTGTTGGAGGGAGGTGGTTGGGCGTTAGAGGTGGTGTGGCAGTATCATGCTATAGTAACCAAGCCCTTCACCGTCTTAGTCTCTAGAAAGGCTGTCTGAAGCGTCTCTCGACACCCAAGGCGACCCAAGGCTACTCGTGCGTCCCCTGTTACTGCAGATTGGACTCCGCCGCCCAGTCCCTATGGGAACCAGTTTCCTCGTCGCTGGTCAGGGGTATCTGCCGTGATGGCTTGGGCCGACAGCTGGTACCTAGGCCCGACCACTTGGCGAGGTGTCGGACCACTTGGCATTCAGGCCCAAGACAGGAATTTCCTGAGTGAAGAAATTCCAATGTGTTAGTAAGGGACGTGCCCGATGACAGCCTGCCGACTGCTCTGCGGGTAGTTTTGGTGAGAACGGCAGGCGGTGATGATAAATGGGCGTTCCGTTGGGACTTCAGATTCTTAGGAAAATGACGAAGTCAACCCTTCAGAGCCCTTCCGCACCTCCCGGGGGTTGTTCGGCGTGGCGATCGAGAATTGAAAACCCACAAGTGCCATGGAAAATAAGTGGGAGCGCGGGCTGATCGGGTTGGCCCCATCAGAGGTTCTCTCTAATGCACCGATAACTAGAGGTTGGACTCGTGCTGGCAGTGGTTAACTCTGTATGCTGGAGGAGGTCTGGAGAGATCCCCCCCCTCTTAAAGAAGGACCGAGAGGTGAGCAGGCACCTGCTCCGGTGGCGTCCTGTGATGACGTTAGGGGTTCGGATAGTGCTCCGGCCAGACCATACGCTTGGCAATCTGAGTACGAGGATCTCAGGCCTTGTGGTAGGTCATGCTCGGGTGAGCTNCTTTCTCCCCTGCCAAGTGGGCGGCCGGGGCACGGAATGGCCGTTAATGGCTAAGAGCGCCTCGTTATAATATCAAAAGCATGGCTGTTGTGGCTGTATTACATACTTATGCCAACCGTACTAGGATCACTCCGATCTTTGTGTCCGTAAAATCCGCTCATTGAAAGAGTTCCGCATCCTTACAGCTAATTTGCGCTTTGCAGTTCTCGAAACGCGTGAGCTTTAAGGCCGAATATTGCTCACTTACCACTTGCCTCGTCGCCTCTACGCGCAAGATGGTCAACTGGCATGCAGTCTTCCCGTCAGCGTGAGAGCCGACGAGGGTGAAGCTGGGTGGGTACGGAGCAGTGAAGGAATGCAAGGGTGGAGGAAACGGGAGACCCCCGGGGAAACCCGCCGACCAGTGGCATTGTCCGGCACCATTCCCACATGTGAGAATCCGGGAGCGACTCCACAGGGAATCGAACCCGGTTTACCTTGGTAGGGGGTGAGCAGTCTAACCACTACACCACTGCGGCCCCTTTCTGTCAGCGACTAGCCAGAATGTGACTTCAAGCAGTCATCATGCATTTCTATAGCACGATACTAATTGCAAAAGTATGATGTGAAAGTATCAGTTTGTGGCTCACAAGAGTTGCTCAACGCTAACCTCAACGCTAGCGTGACAACGGCGTACGGGGTTCTGCCCCGTCTATTCATATACCCCACGCGTGTTGCGTCTGACGTTGATGCACGTGCTTGCTGTGGCAATGTAGCTGTCTTGTGGAATAGGTGAACCTCACATACTTCATGCTTTGCTCACATGTTAACGCCAATATCTCCTTCAGTTCACTTCCTGGACCACATGTTCCCAATCTCAAACAGTTTCGTGGTACGGTCCCTATTCCAAAGTTCAGTTTCTCACGCTTTTATTGAAACATGTTGTGTATAACAGTACAATATTATCATGCAAGATGTTTGTCAGTAAGTTGAACTGCAGACGCCACTTCGTACTTTTCTCCTTTCCCATCGAAGAAACTATGGAAACTGCCCTAAAAATGATATTATTTTTAAAACCATGTTTGCTATTTTTTTCTCTTCAAATGACTTTAAGGGGAAAAAACATAAAAAGCGGTAGTTGTAGATAATAGTTTTTGTTTTTACCTTTTGTACAAAACTATCGTTATTTCTGTTTGAAAGTTTTTAATAGGATGAAAATAAAAAGTAGTGGTTCATAATAGATGTTTCACCTTATCTACAAAAATGTATTCCGGGAACATTTTCCACTGCTATACGCGCAATCGCGCTATGACAATAATTTCACAAAGAATATGTTACTATGGAGTCCCTTTAAGGGTAGGCGGCGTTCATAAAACGTCACTATGAAAGTGACTGCGTGACCATGAACCGAATACAATGTAAAAACGATTTTGTACTTTCACAAATAAACATTTTGGAAACTTGTTGGCAGTGTCGTATTTGTAGCCGGACAAGTGGATCGGAGAACTGTGTACAGCGCGTTGCCCAGGGGCGTGTCAAACTAAAGCTGTATTTCAACAAGAAGTATTACAACCCACACGTTTATTACGATCATGGAGATACATTAACAATTAGAGATGTGCAAGTTTCACAAAACAAAGTGTTTTGAATTAAAAATATTGACGTACAAAAATATTTACTGTATATGCAGGCACGGTAGCGTAGTCAGGATATTGTTTGAAATGGGCCCAACCAGTAAACTGTTATAACCATTGTAAAAAGTTCAAATATACGATATTTAAATAAGAAAACCAATACAATCATTTTGCTTATTACTGTCAGTAGAAGTTTGTGTAAAGTACTTTCTGTATTCATACAAACTACTGTTGTCACATGCTAAAGAAATATTTTTTTTTTATTCTCAATAAATTTATTAAATATTGAAATGTCCATTGTTGTTATTTTCCTGGAACAAATACAAAATGGAAGAATTAATGGGTGCACACAAAAGCCTGATGTATTCCTAGGATCAGATATGGGGTTTTCCCGACCTTGAAATCTCTCAGCTATGAAGATATGGAAGGGAAGACTCTGCTTTGGCGAGCAAACACGCTCTGCCTTGGAGAAGGAAGAAGATCGAACTGTAGAGACACACAGCTTAGATTGGAAGCCTTCCATCCGCGTCAAGAGTTTCACACATCACAAGCTGTTCACGGGTAACTAGGCACTATTTGTGTGCACATTGTGTATTCTTCCGCCATTAGTTAAATGAACATTGCCTCGTCACTTTATTCATTCGTCGGTCAAGTGGAACTGTGAAATTATTAGAAATGAATTATTTTANCATTAGTTAAATGAACATTGCCTCGTCACTTTATTCATTCGTCGGTCAAGTGGAACTGTGAAATTATTAGAAATTAATTATTTTACATATTTACATATTTCTTACACTAGGTAATATGCATTAAAAAAACGGAAAGAAAAATAAATAATTTAATTCTTCACAAATATTTTCCTAACACTTTAAATTCAACGTTAAGGCATGGAACTACTTTCCTTCGGTCGTTACCAACTTTACTGAGCCCAAGCGAGACAGTGTCTCTGTAAGAATATATGCAGGTAGGGTCAGTGACGTTTTTCAAATGTTGATTTCAAAAGTGCTCACTTTAACATGAACAGAGCATACATATATTTCTGTGTTGGGTGAAAATTATATTCTCAGTTGGTTTACTTTTGTTTGGGAGGGAGCAGACCTTTCTAAGCCACCCCCCCCCCCTTTTCCAGCTAGACCACTGCATAGACAGTAGCAGTGTGTGAATGGCCGCGACTCGTTTAGGGTTGGGCGTTATCTAACGTAACAGTTATAATAAACAGTTACTATTTGGTAATGCTCATAGACTGAAGACGAGGCAGACCACTTATTCGTCTTCTGCGCATGTACCCAACGTTGACCTACCTCAAAGGAACACAACTGCCAAAGTCACATGGTCAACAATGACGAACGTGTTTGCTTATATCTTAATTTTTAAAAGACAAGCACTATTATATTAATTAAATACTTATACCAATTTGTACTTAATCAAAAAATATTCCAAATTGGTTACAGGAAGTATAAAAACATCTCAAAGCACTTGTTTACTAAACAGTGTTCTAACCTCAAATCCAGTCCACGCCATTTTTTTTTTAGCCGTCTTGGCAATAAAGCAGTTGAATGTTGGGACACGGTGATTGGTTGAGCGCAGCCAGCGAGATCGGTCTACCTCCCTCACCATTAGTTATGGTGGTTCACGAGTAACACATTTCATTTTTATACCGTTATTTTTTAAACGACTTGTAATGCCTCCGTTAAACCAACGCACGACTACTGCGCATGCGTAAAAGTTACTTTTTGTAGCGTCTCGGCTTGCAACTGTGGGCATGCGCAATCGTCATTTCTTCGAAACGTCAAGTTGAAAACGTAATCGCTATTTCTTGGGTCGATTTGCCGTAATTTCGGCGCAGGCTAGACGTGTTTCACGGTAACCTGCTACAGAAATGAAAATGTCACTGGCACGCATCACTTTCTTGTGACTGGAACAATTGAACTCGTTACATGAAAGTCAACGGCTGGCGCATTCCTAACCTCTACATGGCCTGCGCCTCGTCAGTGCTGTGGGAGTGGCGGACTGCGATCCA
>NQII01003103.1:129751-166791 GCA_002778355.1 Clitarchus hookeri | reverse complement strand
AGTCGCAGAGAGTGACTGCTGACCGCTATATGCAGCGAGCGCATTTCATCACACACGCAGGCTGCAAGTCACTTGCGGCGTTACACTGTATTGCATGAACACTACACCGCACAGTTCTAAACTGAAGCACTCAAGTGGCTTGGAAATACATCGCTAGGAGGCCTGCTGCCGTCAGCGCGGCACGTGGCAAGTCAGTGAACTAAACATCGTGGACGTTGACCGAGCCAGCCAGGCTTATCGCTGGAGTCATTTAAATCAAACGTTTCCAAATCGCACCGTGCTTTTTTCGCGTGCGTGCGCATGTGGATGTTAAAGTAGGAGGTGAAAGGAAAAGGATAGACAAAACCGGTACTTATCTGGCACGAGTGAATAGCGCCATTAATCCCCATTCGATTATTCTGTTGGTAGAGTTCATTCATCTTAACCTTAATGACTTACTTAGGAACAGCTGTACCATCAGGAGTAGAAATATATATTTGCATAGCAGACTCGGCCAAACACATAAGTTTTGCTGAAAATAATAAGTCTTGCACAGATTAATGTACTCATAATTTATATTAAAATTTTTTATTGTTTGGGCGAGCTGAAACACTGATAAAAAGTTGATTTTATTGTGTGTTCATTTTTAACAGATGGCCACGCGATCGTTGTTGTAATACTTTTTCATACTTACTGTTAACAAATATAACAACAAAATATAAAATTATATCTATCAAATGCTTATTATTCTGGTTTGTTTATTTACATCTCAGTTACGATTAAGCTACACTTTCATAAGCCACCTTATAACGACATTCATTCTGTGAGATCATATTCGTGTCGTACTTGTTAACACCATATAAGTTATTTCTTATCCCTGAGGTTGCATTAACATCGTGGTTTTGAGAGCCAATCAGGGTGAAGCGAGGCAAGTATGGAGCAGTGCCGTAATGAAGGGGTGGCGGAAGCGGGAGATCCCCGAGAAAACCCGCCAACCAGCTGCATCGTCCGGAACGATTCCCACACGGGAGCGACCCCGCCGGGAATCGAGCCCTATTCGCCCAGGTGGGAGGTGAGTAGTCTAGCCACTACACCACCGAGGCCCCCTACCCCTCGAGCGATTTTCTGCAGCGCATCTTCGCTTCGTTCTTCGCGCACGAACCCGGCCAAGCTTGCACAGTAACGACCTGAGACAGCTTAGTGAATANGAGTTCGTAAAAACAATTATGTTGGATTGGCTTTTCTTCGTCCTTCTCTGTTGACGTCGACAAAACTGCGAAGTGTTATTAACCTCTTGACCTCTTGACCTCTTGACCTCTTGATCCGCGCAACGTGCCTTGGAGCGCCGCTGTCACGTGAAAGGCTCACACTTGCTGGTATAGACCGATCGCGGTTAATTGAGCAGTTTTGAAACCAACCTTTGAAAAATGTCACTGTCCTTAGCTGCATATATTTTGACGGGAACTCTGACTGATATACGTGCTTTTGAGTTGGTAACGACGGAGGGCGGGGAGGGGGTTGTTTCATGACTCAAAATTGAATTAAAAATCTTACATAAACATTTGTGGAAAAAAAAAAGATTTCTTTCGCTTTCTGTTTTTTTTAATGCTTATAAGTGTGAGAGTTAGAAAATTGTAAAATATTTACTGTTTTAATAATTTCATAGTTACAAATGACCAACGCACGAATAACGCGATCAGTTCCATGGAAATGTTAATTCTCTGTGTAATTGCTTTCACATACTATTTCATCAGGTGAAAAGTGAGATTTGGTAATGCATGTTTCCAGATGCCAGAAATTCTGTATTTGCCTGTGCAAATCGTCATTGGTGATAAGATGGCATGCGTACAAGATGGCANTTCCAGATGCCAGAAATTCTGTATTTGCCTGTGCAAATCGTCATTGGTGATAAGATGGCATGCGTACAAGATGGCATGCGTACAAGATGGCATGTGTACAAGATGGCAAGTGTACAAGGGCTGAGTGTTAGGTGAAGTGACCCATCCAGATGCAACCCAACCGAAAGTTGTTTTCTGAAATGTTGGTACATTATCAGCAGGTTTGATTAGACCAATGCGAANTTCCAGATGCCAGAAATTCTGTATTTGCCTGTGCAAATCGTCATTGGTGATAAGATGGCATGCGTACAAGATGGCAAGTGTACAAGATGGCAAGTGTACAAGATGGCAAGTGTACAAGGGCTGAGTGTTAGGTGAAGTGACCCATTCAGATGCAACCCAACCGAAAGTTGTTTTCTGAAATGTTGGTACATTATCAGCAGGTTTGATTAGACCAATGCGAANTCAGATGCAACCCAACCGAAAGTTGTTTTCTGAAATGTTGGTACATTATCAGCAGGTTTGATTAGACCAATGCGAAATGATTCATGACTATTTATGCACCCGAAAACATGTCAATTCTGTTAGGCGAGTGAAACCCAGGGTCTGCCATTTAATTGATGGTGGAATCTTCCAAATGTTTGTGTTTACTTCCACCATAGATAGTTCGTGAGTGATTGTGGGAAGCACAAGGCAATTCAGAGAACAAACACATGAATTGTGTCGAGACTGAATAGCACAAGAGTCACTATAGTTGACCTTAGATTTTGACTGACCTATTCCAAAAACTGATGATGATATCCTTTGCCTTTTTAAGCCTAACATCTGAACAGCGTGTTCTGTGATGAAGTTTGTTTGTGATCCAGAATCAAGAAGTACCCCTATAGTTATGCAACCACACTGCGAACATTTGTGTTTTTNATGAAGTTTGTTTGTGATCCAGAATCAAGAAGTACCCCTATAGTTATGCAACCACACTGCGAACATTTGTGTTTTTTTACCATTGCTGTAGACAAGACTAACACTGCAGTGCTGGCGCCTGCTTCTTCATCTTGTATATCTGGACCACNTTTTTTACCATTGCTGTAGACAAGACTAACACTGCAGTGCTGGCGCCTGCTTCTTCATCTTGTATATCTGGACCACTATCCTCCTGTGATCGCGGTGGTGACTGTTCTTGCACGTGTGCTGCTGGAGTTGATGTACCTTCAGTGTGTAACAGTGAATTGTGTTTATTACAGTGCTTACACATGCCAGAGGTATACTGGTTTAGTTGATGACCACTCCTAAGGCAATTAAAACACATTCCCAGTTCATTTACTGCTCGAATGAGTGCAACTGTTGGCATTTGGTGGAAAGTGTCACACTGATAAAAGAGAATGCATTTGGTCACAGATCTTGCATTTCACATTGTGTAAGGTGGCATAGGACACAGACCTTGGATAATGCTGAAGAGTCACTGTGTTAGGGCCCCTTGTGACAACATTATGTCCAGTCCTTCTATGTGTTCTACTCAGATCAACAGCTTTTAGTATGGAGCATCACTGCAGTAAGAACCTCGTTAATTCTGCTAGAGTTGGCAAAATTGTTACTGGTGCTGTGGTTTCCCATTCTCGTATTGATGTGTTGTCGAGTTTGCTGGTTATTAAATTAATCAACTTTGTTAATTGTATCCCAACTCTCAGTAGACTGGTTTAGCACCTTAAGTTCTCGTCAGTGTTTACTGACATTGTCAAGTAACTATCTTCGGTGAGTAGCTGATTCCCGTTCTACTTGGGGAAGGTTAAACAAGACTGACACATGTCTACTCACAACAACTCTTTTATTCTCAAACCTTTCCCTCAAAAGATTCCAAGCAGTAGTGTAGTTCTTGTCTGATGTATCTAACGACTCAATAACATCGTTAGCATCGCCTTGCAATGATCTCAAATAATCAAATTTTTGTTTGTCACTGAGGGATGTATTGTTTTCTATTACAGTTTGAAATATGTCATAAAATCAAAGCCATTCGTCATGGTGGCCACTAAATTTTGGGGTAGCGATTTCCGGTAGCTAAACTGCTGCCACAAATGCTGGTTTTCTCTCGTGTGCAGTGCTGTATATGGTTGTGGCTTCTGCTGCTGCTACAGTATCATTTCTGACGAGACCTTCAATTGTAGTAACTAAATCCAAACATGTGTTCTCAAATTCTTTCCTTTCTGTTAATTGAACTTATGACTCATCAATGATTTCTATTTCTGATTGAAAATTGTCAAACTAAGTTGAGCACTGTTCCGATTCAGGGAGCCATATTCATAGTTGTTTTATGTCTTGCTGAGTATTAGTACCTTGTCATGCGGGACTTAATTTGGCTTCTTTTCACTACTAAAGTCTTCAAAGGTTCAGCCATAGTGACTGTCGTAAACTTACACGACTGCTTGACCCATTTAGAACACTGGTATAAGTGGTTATGAATTAGGAGCGATATGAACAGAGGATGAAGCAAGGGAAAAAATTGGAAGAGGACAATCACTTACCAGTTGGTTATTCGCTGTATCTCTATTCCTGCACTACTTCCTGTCGAATCACGATAGGTTCTCGTGTTATTCATGTAGTGGCGCACAGTGGTCGCACCCTCGATGAGAGTTCACACAGTGTTCGCAAACAGACTTGTTCACACTAGTAGTTCATCTCGTGTCCGACCGATGGTGACGTGGTAACGAGCGCATCGACGCCCCAAGTCCGATTTGCGATTTGCAGCAACTATTCCGGAATACATTCGGCCCGGCGGACCAAAATGTTGACGCAAACATGCATCATGTTCTGATGATGCGAAATAAAATTTATTTTGACATTCTGATGCTTAATGCTCCATGATACATGCACCGAAGATGCTACGTGGGAACACACACACTGCCAAGAGCCCTGCTCACACCACCTGTCCCTTGTCGACCCTGCTTGTCAACATCTGGGCTGCCCCCTTTCAACATTCCTTTAAGGTAAAAGTCAAGTGGGAGGTAGTGTGATTCTCTGTCACCCAGAGCGCACTGCCAACTAATTTGTAAATACTTCCAAACCATCCGCTAGATGGCAACACAGTCGCATTCCCCTCCTCTTTCACAGACAGCTTGTCAACCATTCACAGAACCACGGAGTGNTGCTAGATGGCAACACAGTCGCATTCCCCTCCTCTTTCACAGACAGCTTGTCAACCATTCACAGAACCACGGAGTGCCAGTGGGCAGGCCAGGTCATCCGCCCGCCTCTCTAATGACCCGAAGCCTCTAGCAGATTACTCTCTGCGGTAACAACACTGTGTTTGAGGGTTAGCAGCAAGTTTTCTAGCAAAGGGAGATTGGCCCGAGCGAGCCAGGTTGAGTAACGGCACATTGAGTGGTGCGCGCTGACGTTACGCAGCGACTGGCCAGTCGAGACTGCAGCTAAGGGTACAACTTGTATCTAATACTCGTTTGCACGTTGGTACAGCTACTGTTTTGCAATATACATCAAACATATTCTTTACTTTGATATATTTATATTGCTGTCGCGAAAGAGATCTGTATAAAAATTAAATCGTCATTAGCTTATGCTAGAAAAAGTTAGATGAACATCGCGTTTCATGCTCATGGAATCATTCTGCAGAATACCCTCCTGGAATTAGCTGAAGATATCTGAAAAATATTTGCCAGGCTTGTAAAAATAATATACTCAAATTATATGTACACAAATCTGTGGGCCTATACAGTCACATCCACTACGACGAGACGCTAAGAAAAATCCACTTTAATGTGTGATTGTGGTTCACAGCAAAAAATAAATAGCTAATTTCCTGTTTGTGCGAGCGTAATACCGCAAATAATTACAACACGGATATGGCATTGGAAATACAAACAGCATACTAAATAATGTAAAAACACTCAGGTATAATTATGTGTTGACAACGAAACAGGGGCCCAATTTTTTTTAACTATCGGAAGAAATTTTCTAGCAGATTGTTCCGATACTTTAATTCCGGTAACGAGTGTTGCGATGCAAAAATATGAATTTTTGAGACGATTGGTAACTGTCGAAATACAACTTAGCATCGTTGCATTTCGTGTGTCGTCAGCGAAGTTGAACCAATCACATTAAATCTGTTGTAGTAGGAAAATTTGCTTTAAAATAAATTAATATATATTTTATTTATTTGCGGACAATCTATGATAAGTAATTGCAACTACCCTAAAAAAATAAACTATCTGCAGTGACGACGAAACTATTAACTGATATAGTATAAATAATGAAGTCATACATTGGTAATTCACAGGAACTCTTATTTTTCATCCAGATNAACTATTAACTGATATAGTATAAATAATGAAGTCATACATTGGTAATTCACAGGAACTCTTATTTTTCATCCAGATAAATTTTTTCCTTAGAAGAACTTGTATTGACGTAATTACGCTAATATTTCCCAATAAAATAACTTAGCCCGTGAAAGAACATGTTAAAGACTTAACTCATATTGCTGCTAGATAAAGGGTTAGTATTAATTAAGAACATAACTAAAAAACTTTTATATTTTAATTACNCAACTACCCTAAAAAAATAAACTATCTGCAGTGACGACGAAACTATTAACTGATATAGTATAAATAATGAAGTCATACATTGGTAATTCACAGGAACTCTTATTTTTCATCCAGATTAATTTTTTCCTTAGAAGAACTTGTATTGACGTAATTACGCTAATATTTCCCAATAAAATAACTTAGCCCGTGAAAGAACATGTTAAAGACTTAACTCATATTGCTGCTAGATAAAGGGTTAGTATTAATTAAGAACATAACTAAAAAACTTTTATATTTTAATTACTTTATCGTAACTTTATTCACGAAAGAACAGTAAAACGCTTTACCAAGCTGTAACAAACGATAAAATGTAAATTAAAAAGCAACACTGTAACAATATATATTTTTTTGGTGTAAATGTATTATTACAAAATTTTTGCTAGCATTCCAGCTATGGCTGTAAACTATAAAATATTTTTGTTAAATGTTCTCATGTCTAAAATAAATTTATTAAATTTTGGTTCACAGTACTAACTACGTTTCACAACTACAGCTTTTCTTGCAAAATTAATTTCGTTATGTATTTTATGTTTCAGCAGTTTCGTCTAATATTTCACCTGATATTCTTAGCAATTCTATCAGTTTTCACCTACCAACTTATCTTTGTTTACACGATTTTTAATACATATGTAAACGCCTTGATAATTTATTATTTGGTGAAAGTTTTACTCTCCTTTGTTAATTATATTTATATTAAACCACGCGCAAGTGTATTTTCAAGTTTCCTACATCATACAAAGAATTATAGAGAAATCTGTAGAGGAATGGCGTTTCCGGCAGCTGCCTAGCTGTCGGATTCATTTCGAAACTTCATGGATCGATCCTGCTATACATTATACAATTCCGCTATCGAGTGTTCGAAAATTCGCTCTATGCATTCTGATAGCGGAATTACGTCTTTCTTCTAGAGGAATAAGTCCGATAGTTTCAATAATTGGGCCCCGGCTTGGGTTTAACCAGGGTCTCCAAAACTAGCAACAAATGACACACGGGCGACCCCAAGACTTGGGGGAGCGCTGCGTCGCAGTGACGTCACGTGTCACCCTCCGGAGTACCGTTACTCGAAACAGGTGAGACGGCCCAATCTTCTCCTCTCGAGGTGTTGAGTTAGCAGTTCTCCGCCTATGTGTATGACAACACACATGCCGGTATGGAAGATAGGCACATTGGAAAAGCCAATAATACATTTTTGTAAACCTTTCACTATTGATTACATAGGTTGGGAACATTTAAGATTCACCATTTGTACTTGTATATAAAATTATGACAATAAAAATGTACATTTATTTCTATCCACCGATTGAGGCGATTGCCCGATATTCTAATGTGTCAAACGGCAAATAAGTTGCTGTTGAGCAAACAGGAACGAATGCGAATGCGTTTTCATTCGATAATGAAACTTATATTAGCAGTGTTTATTTATGGGAAATTGACCAAGAATTCTGTTATTTTTCACTATGTTTGTGCATAATGTTTGCATCAAATATCTTGTTCCGTAATGATATAATGTAAGCAAAACATTTTTTATGTTTAGAAATGTAGTGAAAATGTTTTTAAAAAACATCGGCCGGGTTTTTTGTCTAATTATCTGTTGATGCAGTAGTACTTTTAACGTTGTGTTAATATGCATTTTGGTAATATTTTGATATGCATTTTACATAAAATTTTCCGCAAAATATTTTGTAGCAACGAATGATTTTATTTGATGGACTGTACACGTGACGATAGCGCCCTACTGGACAAAATCGTGCACAAAAAAATATTCATTCAAGTAAACTGCAAGTGTTACACTTTAAATTGCTAGGTTTATTTAACGAGAAACATATGTTACTTGTGTTAGCTTGAACGTACAAATATAAACTGCCATATTTTAAATCTGTATATGTAACAGCAAAATAGCCTTATAATGAGGTTCTGAAAAATTTATCACTACAAACTTCTGGAGTTTTTTGTATTGCATTAAGTGTACGTAACATTTTATTTTTCTCTGTGCACTACAAATAGAAAGTTTATATTGGGGTTTAAAAGTGTGTAAGTAAGACAAGGCTGCTGCCTCAACTTCGCCACCAAACAAGAGACTCATAAATAAATAGTATTCCTCGTAATTTTTGTTTACCTCTAATTAAAAAAAAATAATTTCTGTACCCCGGGCATAGTAATGAGTAACTAATGCAATGGTTTATAATTTACAATGTAAATATTTGCTGAAGTGCAAATTGAGCTGTTATACCTCAAAAATACGTCAGCATTTAATATAAATTTTTTATTTCGAAGAAACAAGTAACAGGTTGCTACTTTCAAGTATGTTAACATATTTGTTCAGTAATTTACTTTTACGTTACATGAAAAGCAGGCGGTTAGTTAAGTAATCGGCTTAAAG
Organism: Clitarchus hookeri; assembly: GCA_002778355.1. Lineage (NCBI taxonomy): Eukaryota > Metazoa > Arthropoda > Insecta > Phasmatodea > Phasmatidae > Clitarchus > Clitarchus hookeri. The sequence goes on along the minus strand of NQII01003103.1, from coordinate 158,002 downwards.
AACAAATAGCTTAACAAAACTTTTGTAGTCAGAAAATTAAAAAAATTACTTAAATCAGGTGACTCTTATAAATCTACTAAGTTACGTTTTCACTGCCNATCTACTAAGTTACTTTTCCACTGCCTAGCGAAAACTGATTTTTTTTTTGTTTCACATTTTTCAAAAGTTTTAAATGGAATTTTTAAAGGCTTTGTGGAAGGCTTTGGTAAGTAATTCGTTCTCGAGAACGCTTGATATTACAAGTGAAAGAGGCAATGATTGGCCACGACAAACGCACAAACTGAAAGGGATCTTCAGTTATGTAATGCGCGGGAAGCAGCAGTTTTATCGCATGCTAATTTTATTCGCATACCTCACTCTTATTTAAGAGGTAGTGTTACGTGGTATGTGTATTCTTATGTGTACTGTTATGTTTGCCAGGTGTGCGCGATACCAGTATTTACCTACATGGACGTATGTACGTACGTATACCATGTATGCATGTATGTTTCCAACCAATATCATTTCCGACATAGCCATCTGACATCACCAAATAAGGTACTGAATCAGATGTAACATTATCAGTCTTTCCAAGTTTTTAAATAGGTGTGAAGACATTTTTTAAATAGTCATATCGAAGCATTTAAAACGCGTCTTAAATTTTGAACGCACGAAAATTTTTTTTTTGTAAACAGGAAGTAAATGGCCCTAAATAATATGGAGTTGAAATTTTCTCTCTGATTGAAAAATAGCAACCACCTGGTTCAAAAGTATTTTAATGTAAAATGAAAGAATATATTACTTATTTTGTCGTCGAATGAAAATACAACTAAATAAGAGAATGAACCAGTAAGACTGTACATGACATAAATATGTCATCCTTCTCTAGTAACTTTGTGGGCCAGTGCTGTACAATAAAAGCAGAGTTTGTGTTTGCTGAAGACAGTAACAATTGTCTCAAAATTATCATACAGTACATGTAACGCTGAAAATAAAATATATACACTTGCGAGACACTTCGTGAAGCTTCCGTAAGGCACTGAGAATTAAAAGGAAAGGGTCTGATGATCAGTTCGGGATTATAACCACTCTTACGTAAAACTTAAAATATCGTAAAAAAATTTACTTTTTATTTTGAATGATTTGAAAGATATTATCAAACATTTAATAAAAAATGAAAAAAAAAAAACGATGATTGTTGTCATTATTTCCATACGAAATTTTTTGGTTTTCTTGGTATAATACAGTAATTTGTCTATTTCCTACATGCTAACCTTCACACATTGAGTCTGTTACCGTACCACAGCCGGAATGGCGCCCGTGGCTGTGATCCGTAACATGCATACCCAACTGGCCACATTCCGACACCTCTACAATGCGCAGTATGAGCAAACAAGAAGTTCCTATCCCTACAAGAAGTCGCATGTGTGTGGCGCCTGCGTCATTCTACTTGTGGCCAATCTTCTGCACTGACTGCAACGAGGCCAGGGGCACGAGTTCTTTATGCGATGACGTCACTTTGGTAGAAAATTGTTGAACATTAGTTTAGGAATTTGGAAGGAGGCCGTTTTTAGTGGTGGCATGCTTCTAGAAGTAGTGTATGCGACCTTTTTTAGTCTGTAAAATGTTTCAAGGAGCTATATTTAATGCAACTGAGGTGATGAGCATCGTCTGATTTAACTTATTCTAGGTGGAATATTGTCCATAGCATTTATGATACATCACTATGCACCGGCTATCAGAAAGGTGCACTCGTTCGTGAAATAGAGTAAACATTAAATTACAAAATGTAGAATTTCCTGTAAACCGCATGGCAATAAGTAAAAACATTTTTACAATTTGTAGGGCACAGACCAACTACGTTCCTTTGTATATCTGCTATTATTTTGGTAATGATAACTCTTTGGAAANTTACCTCAGGTTGCTCCCCTGCGCGGGTATCTAGCGTCGTGACTAATCTAAGTATGAGCGATTCGCGTCATTGTGTTAATATGCATTTTGGTAATATTTTGATATGCATTTTACATAAAATTTTCCGCAAAATATTTTGTAGCAACGAATGATTTTATTTGATGGACTGTACACGTGACGATAGCGCCCTACTGGACAAAATCGTGCACAAAAAAATATTCATTNATGATTTTATTTGATGGACTGTACACGTGACGATAGCGCCCTACTGGACAAAATCGTGCACAAAAAAATATTCATTGAAGTAAACTGCAAGTGTTACACTTTAAATTGCTAGGTTTATTTAACGAGAAACCTATGTTACTTGTGTTAGCTTGAACGTACAAATATAAACTGCCATATTTTAAATCTGTATATGTAACAGCAAAATAGCCTTATAATGAGGTTCTGAAAAATTTATCACTACAAACTTCTGGAGTTTTTTGTATTGCATTAAGTGTACGTAACATTTTATTTTTCTCTGTGCACTACAAATAGAAAGTTTATATTGGGGTTTAAAAGTGTGTAAGTAAGACAAGGCTGCTGCCTCAACTTCGCCACCAAACAAGAGACTCATAAATAAATAGTATTCCTCGTAATTTTTGTGTACCTCTAATTAAAAAATAATAATTTCTGTACCCCGGGCATAGTAATGAGTAACTAATGCAATGGTTTATAATTTACAATGTAAATATTTGCTGAAGTGCAAATTGAGCTGTTATACCTCAAAAATACGTCAGCATTTAATAGAAAATTTTTATTTCGAAGAAACAAGTAACAGGTTGCTACTTTCAAGTATGTTAACATATTTGTTCAGTAAGTTACTTTTACGTTACATTAAAAGCAGGCGGTTAGTTAAGTAGTTGGTTTAAAGAACAAATAGCTTAACAAAACTTTTGTAGTCAGAAAATTAAAAAAAATACTTAAATCAGGTGACCCTTATAAATCTACTAAGTTACTTTTCCACTGCATAGCGAAAACTGATTTTTTTTTTGTTTCACATTTTTCAAAAGTTTTAAATGGAATTTTTAAAGGCTTTGTGGAAGGCTTTGGTAAGTAATTCGTTCTCGAGAACGCTTGATATTACAAGTGAAAGAGGCAATGATTGGCCACGACAAACGCGCAAACTGAAAGGGATCTTCAGTTATGTAATGCGCGGGAAGCAGCATTTTTATCGCATGCTAATTTTATTCGCATACCTCACTCTTCTTTAAGAGGTAGTCTTACGTGGTATGTGTATTCTCATTTGTACTGTTATGTTTGCCAGGTGTGCGCGATACCAGTATTTACCTACATGGACGTATGTCTGCATCTATACGTACGTATACCATGTATGCATGTATGTTTCCAACCAATATCATTTCCGACATAGCCATCTGACAACACCAAATAATATACTGAATCAGATGTAACATTATCCGTCTTTCCAAGTTTTTAAATAGGTGTGAAGACATTTTTTAAATAGTTATATCGAAGCATTTAAAACGCGTCTTGAATTTTGAACGCACGAAAAAAAACTTTTTTGTAAACAGGAAGTAAATGGCCCTAAATAATATGGAGTTGAAATTTTCTCTCTGATTGAAAAATAGCAGCCGCCTGGTTCGAAAGTATTTTAATGTAAAATGAAAGAATATATTACTTATTTTGTCGTTGAATAAAAATACAACTAAGTAAGAGAATGAACCAGTAAGACTGTACATGACAAAATATGTCATCCTTCTCTAGTAACTTTGTGGGCCAGTGCTGTACAATAAAAGCAGAGTTTGTGTTTGCTGAAGACAGTAACAATTGTCTCAAAATTATCATACAGTACATGTAACGCTGAAAATAAAATATATACACTTGCGAGACACTTCGTGAAGCTTCCATAAGGCACTAAGAATTAAAAGGAAAGGGTCTGATGATCAGTTCGGGATTATAACCACTCTTACGTAAAACTTAAAATATCGTAAAAAAATTTACTTTTTATTTTGAATGATTTAAAAGATATTATCAAACATTTAATAAAAAATGAAAAAAAAAAAACGACGATTGTTGTCATTATTTCCATACGAAATTTTTTGGTTTTCTTGGTATAATACAGTAATTTGTCTATTTCCTACATGCTAACCTTCACACATTGAGTCTGTTACCGTACCACAGCAGGAATGGCGGCCATGGCTATGATCCGTAACATGCATACACAACTGGCCACATTCAGATACCTCTACAATGCGCAGAATGAGCAAACAAGAAGTTCCTACCCCTACAAGAAGTCGCATCTGTGTGGAGCCTGCGTCATTCTACTTCCGGCCAATCTTCTACACTGACTGCAACGAGGCCAGGAGCACGAGTTCTTTATGCGATGACGTCACTTTGTTAGCAAATTGTTGAATATTAGGTTAGGAATTTGGAAGGAGGCCGTTTTTAGTGGTGGCATGCTTCTAGAAGTAGTGTATGCGACCTTTTTTAGTCTGTAAAATGTTTCAAGGAGCTATATTTAAGGCAACTGAGGTGATGTNAGGCCGTTTTTAGTGGTGGCATGCTTCTAGAAGTAGTGTATGCGACCTTTTTTAGTCTGTAAAATGTTTCAAGGAGCTATATTTAATGCAACTGAGGTGATGAGCATCGTCTGATTTAACTTATTCTAGGTGGAATATTGTCCATAGCATTTATGATACATCACTATGCACCGGCTATCAGAAAGGTGCACTCGTTCGTGAAATAGAGTAAACATTAAATTACAAAATGTAGAATTTCCTGTAAACCGTATGGCAATAAGTAAAAACATTTTTGCAATTTGTAGGGCACAGACCAACTACGTTCCTTTGTATATCTGCTATTATTTTGGTAATGATAACTCTTTGGAAANGCAATTTGTAGGGCACAGACCAACTACGTTCCTTTGTATATCTGCTATTATTTTGGTAATGATAACTCTTTGGAAATTGATTTACTGAATTATATTACTTTGAAAACATTTGGTATAGCGCAGAAAAACTTCAATTAATATTTTTTAATATAATTTTTTTTCCAATTTTTTGCAATTACAGAAATACATACGTGCATTGTCAACAATTTCACAAAAAAATAACAAAACTGAAACCCAAAGTCACAATTAAAGGAATTTATGAAATATGTATAATTACCTATATAAGAGTGACAAATTTTTCTTCTAAAACATATGTTTAATAATGTGAATTCATATTTAATTTGTAACAGAAAAGTTTTTCAGGTTCAGAGATAAATTATTACTAAAAGAGTGATTCATTTTTTAAATGTCAATATCGAATTTACTGCTTCTAAGATCAAAATGTGAATTCGTATTTTACTTGCCACAGAAAAATGTCACAGGTTCAGGGAATGATTTTAACTTAAATAGCTATAAAGAATTGATTGCTTCGAAAAGTATAATTTTAATTGCTTGTTATTATAGCACACAACAAATATTTATTCTCCTTCCCAGTTCCTGACGTTGAGAGATCTTACATGGCGTGTTTAATATGTGAAAGTAACGCGTATTTAGTTTCTCTTTGAACAGAGGATTTACGTATTTGGTCACTTTATATTCTCCAAAATATTTACTTTAGAAGTAATTAGTAACGTCTATATTCTTAAATAAAAAAAGGATACTTGAAGTTATTTTAAATTATGGCATATTATAAATACAAATTCCAAATTCCACAAAAATATTTTTCAAATCAGTTATATTATACGTTTACAATACCTTCAGGCAATAATACTATGATTAAAAAAAATATGTACATTACTCTATCACATATAATACAATCAATGAAAGAAATACAACTTATTTTCTTTTAAATTATGACAGCTGCTCTAGTATAGTTTGGTAAGCTATGCATTTGTTGTGCAGTTAGTTGCAGCTTTATGAAGAAAGTGAGTTCGAGCAAGACTCACAGAAAATTATTTTTTTTCATAAATTGCGTGAACGATAAGATAAAAATTTTATTAATGGTTCACAAAATATTATTCCTTTTCAATCACATTTTCATCGATTTTACACATAACCATTCCTTTGAAATGCCATTGTATAGACAAGTACATGCATTGCAATTTTTGTTGTGGCTGTACCTACATTTTATTGTGTTTTACGCATGACAACCTCCATAATTGTAAGTTTACAGTAATTACAGATTCAAACTTCAGTTTCAAACTGAGATGAGTGAAATGCGTGCGATTTACAAGATAAATGATATTTTTTTGCTGCATGGTAACAGGCATAATAACATAGACCTGCAATGGTCGGTTGTTCAAGATAGCATTACTTGCATCACTGTCATTTTTATAGGCAGCAGCAAATGCTCGTGGCGATAGCCAGACACACAGGCCCACACGCGTCCCCTCCTCCTCTGCTGGTAGGCAGGTGCTCAAACCTCTTCCAACTGTCCACAAACCCACTAACAACTTCGGGCCGGGTTAATGTAAAATGGATATCATTTGTTGTTGTTCCATGACTGTATGAATACTTTTTTTTTGGTGCTTGCATTTTAAGTATTATTTATTCTTTAGATTTCGTTCTCGGAGACGCGGTCTTATTTGGTTGTGGATACATATGTTTAATTGTGGTTTAGATAACCAATGAAACTGTAATTAGTGTTATTAATATATGCAAGGAATATTAGGAAAGATGGTGCTGTGAGAATACAGTCTATTCGCGATTTCTTCACACTTTGTGAACCAAACTTTTCAATAACTACCTTATGTAATGTGTGTGGTGGTTTCNGTCTATTCGCGATTTCTTCACACTTTGTGAACCAAACTTTTCAATAACTACCTTATGTAATGTGTGTGGTGGTTTCAGAATCATGTTATATATCACAAGTGTTTTAAACTTGCTTTAACTTGATAAATCACAAAACTACCTTTTTTTTTTTTTGTAAAATTAAAAATTAATTTATGTTTTAATTATGCATTAATTTAAATGAATTTATTATTAATATGAATAAAAAAACGAGAAAATAGGTTTGTTGGTAATGCCTAGTAATAAATACTTCATACCCAAAATATCATTACATAGAACGCTCACAAATGCTGTGCGTCGACTCTTTGGTGTAATTATTTAGACTCGGGTAAGCTTTACTTCCAAGAGGAGGAGGAATATCGTGAAAGTACAACTTTATCAGGGCTTCAGAAAAGTTGGAACCAAGAATAAATGGTTTATACACACTAGTTGTAAGTTCTCCTTCCTTGCACAAAATAATTTTTATATTTCATTGTTTTCGCATCATGGCACGTCAAAATCAAAATTGTAGTGTTTTGGGGACGTGCAAATAAAATAAACGAAATAGTTACAGAACATAAAAAAAGTGACTGAAAAGTAATGTCTTAGTACGTTTTAAGGTATGCATATAAACATTTATTTTACAAAAAATACTTCGTCAAATGAAAAATATTTAAAATTAACCTGATATTCAGCAATTTTTAAAATTTGCGAAAACATTTCATAGAGTGATTGTAAGTTTTTCTTAAAGTAAACTACGGTAGTCTTATTACAGACTGAGTTATCTTATTTATGTGTGTGAGTAGGTTTTTGTTGTTCGTACGTCCCAGAAACACAAAAATTGTGATTTTGGGATGGAATTTACAAAAATATTAACAGTTTCTATATGCATTTATGTATGTATATATATATATATATATATATATATATTTTATTTTTGTACTAGGAAATAGTATTTGAAAGTAATGTCTAAAAGTGAAACCATATTTCATACAAATATAACATAATTAATTTTTCTGTGATCAGCACCATAGAAACCTTCATAGCCCAGTATCCGATGCATCGAAAGTCAGTTGGCTCACTTGTGCAAACTTTCTTGTACACAAACAGCCCACATATGGTTTATGTAACCAGTCAACGTGCAGATGCACATGGCCCACATGATGCCTCTGGACTTACGTGCAGTTTGCCACATATGAGACACTGTTCAGATAACGCTCATGTAGCAAAATGCAATCCGTCCATATGTGGCCGGATTTTGCGCAGCCAACTGTACCTGAATAACACCAGTACTATATGTGGACCATGAGTGGCAGCAGTGGGCCACAGGCTTACTGCTTCTAGCTTGCCAAGTTAATCAACTGTCAACTGTAGTCAGTCAACTGTTTGTAAGCCACTAGTGGTCCAGCTGTCGACCACTTGTAGGCCAGCTACTTGCCACTTACAACACAGTTACTAGGCACGTGTTCAAAAGCAGCTTGTCATACAAAATACCACATAATAATTTTACTTTACATTAGTATGAGATAAAAAAAAATGAATTCAAATATTATATTTTCTATTTCACAACAACACATGAAATTGCTACTAATATGTCCCAAACAGTAATATTTGGCATGCAATAAATGGCCCATAAACTTGCCATTAATATTTTCTAAGCAATAAAACAGTTGGCATTTTATCCATCGTCTGCATCGCTGTGATGGCATTGGTCCACATTAAAATGATTTAAAAAGGAGGTAATTTCACATTTATTTACATGATATGATTGTCAACCATACATGATGTTCGAAAATTAAACCCTCGAACTACGGGAGGTGATTTCTTATGAAAAATAAAGTCGAAAATATATAGGACACCTAATACCTGAACGGAATATTAGAGACACATGTGTGATGCTGACCGTCCTCGGTCTGTGCGCACTGTTCGGCTTGAGGAAGTGATACGTCAGCACATCGACGACGTGCCCTCTACGAGTACACGCTCCATAGCGCGTCAAATGGGCGTGTCCCATTCAACCGCGTGGGACGTAGTGTGGGTAAACAGCCGCCATCCCTACCACTGGCAGAGCACAAGGTATTCAGCGAAAAACGTTTTCAAAACACATATCCACATGCTCATATCTCCTTTAATATTCCGTTTTCATAAGGAATCACCTCCCGTAGGTTGGGCGTTTAATTTCCGAACATCCTCCAACAGTTGGCCAGCTGTCAAATGCTTGTTGTTTTCCATCTGGGTGCCACTTCGTAACTTAGTCTCGTTCCCACATACAAAACAGCAAAAAAACCCGCTAATGAAGATGTATGACGTAAAGCTCATGGGTGTGCGAGTGACGCGGCGAGAACCAGACTTTCCTCGTGACGGCGTGGTTGCCTCACATGGACGTGAGCAAGTGGAGAGCGAGTCTTGTGACTACTATGGGCCTAGTTGTACTCTGGCCGCGGGCTGCAGTTTCACTGGCGTGAACACGGGACCCGCAGAGCCGTCCATCACGTGAGCTGCGAGAAAGTGACCTCGCCCGGGACACTGCAGCCTGTCAGCTCCACTCTCCTTCACTACATTTTATTGAGTCATTCACACATTGATGTCAAGCTCCTTGCTTGGTCACTGCTTCATGTTCGACAGTATTATTGAACTACTAGCAAGTCAACACTTGCCATTGTCAAGTGGTACATTCGACCTCTCCCCTCGATACACGCGCATAGAGAACTCCTCATTGTAAGATAAAGTATGCAATATTCACTAACCTATTCATGAAGTGTTTCCACAACTATGCTGAATAATGAATGCTTTATGATTTAAATCCTTTCATAAGTTTGCTTTTTTAACGGTCCTTGTAAATTCGAGCCGGTTACTCATTTATGTGATTAGTTGAATATTCCATGAACGAGCCCACTATTCTCCCGATTTTTTTATTCTCTATCCATTGGTTAGCTTTGCATCTCAGAATCAAAATATTTCATAAAATTTTTTAATAAAACTTTTTTATTTGTGGAAAAATACAATTTTCAAAAATATCAAACAGTGCAACAGGTTTCTGACTAAATAATTCGGATCGACGAAAACAACATTGTAGTGCAACAACAGTACAAAACAATCTTATTAAGATAAGTTATGTCAGAATGTGCAGCAGGGCAACACTTTGGGGCTTCGATCCAACTGCACTCCCTATTTTCCTTTTTTCCCTTAAAAGTTTAAAAAGGTGCTATGAGCCCTTTACTATTTACGGAAAGATCTACAGATAGAAAGATAATAAAGACTTTAGTATGAAATTGCATGGATACTTGACTGCACCGAAAACATTAATTCTGTCGACACACATATACATTTGGAGACAGTTGGTGAACGAATGTAATTTACTTACATATGGGTGGGTTACAAACGAAAGAATTGATCGCAGGATCGTTCGAAGGATTGGGATTGCTAGAAGGATTAGGATTGATCGAAGTATTAATGTGGATTGGTGTGTGGATTGATATGGATGTGCGTGTGGATTGAAATGGATTGGTGTGTGGATTGGTTTGTAGATTGGTGTGAATTGGTGTGTTGATTGGTGTAGATTAATGTGTGGATTGGTGTGTGCATTGGTGCGGGTTGGTGTGTGGATTGTTGTGGATTCAAGTGGATTGGTGTGGATTCAAGTGGATTGGTGTGGATTCAAGGGGATTGATGTGGATTCAAGTGGATTGGTGTGGATTCGTGTGTGGATTGGTGTGTGGATTGGTGTCGATTCGTGTGTGTGATCTTATTGTGGTGCGTATATATATGGAAATATTGCGAAATATCGGTGGATTGTTGTTCAATAAGAGCACAGTAGATAAGACTGTTAATCGGCCTCGTAGAGTAAAAGTTTTACGGGACTAGAACGATTGGTATTTCAATTAACGCTAAGTATGCCTATAAAAGTGTTGGTAGATGCTGATCCATTACATGATTATTACATGACTTGGGCAGGTGGTTGCTACTCGTATGAAGGCCTTGAATTGTTCACATATCTAAATATTAAGAAAATAATTCAGCGTAGCATATTCATAACTACATAACTGTCGAGACAATGAATAATTTACATATTCTGACATCAGATAAAAATTAGTCTTCAAAAGAGGAGACAAAAATGTAGTAACAGAATGAGAGTTTATTTGTATTTTTCCGCAATTCTCCAAGTACAATTTCAGTACAGAAGAAAAAGGGAATGTTTTAATTGAAAAAAATGTAATTTTTAAAATTGGTAAATAAATACATATTTTTTTATTTGACCTCCCTATGACTATTAAACCAATGCGGTCACCNTAATTTTTAAAATTGGTAAATAAATACATATTTTTTTATTTGACCTCCCTATGACTATTAAACCAATGCGGTCACCGATGCTATGCCATCGTAAAGCGAACCTTTTAAAACCTGGTGAGGCCAGCCATATACTGGACATGGTGTTGTGGTAACCTTCAAAAATGTAAGGTTTTGAAAAATAAAATTTTAAATATTTTTTATAAATTTTTTGAAAATTTTGAAATTATTAATAAGTATTTAAGCTATGGTAATTTTTGAGGTTTTTTGGAATTTTTTGGNTAATTTTTAAAATTGGTAAATAAATACATATTTTTTTATTTGACCTCCCTATGACTATTAAACCAATGCGGTCACCAATGCTATGCCATCGTAAAGCGAACCTTTTAAAACCTGGTGAGGCCAGCCATATACTGGACATGGTGTTGTGGTAACCTTCAAAAATGTAAGGTTTTGAAAAATAAAATTTTAAATATTTGTTATACNATTTTTTATAAATTTTTTGAAAATTTTGAAATTATTAATAAGTATTTAAGCTATGGTAATTTTTGAGGTTTTTTGGAATTTTTTGGATTTAAGGTTATTTAGGTTTATGGGTCAAGGTCAATGTCACTTGGATTCAATATGGTGGCTGGTGGACGTTATAACATGGCATCCGAAAGACCGGAATGACAGAGCGTGATATCGGCTTTTGCCGCGGACCTCATCATGTCCAAACCTTCAAAATTAAAATATTTTTTGAAATTTTTTAATAAAAATTTTTTAATTTATTGGAATTTTTAAAATTATTTTAATTTTTTGGGGTTTTCAAGGTAGAAGGCCACCGGAGTAATGTTTAGAGGTCAACGGGGCACCGACATATAACATGGTTGACGAGATGGACACCGGTCGACCTGGCGAAGGGTGGTCATTTTGGGAGCTTAGCCGATCCACCTGTCTTCGAACCCCACACCTTCTACATGGACATATTTCAATATTTAAAAAATAATTTTTAATCTTTTCTAAATTTTTTTAAATTTTATTATACATTTTTTGTGAATTAAAATTTTTCTGCATTTTGAAAATTTTTTGATTTCAAGTTTATTTAAGGTCACGAGCACAGTGCAAGGTAAAGGTCATTGGCCAAGTCAAGTTCAGAAAGATCCAAGATGGCGGTTGGGTGACCGGAATGACAGAGCATGATGTCGGCTGTTGCTCCGGATCCTCGGACCCCTTGTGACCGCTTCCCATAATTATTCTTCCCACTCATTTGATCGCCCTTGTTCAAAAATACAACTCGGCAGTTTGCTTGCACTTTCTGTGACAATTACGGTGGTAACAGAGCTTACTAGTGCATATGTTGCTGCTTCGTAATGATACAAACGACTTAGTAAAACAAGTAAAAAAAAAAAAAAAACTAAAAGTAATCCTGTAAAACTTGAAATATTTATTTGNACAAACGACTTAGTAAAACAAGTAAAAAAAAAAAAAAAACTAAAAGTAATCCTGTAAAACTTGAAATATTTATTTGTGAGTCTTGGCCAATATTTTAACTGTACACATTAAAAATCATTACAATTATAATGAGTAGCCACTTAAGCTGAGGTTGGTAAGGCGTCATGCGCACGGGCGCAGGTCATATAGGTTCGAATCCTGGACGGGCATAGAAATCATTTATATTAACAGAAACTGTTTATTGTACGCAGAGCAAAACAAATCTTTAGTTGCACCAACCTAATCATTGTTGGCGGCAACCAAATAAGAACAACAAGGAATTTGGTTTCAACAACAAAATATTTAATTTCTNACAAACGACTTAGTAAAACAAGTAAAAAAAAAAAAAAAACTAAAAGTAATCCTGTAAAACTTGAAATATTTATTTGCGCATCTTGGCCAATATTTTAACTGTACACATTAAAAATCATTACAATTATAATGAGTAGCCACTTAAGCTGAGGTTGGTAAGGCGTCATGCGCACGGGCGCAGGTCATATAGGTTCGAATCCTGGACGGGCATAGAAATCGTTTATATTAACAGAAACTGTTTATTGTACGCAGAGCAAAACAAATCTTTAGTTGCACTAACCTAATCATTGTTGGCGGCAACCAAATAAGAACAACAAGGAATTTGGTTTCAACAACAAAATATTTAATTTCTNTAACCTAATCATTGTTGGCGGCAACCAAATAAGAACAACAAGGAATTTGGTTTCAACAACAAAATATTTAATTTCTCCTATACAAACTATAAATCTGGTTGCACCAAACAGACTTTGTTTGAGTCAACAAAACCTTTTTCCTCGGTGGCCCTGCTATAATCCATCCAACGAAGCTTGAATATTCGCGCACAGTTGCTGCATAGTTTGTGGTAGGGATGGAGTTGCGATAGAGCAGCCAATATCATCGCACAAATCTCCAATCGGGGCGAGGTCTGGTGACGTGGCAGGCCATGGTATCCATGGCTTGAAGGCACACTCTTGAGACGTCACTGGTAATATGCAGAGCGTTGTGCTGTTGGAACAAAGCGCTAGCAAGGCTGTTCACAAACACGAGTTTGTCACTACCCCCCTCCCAAACAATTTTTGAACGCGTAAACCGAATTTCACCAAACTCGGTACACATATCGTAGTAAGAAAGGACACCTAACATATACAGTTTTCAACCACGCCGGTGGCTTACTTTCAAAATGGCGGCCATTTTAAATCTCGGAAACCATTCAAAATATTTGAACCAAATTTTTTATGCTGACAGCGACAGTTGGAAGCATTAAATTCAGAGGTGAACATTGTTGTTGGTCTGCCATTTTGGTAGATAGCACCACATGAAAAATTAAGCTTTTATGTTATATCACGAAAACTAGTAACCCTATTTTCGCCAAATTTGGCATGTAAATAAAACTATTGTTGGACAGGTAAATGTCAGTAATTAAACTTAATTAGCCACTCTTTTCAAAATTATGGCTGTACCAATATTTTAGAATTATTTTGTATTACTACAATACAGTTTCACCAATTTCAACCAAGTTTTGTATGCTAACAGTGTCTATTACATGCATCATATAAGTAAAACAACTACTTTTGTCTGCCATTTTGGAAGATAGCACCACATGAAAAAATAAAGGTTTATGTTACATCTTGAAAACTACTCAACCAATTATCTTCAAACTTAATAAGTAAGTAATACTATGATAGGCCAATTNTTATGTTACATCTTGAAAACTACTCAACCAATTATCTTCAAACTTAATAAGTAAGTAATACTATGATAGGCCAATTCAATGAAAGTAAATAAACTTTATAATCATTTACTTTCAAAATAGCAGCAATATAAATGTTTTAAATTTTCTTGGTATAACTACTACACAATTTGACCATTTTAACCAAATTTTGTACACTGACAGTATGTATTACATGCATCTTGTAAGCCAAACAACAATCACTTTTGTCCAACACTTTGAAAGATAGCGCCGTGGATAAAAAATTAATATTACGATGATCCAGGTTAATATGAGTTATTAAGTTTAAATAGGAACATATTTTTAAAATGGCGGCCATACAAATATTTTAGGTTTATTTGGTATAACTACAGTACTATTTTACCAATTTCAACCAGATTTTGTATGCTGACAGTATCTATTACAACCATCAAATAATCCAAAAAACTAAAATTTGGTTCGCCATTTTGTAAGATTGTATTACATGAATTAATAAAATATTTGTGTAATTCCTAGGGAAACAATTGATAGAAGCGGACAAAATTTGCCAGTCAAGTAGTACTGCCGCAGTTTATATGTACAAATATGTTTAAAGTATTTAAGACAATTCTTTTTAAAATTGTGGCCAGTTAGATATTATAACATAGTATGCTATTTCTTCGAAAGCATTTAATCAATTCTAATTTAACTTCGTATGCTGGGAGATTATATCAAGCATAATATGTGTATACATGGTGCCTCCTTTGACCTCCATTTTGTAAGATAGTGCCACATGAATAAATACAATTTTTGTCATATCTTGGGAAACAATTTTCCGATTCCTAGAAAATATGTCGAACAAGTAGTGCTGTAATTAGTTAATGTTCAGTGATATGTTTTAGGTATGTCAGACACTTATTTTAGAAATGGCGGCCATATAGCTATTTAAATTTTGTATTATATATCGTCGAAACTATGTAATTTAATCGAACGGAATTTTGTAATACGGCTGTATATATTAAAACAATCAAATGTGTATACACAAAATCTATTTTGTCTGCCATTTTGTAAAATAGTATCACTCGACAAATTGAAATTATGTTATCTCCGAAAAAAAACATGTGATTTCTACCAAATTAGGCAAGCAATTAGCACTATGGCAGGCTATGTAAACTCATAAATTTTGAGAGGGTCCAGCATACATATTTTCAAAATGGTGGCCTTATAAACAATTTAGCTCCGAATTATTTATCTAAGTAACAGCAAAACAAATTTCAACTTAACCTTGTATACTGACAGTATCAGTTATATCCATCAAAATGTTCTGTGAAAAGCCTCATTTAGCCACCATTTTGTAAGATAGCCTAACATGAAATAATATAGTTTTCAGCCGTCTCTTGGAAAACTATAAACCGATTTATTTCAAATTTGGCGAAGAATTTGTACTGTGGTAGGCTATATTAATTTATATGATTTAAGTATATAAGTCTCTTATTTTCTGAATGGCGCATATGCAAATATTTTAAACATAGTGTGCTATACAGGGTGATTCTAAAATCATGGGACAAACATTGAGGGGTGGTGGAGTTCACTAAACGAAACAATTATTGTATAGGAATATATGGGTGGAAGTGACGCGTTGAGGCACAAACACAAAAACATAACACATTAACGGAAACATAAAATGTTCATTAGCAGCATACTTAACGAGTGATTCCGTACAGAAAATGTTAAAACAGTTGCTGGAAATGCATCCACCAACAGTCACGCATGCTTGGCGACCTCTACATATGGCGTGATTGGCTGACAATGGTGGCGTGCGTGAAATACCCGGCGTATTTGAATCTGTTCGCCAATCGCTCCACCGACGCACCAAGCTTGCATTACTGTCGGTGGTAGCAATTTGGAGCAATTATTATAAACATTGCTGTAAAAAGGCATTTAGCGGCGACGTTGTAAATAAACAATGTGTTGCATTTCATGTGTTATGTTTTTGTGTTTGTGCCTCAATGCGTCACTTCCGCCCATATATTCCTATACAATAATTGTTTGTTTTAATGAGCTCTACCACCCATCAATGTTTGTCCCATGATTTTAGAATCAGCCTGTATATACGAAACTATGCAACGTCTTTAAATTTAACTTTGTGTATTTTATCTATGACAATAATCAAATGTGGTAATATATAAACTTTTTGTCCTCCATTTATGAAGATTGTCACATGACCAATTTAGGTTCTATGCTATTATTCAAGGACCAATCAACCGATATGCATACAGAGATCCCCTTTGCTAGATTTTTTTTACAAAGTAGTGTCAGATGAGTAAACTGAACATTTTTTCATATTTTTGGAATAAATAGACTAATTTACACAAAATTTTACACACCAACTGAAGGCCATATATTNGAACATTTTTTCATATTTTTGGAATAAATAGACTAATTTACACAAAATTTTACACACCAACTGAAGGCCATATATTAACATGATTTAAATATGTTTACGTTATGATTTTAAAAATGGCGGTTATATAAATATTTTTATATTTGGCGTATATATTTAACAATTGAACGATTTCAATCAAACNGAACATTTTTTCATATTTTTGGAATAAATAGACTAATTTACACAAAATTTTACACACCAACTGAAGGCCATATATTGACATGATTTAAATATGTTTACGTTATGGTTTTAAAAATGGCGGTTATATAAATATTTTTATATTTGGCGTATATATTTAACAATTGAACGATTTCAATCAAACATTTTATGCTGACATTATCAATTAATAGTGCACAGAGCCTATTTTTAAGCAATTTTGTAAGGTAGCCCCATTTAAGAAAATAAGGCTTTTATGCCATATCTAGTAGACCCATCAACCGATTTCCATTTAATTTTTCACTGAAGTAGCGTTATGGTAGGCCATGCAAACTTGTGTTTTATTGTCTAAGACACTTATTTTTTAATTGATGACCGAGTNGAAGTAGCGTTATGGTAGGCCATGCAAACTTGTGTTTTATTGTCTAAGACACTTATTTTTTAATTGATGACCGAGTAAATATTTCAGGTTAACGAACCCTATCATTCAAAACAATAGACTGATTACACCTAAAGTTGATGCTCCAAATCCTACCTCCGTGATGGAGTTGATTGCAAGCTAGCTTAAATTTACGAGTTTTCCTGAATTCGAATCCCGGGTAAGTCACTAGGGTTTTTTAATTGTCTTTGTACTGTTTCACGTGTTTCTGGTTTCATCTATAATTATATTACTTTCAATGAGACGTTAAACCCTACCTGCCATCTAAGCTTTCAAGAACTTCACTAAAGTTTATTTGCACCCATGTAAATGAAAGTAGGCTCAGTAGTCATGAGAAACTCCTTGTTTTATGTCGTCTATCATATCAATAATTGTATGTGAAATTAAACGAAAACTATAGGAGAAATACTGAGATAGATATAACGCTTAATTTTCTGACTACACTATCTCAAACCTGGAGTATCATCGAGTAAATCGATATGTGTATTTGGTACACGCAGTAATAACTGTAAGCCTATTAAATATTATTAAAATTGGAATAATAATAATAATATATGAGTTACAACATGCAAAACAACGTATACCTTTGACACTATTTGGAAAACAAGTAAGTTACAAATTTAAATTCTTTGTTCTGGTATGCTGCCATTTAATTATTTGTATAAAAAAATCAGTTGAGAATAAGTTAGGTGGATTCCGAAATATTTTACGTTTTATTTTTCATGTGCCTCAGTGTTTCAAAATAGCGGCTAAAAGAACATCCATGCAAATTACTTCATTCCTTGGAATAAGTACAATTAGCATGCCAATATTTGTTCAAATGAGGCTGATTGTTACTCAAATTTTGTATAGTGTCCGCCATATTGAACACAAGTATCGGGCATAGTCTAAAATAATCGAATTGTGCAAAATTCCGTTCTTCTGAAAGACTTTTTTTTNATTGAACACAAGTATCGGGCATAGTCTAAAATAATCGAATTGTGCAAAATTCCGTTCTTCTGAAAGACTTTTTTTTGTAGGGAGGGGGAAGAATCGTAACACACCAATAGGAAGGCAATCTTATATGCTTGTCTTTTTTTCAGAAAACGGGTCAAATAATTTCAGAATTAAATAAGTATTTAACATTATTATAACTTTAGTGATATTTTATTATATTGTATTTCTGTAAAATTCCATGTTAACTATGTGTAACAGGTTTTTAAAGAGCTGGATTTGTACAGACAGCAAATAAAAGCTTATGTGAATGCACTTCGACATAACATGCCATGTGTGCAATGCGTTATCCCAGAACTAAACAGATACACATAATGAACAACTTGTCAGAGACTGTGTCAACGTGGCTGTGTGTGTGTATGTGTGCGTGAGTGTGTTACCTACAGGAAACTTCTCAACTATTTTACAGAATTTCATGAAATTCGAAAACAACAGATCGGATGTGTGCAAAACCTTTCCAGTCTACAGCTTCGTAGCATACAATTTTCAAAATGGAAGACTTGTAATTTTTGAGTGACATCTCATCTCTCGGGGATTGTTTTGCTTGCAGTTTTACATTAGATTTGAATGTAAATACCGCAATTGTCGTCAACTTTTTTAAAAGATACCGTCACTTGAGATCATAAGTTTATGTTATATCTGAATGTAACGGATTCCAACATAATTTGTCACATTATTTGTAATGCAATGCTGGCACAAACACAAGTATAGAATGTTTTCCCTACTTTTTGTAGGAAATCTCCCCATGTGTGTTAGTATGTGTGTGTCTCCTCGAAAAACTTATAAATCCCTTCATGGAACTTCATACACTTGTGGAAATGAATAAGGACATCAGGATTTTATGGTTTTAAAAATTGTGACATTTTAAAACTTCGGCGTGTTGAGTCATGAAGTTTCGCCATCCCAGCGTTCGTGTCTAGTGAAGTCAGCACACGATAAGTGGATTACTTCGTAAACGTGTTAGATTGCCTTAATAGCAATTGCTAGTGTAACGTGTCAAGGTCATGTCTGGCCATAAGGAAGCCTCGCAGCTGGACCGCCAATACCGCGACGTGTAACCTCGCAGCGGGACCGCCAATACCTCGACGTGTAGTCTCGCAGCGGGACCGCCAATACCGCGACATGAAGCCTCGCAGCGGGACCGCCAATACCGCGACATGTAGCCTCGCAGCGGGACCGCCAATACCTCGACGTGTAGCCTCTGTTCCTCGCAACCTACATCTGTAAGCGTAGGAGATTATTACACGCGCTGGAAGACAATGGGTTCAACTACAGACGTCACTTTGTACTTGCCTCACTTCCCTTAAAAGTACGCGGACCCGAGAGTTTCGAATTTGAGGTACGGCGATAAGGGCGAAAGGAACTGAGTGGTTAAACAATCACAAAACTATTTGAAACCACTTTACTATTTTTTTCCCCACCGCTGAACATATTAACTTGGAATAAAATTAAAAGTGGTGGTTGTAGAAAGTTACTCTTTTACCTTTCCCGGAGAAAAAAAATCGTATTGCCAGAGCAGTTATTTACTGAGAGGCACGTAAATTCGCAAAAATTTATTTACAGACATGATTTTGCTAGGGACTTCCCTTAGGCAACAAAGGAGCACTTTTGTTTGGGACTAGAATACCACATCGTGAGAGGTTGTAAGGGCACAGTTGAGCGCTTCAACCCTAATCTCAGTTCGCTTCGGCACATATCACTTTCTACTGGTGTCATCGTTTAAGGCTCCCGTCTCCCTAGCGCTTATTTCTGCGTTTGAGGCGGTGAAGCGCGGGGGCGATAAGGGCGACACTGTCACGCGCATCAAATACGCCATCGCCGCTAAGCGCAAGGCTCTGAACTGGCGCGCAGTGTTCTCGTCGTGCTGCTTGTTCCTATGGGACTTCCAGCAGTGACCCTATTATTATATTGATGGAAAGTCTATAGTAAGGTTCAATGCCCTTGAGTAGTGTTGTATTCATTAGACGCGTATATTTAGAAATACAGCACGTTGAAAAATCAGTTTTTAGCCATTTTGGGATACTCTGAAATGATGTTTCTAACGTGCGTGGCGTCTTGAAAGCATACAACAGCCCTCGTCTGAAGTGTGTATTCTTTCCGTAGATCAGCAAACAGGACGCACATTTGATAGTTTCGCAGACAAGCGAGTATTTAAAACATTCTGCAACGCAGTTCTATCGCCAAGTAAGCGGGAGCCTGAGAAACCATTGTGCGATCTCGCTCCGTCGCTGGTTATGACACGAGGGTTGTCCAATGCAAACCAGGACGTTAACAGATATTCTTGCAGCCCCATGCAAGGTCTTTCCTAGCTGATTGTCCGGAAGCCGGATTGTAACAAGACAACACTCGCCTGCACGCAGTTTTGCATCTCCAGGAGAGTTTGATTCATGTTTCAATACTCTGGTGGCCTGCTCGTTCAACTGCTTTATTTGCTCATCGAACATTTGCGGTGCCAAAAAGGATGATGTCTTGCTCCATGTCAATATGCCAGTGATAAAGAGCATAATTTTCAACAGCTGGGAGTAAATTTGCAGCAGGTTAACACGCGGTGTATGTCTGATACCACGCACGATAGTACCGATGATTTACACAGCCACAAGCGCTCCAAGCAGCTAATAGCGCCCGCATTCCGTGTGTTGGTGGGCGGAAACAATTCTTTCTGTATAACGATGTCGTAATAACAACGTGGTTCTTTTCTCGCTATTATATTTAGCATAAAACACTTCTTTTAAACCGAACGGGGTTTTTTTGGTGCAATAATTTTACTGATATGTGTGTAAATCATATCTCAGCAATTACGTAAAGAATACGAAACTCTTTTGACATGTAATACGTTCTCAGCTTGAACAACAGTTCTTACGGCATTAAAGTACCCATACATTTATCTTCAGAATGGCGTTTTAAAATGTATTTTGTGTAATTCAAGGAACTATGCAGATGATTTCACCCGAATTTTGTATTAGTATATCTGTGCAGTAACGGAATTGACAGGTAGATTTTGTGTTTTTTCTGCCATATTAGAAACATAGGCTACCTCGGTATTTATGTTTTCTTTCTATTTTCTTTACCGTAACTCTGTAACTGATAAACCTGTCCCCACAATATCTGTCACGGAAGTATAATTTCCTCTACATGGAGGCAAATAGTTTTGATGACGTTCTTAACAGGTTGGATGATAATTGGGTCTCGACATCTCTAATACCGACATCATTAGAGATGCAACCAGAAACATACGCAATGCTGGTGGAGCAGTTACAAATGCCTTACCGGAGACTCGAACACAGAACCCTTCGTACCGTAAGCTGGCGTGCAACCACCTGCATTACAGGCGTAGGATTAGGAAAATCAACTTTGGTAGTAATCATTCTAAAGTTTTGGTAGGGTGAGTTTACCAAATTCAAATATTTACAAGGACATAATTTTAAACATAGTACGCGAGTCGCATAAATTATGTGAGTTTACATGATACACTGTAAACCTACTTGTGTGGAAAATCTGGTGGTAACTAAACGAATGGTTCCTGTTATGTGGTTTACATGTTACAAACCACCTGGCCCTATCTTACAACAAGGCTGCAAAATATTATCTCTAAAATCACATTTGATGCTTATAACGGATGCTTTCAGCATAAAATATTTAATTGAAATTGTTAAATAGTTAAATATATGGTAAACTCATCTAAATAATTAGTCGGTTCACTGGTCCCGGGCATGCCAAGTCAAGGCTACAATTTCTAATGTGGTGCTCTCTTCATTACTGGAGAACAAAAAGTTATGTATTGGCGAATTATATGTTTGTCATGGATACTGCTACATATTAAAGTCGGTTGAAATTGTTTGAGGCATGTGGCAAACTAATATAAAATATTTTCATAGCTGATATTTTGAAATATATATATATANGTTGAAATTGTTTGAGGCATGTGGCAAACTAATATAAAATATTTTCATAGCTGATATTTTGAAATATATATATATAGATGGACTACAAAAGCATAACATGTCGCCTGAATTAGGTGGGCATGAGTTAATTATTTCCCGTGATAGGACTCAACAGCTTAATTTGAGGTGCTATCTTCCAAAATGGAGGACCAATGTGTTTATGTATTAGCTTACTTTATGCTTACGTAGATACTGTTAGCACACAAAGTTAAATTGAAATTGGTTTTGTTTCGTAGATAAACCACACTATTGTAAAATGTTTATATGACCGCTGTTTCGAAAATAAATGTAAAGCCCTCTTAAAACATAGCATATCAATTTATATGCCCTACCACAGCATCTGTTGGACTCGGTTGACTGTTTCTCGAGATATGACATTAAACCATTCGTTTTAATGTGGCGTTATCTTACAAAATGGTGGACAAAAGAGACTACACACTGGCATATTTGATGCTTGTAGAAGACACTTTCCGCATAAGAAGTTGAGTCGAAATTGGTCAAACGATATGGTAGGTATTACAAATGAAACTAAAGTATTTACACGACCATCATTTTGAAAATAAGTACCATAACCTTTAAAATTGTGTATNGTATTACAAATGAAACTAAAGTATTTACACGACCATCATTTTGAAAATAAGTACCATAACCTTTAAAATTGTGTATACTAATATGGTGTACCATAGTGGTACTTATATGCCCAATTTGCGGGAATCGGTTGTGTAGTTACAGATATTAACATAACATATTTATTTTTCTTTTGTATTATCATCCAAAATGGCGTACTAATAATACCGACTTTTTATTTCGATTCTTACATAATGCACCGTCAACGTACCAAATTTGATTTAACTCGATTGAATGGTTCCCGAGATTTAACGTAAAATATTTATTATTTTCAAATTACACTAGCTTCTTAAAGACGGACCAATAACATTGTCGCTTTTTAAATTCCATGCTTACTTGATGCAGTGTCAATGGATCGCATTTGGTTTAAATCGGTTAAATTAGATATATAACGGAAAAGCTTAATTTTTACAATTTGCGCTAGGTATCTACCTAAATGGCGGCTTAATCACATTGTTACTCTCTAAATTGTATGTCTTTATCGTGCACTGTGAACAGAGCGCCCTAAATGTTTAACTGACGCAATTTGGAAAATAAGTATCCAACGTGATCGAAAACTATTAAAGTTTGATGTCCTTACTAAATNTGTTTAACTGACGCAATTTGGAAAATAAGTATCCAACGTGATCGAAAACTATTAAAGTTTGATGTCCTTACTAAATACTATATATGGCCTTGTTTGATGAAATTTTGTTCTCGGTTTTATAAGTTTTTGGAGGGGAACACACATTCTAGACAGACATTCAGGTGATTGCAGAAGCCTATCTTTCCTTCGGAAAGTAGGATAAAAAAACGAACATTCACTTTCGCAAAACTTTTCTTGCTGCTTTTGNGTTGAAATTGTTTGAGGCATGTGGCAAACTAATATAAAATATTTTCATAGCTGATATTTTGAAATATATATATATATATAGATGGACTACAAAAGCATAACATGTCGCCTGAATTAGGTGGGCATGAGTTAATTATTTCCCGTGATAGGACTCAACAGCTTAATTTGAGGTGCTATCTTCCAAAACGGAGGACCAATGTGTTTATGTATTAGCTTACTTTATGCTTACGTAGATACTGTTAGCACACAAAGTTAAATTGAAATTGGTTTTGTTTCGTAGATAAACCACACTATTGTAAAATGTTTATATGACCGCTGTTTCGAAAATAAATGTAAAGCCCTCTTAAAACATAGCATATCAATTTATATGCCCTACCACAGCATCTGTTGGAATCGGTTGACTGTTTCTCGAGATATGACATTAAACCATTCGTTTTAATGTGGCGTTATCTTACAAAATGGTGGACAAAAGAGACTACACACTGGCATATTTGATGCTTGTAGAAGACACTTTCCGCATAAGAAGTTGAGTCGAAATTGGTCAAACGGTATGGTAGATATTACAAATGAAACTAAAGTATTTACACGACCATCATTTTGAAAATAAGTACCATAACCTTTAAAATTGTGTATACTAATATGGTGTACCATAGTGGTACTTATATGCCCAATTTGCGGGAATCGGTTGTGTAGTTACAGATATTAACATAACATATTTATTTTTCTTTTGTATTATCATCCAAAATGGCGTACTAATAATACCGACTTTTTATTTCGATTCTTACATAATGCACCGTCAACGTACCAAATTTGATTTAACTCGATTGAATGGTTCCCGAGATTTAACGTAAAATATTTATTATTTTCAAATTACACTAGCTTCTTAAAGACGGACCAATAACATTGTCGCTTTTTAAATTCCATGCTTACTTGATGCAGTGTCAATGGATCGCATTTGGTTTAAATCGGTTAAATTAGATATATAACGGAAAAGCTTAATTTTTACAATTTGCGCTAGGTATCTACCTAAATGGCGGCTTAATCACATTGTTACTCTCTAAATTGTATGTCTTTATAGTGCACTGTGAACAGAGCGCCCTAAATGTTTAACTGACGCAATTTGGAAAATAAGTATCCAACGTGATCGAAAACTATTAAAGTTTGATGTCCTTACTAAATGCTATATATGGCCTTGTTTGATGAAATTTTGTTCTCGGTTTTATAAGTTTTTGGAGGGGAACACACATTCTAGACAGACATTCAGGTGATTGCAAAAGCCTATCTTTCCTTCGGAAAGTAGGATAAAAAAACGAACATTCACTTTCGCAAAACTTTTCTTGCTGCTTTTGACTCAAGTGGGAATGTATCCTGAAATAAATGAAGCTCACTTGTCATAAACATCGAGGTAAATTGAACGCTGATAACTTATGAATATTTAATGCATATGGGGCCACGGTGGTGTGTTGGCTAGACTACTCGCCTCCCACCTAGGTGAACCGTGTTCGATTACCGGAAGGGTCACTTCCGGATTTTCGCATGTGGGAATTGTTCCGGAAGATGCCGCTGGTTGGCGGGCTTTCTCGGCGATCTCCCGTTTCCCTCGTGCTTGCATTCCGGCGCTGCTCCATACTCACCTCATTTCCCCCTCATCGGCTCTCAAGACCTCGATGTTAAGAGCCGTCCAAAACTCTCCGCTTCACTCCACTCCACTCTAACACNCCCCTCATCGGCTCTCAAGACCTCGATGTTAAGAGCCGTCCAAAACTCTCCGCTTCACTCCACTCCACTCTAACACATATTTAACTCAGTTTTAAATGTGAACTTGATGGTACCTATAGTATTAGGTGACATTTCTAGAGAAACCCAGAAATTAATGGCGTAATTATAGTTCTTATGTCTTACTACATCTATAATTTAGCTATATGGGACTAGCTGAAATAAATTCTTTAATTTTTTATTTCGGTAACAAAGTGCTTCACAAAATATATATTTTAGTAATTGTTATGAAAACTCTAACTCTAATTATATAAAATATTATATTAATTTCGATGAACTCGCTATTACTATGGTCGGAAAGATTCATTTCCTCGAGAAACTGGAGGTAACTGGAGTTAATCTACAGTACTTTTACTCTGGAACATGTCAGCTGATTGGCTGCAGCATCGGAGGTAGGCCTATATGCATGCATTTGTTAGTTGACATGAACCGTAGATACCGCTGATTCATGGCGTTCTATAGAAGATTTGGAAATATGTTGTTTCATATTCGCTGTAAACGGTGACCCAGCCTTCCCACCACTATATTTCACTGGCTACTTAGTCAATGAATCTATGGGCTCCCCTCCAATCATCTCCAACTACACCAAATTCTCGTTACCTCCACATCACACTGGACATTCCCCACACAAACATCCCCTATCCTTACAACCCGACTACAATCCACTGTTTCGCCATTTGCCCATTAGACTGTGCTAATAACTTGTAATTCTAGTATCTGCTACCAGGAAGCGCCCATATTGTCCACCTCCAAACCTGCCAGTGTGTGCTAATACGAACTTGTGCTAAAAGGCGACGAGAACATTTGGAGACTCTAATATTATTATCTTGCTTTTCGTTATGTTATTTTAATTGGTTTTTAAGAATTGATATTTTCTCCTTATAATGTAATTGCATCATTGCGCATTTAAAATATCAAATTTATGGTAATTAAGTAATTTTCCATAGTGGGTAAAAATGCAATAAAACACATTATTGATAATAATTTTATTATTTACCGAAGTATATACATTCACAAACATTTCTTCACGATGATTGTCCTAAGTAAGATAGGAGGGTCTCATATGATTATTTGGTAAATTAGGGTATACATTTGCCCTTAGCTGTAAATAATAAACTGATTCGCGTGTCCAATCAGAACCCTTCATTACTATTTGTTCTTCGTGCCATATATTCTCTATACTCCCTTACAACATGCTTCTTTACGAATGATTACTGCACTCAAGATTGGCCATCATTCAGTTAAATAAATATTTTACTTGATCAGCACTGATCCCTTTATACGTAATATGTTTTTTTCCTTATTTTCCTTACAAACCATACACAGGTGATTCACGAGGAGTTACCGCCACTCACAGGGCCTATTCATTACATGATTTGGAGCAAAATGTGCTATACACACGTGCGCACTATTCCATATAATTACAGAGTAATTAGAAACAGTGAAAAATGACGAAGAAAATAATAACTCATTCAGAATTAAAAAACAGTGATGTATTGTCAGACCATATTGTTTAAAGTTGAGCATCACAATTACGTCTAAGATGCTTACAATATGTTCACAAATGCTCCCGTCTACTTCCATACACTTGGCCGCACGCTTATTAACCACACGTGTTGCTCTACGTAGCTGCACACGACTGTCTTTGCTTTGTGTAGCGGCATGCATGATACACGCAAGTAGTTCCTCACGTGTGTGTGCAGTCCTTTGGTATACAATATCCTTCAGCCATCCCCTTACACAATAATCTAGTGGTGATAGATCTAGCGATCGAGGAGGCCAGGGGTGCAAACCACCTCGCCCTATCCATCTCTCAGGGAAATGCACGTGTAAGTGACCAACCACAGCACGGTGGAAGTGAGGAGGTGCACCATCATGCTGGAAGATCATACGACGTCTCACTGCTAACGGAATATCCTCAAGTAACAGCTGCAGTTCTTCTTGCAACAACTGCAGATACACCGCACCAGTCAAGCGTCCCAGGAAAATTAATGGACCAATCAGCTGATCGTGTAGGACACCACACCACACATTGATACCGAAACGGTGTTGCAAACTCCTTTCCTCTGTAGAGTGGGTATGCTGAATGTCAAATTATTCGTTAAATATTAGGAGTAGGACCCACATTCATATGGCATTTTTTGCTTCAAATGATGTAAGGAAGAAGCCCTGTGAGTGGCGGTAACTCATCGTGAATCTTCCCGTATTTCAGGATCAAAACACGAATCTGATCACAACATATCAGCACAATACAACGCAACTGTGTTAGGAGGAGTCTCCCTCGGGCAGCTGTGAGTTTCACCCGCATTAGATACTTAGTAGCATTCTGCCGCCTCATTACATTTGGGTATTCACTACTACTCGTTACTACTGAAACCTACACTAGTTACTTAGTTACCAGTAACATTTTACCGGAAATACGGCAGAGAGCACTCCGGAACCATCAAATATGTCTAACAGCGCTCTTATCCTCCTCCAAAGATAGTTCAGAAATTTAAGACCTAACTTTTGGTGGCTCAGAATCCTATAATAAGCTAAGTTTAATTGGTGTTAATGTTAGTTGTTTTATCAATTTCTCTGTAGTATTAAAAACACAAACTTATATCTTCCGGATCCAGTATAATCTGTTTTAATTTTCACATCATTTTTATTTGATTCACAACTCTATAAACCACATCATCGTGACGTTGTTTTTAAGAGAAAATAAGATTCGTATCATACTTTCGCAAAACCATATCAATTATTTGTCACCCATGAAATTGCATGACGTTACACACTTTCGGACAGGATAATAGACACTCCGAGCACACATAAATGCAAATAACTTAATTGCAAAGGCCATTATGTTCGCGACGGATATGAACAGGTATGTAAAGATGCCAGATCAAAGCGAAGGATTAATCGAACGCCTCACCCTAAACATAACGGATACT
>NQII01003103.1:108279-129617 GCA_002778355.1 Clitarchus hookeri | reverse complement strand
ACAAGGAAATATTTCTGCGATTTTAAATAATTGCTGAAAATATGGAAATTCTTGCATATTTTTGATTTGTAGCTTTCCCCAAAGTTTTGTAAAATTACTTTTTCTGAGAACACCTTGAAATTAATTAATACAAGACGTTTCAGTTGCTGTTGTTAAACTTTTGCAAATAGTTCTGTTTGTTTTATTTGCACATTACAAAACAGAAAATTTTTTGTCTTTGACATGCCATTTTGCAAAAAAAAAAAAAAAAAGACATGCTATTTAAAAAAGTTTTATCTAAGGGTAAATAGTCACAAATAATGCCTACAAGTTAAATAATTTGTAGTATAAATTTAAGATAGCAATTTTTTTTTTCGTTGCTGACACCCTGGTTTTGGGATATTGAGAGTCGATGGAGGTAGAAACTACGTGAGTATGGAGCAGTGCCAGAATGCAAGGGCGGAGAAAACGAGAAACCCCCGAGAAAAACCGCCGACCAGCGGCATCGTCCGGAACGATTCCTACCTGCTACAATCAGGGAGCGACTTGGTACGAGGCGAGCGCTCTAGCCAGTGAACCACCGTGGCCCCCGCTAGGCGCAGCAGAGGACTCGTTACCTATCTACTGCTCATACTTGCATTGTCCTACAGCATGCATTAACCCGACCCTGCATTATTTAAAACCAAGACAGCTTTGTGAATATGTACTAGCGTAACGTTTTATTTTCGAGAATTCGTACTTGTAACTCCGGGTGAAGTGCGATAACGAGTACTAAAGTAAATAACTGTTGATATTAGCCCTTCACTTGTGAGGGTCGCCGGTAGCTGGCTGGGAGAGCAGACATTGGCACACCCCGTATACAAGTCACGACATTGGGCGACGGAACCACCTAGCATATTTTTTCATGGTGCACGATGAAAGAATTATTTTACAGCTGGGAGCAGAAATTACATATTATACATTTACAATTAAAAAATGGCTTTGCATTAAGCAAGACACTGCCAATATATTTCCCCTCAAAGTAATATTTAATTTGCACTAAATAGCCAACTGTTGTATGTTTTAGAAGTGTGCCATTTATAGTTGTAGGCTTACAGCTTTAAGGAATAAAATACACATCATTTGATTAGTTTTTTAAGATAAAGATAATTGTCCTGATTTATTTACTAAATTGACTTAATAGGGTACCATATCAAAAGCGAGAAAATTTTACTTACGGGTCTTACAACTTACCTGAAATCTGATCGAGTGTGTTATACCGTAAACATTCTGAAGCACATTCTGTAAAATATTGACAAATAATAAATAAATATATAAATACCTTAAATTACCTTATGAATGGAGAAAAATTGTTCTCAGTCATAGTCAAATGTTGAAAATTCCAAATTATTATATTCGAGCTTTGCAATTAGAAAATGTGTCAATGATCTTAGTGAAGTCTAATTATTTCGCAAGTCTGGCTTCTACCGCCAACGTTCCTAGGATGGTCAGACTGTCCTGCCACATTGCAGACCGCAGCACATTCTTGACTCAACACCGAGTACTGCAACATCGTTCACCTTCTGCTACAGTCACTGAAATGGTGTAAAACAATCTTCATCCACGTCCAATTATTCTGATTACATTTGCTCATTTCGTCAGTTTCTGATTGGCTTGACTTAACAAATGCAGAACAGTCATAAACTGCGAAAATCTTTTTCTCTGTACTTAACAAGTCATAAGTAAAAGTTTTAATTTTCAAATACTCGGTCGTAAACAAAAATTAACAAATTAAAGCATCCTGCAATGATGTAATTTTCGCACAATTTAGAGGTGGCGTGAGGAGCACAAACGGGCCACATTGTTGTAAAGAAGTATTGTGTAATTACCGAGACTGATTTTAACAGAATAAATTAATAAAAACGTTATTAAAATTTAATGCGCTTGCCAGAAGTACTTACGAATATCATGTTCATTATTACTATTATTGACTTACCTATTGGGCAGGGTCTTACAGCAGTTTGACTACTTCGTATGTTCTAACGCAGGATCGTCTGCGCAATTCACACGTCACAATGTACTTCCTTCCGTATCACCCACAGCGAGTCACGACTGAAAGTAGCAGTCAGCAGGGCCAGTAACAGTGACAGCGAAGGGGTGACGGCATGTCACCACTCGCTCCAGAGCGCACCACATAGCCATCTGTTACCTGCGACCGATACTTGGAACAGCAGTTTGTGGGCCTGTCGCTGCTACCCGATACACGCGAAGCCAGCGACATGCTCGTTGCGTGCGACACAAGAAGCTATTATTAGCACCAATATAAGTCATCGTGTCGTGATGTAGCAGAATGGAAGTATCGGACCGAAAATACACACGACATCACTTAGCATAGCTTTTTGGAAAATGTGGACAGGCTGAGCTCGGACTCCTGGAGAGGACTGGGCCCCGGGATATTACCCCCCCTCCCGCGTTCCTATGGGCCATGCATTCTCTGTAGTTGCACCGGACTAAGGACGGACTTGGATCCGCCTACCCCAGTGAAAGAGAGAGACAGAACGACTCGCAAAGTACCAACCACGCCCAACACAGGTAGCTGGTAGTCTGCAAGCACTCTCTTCCACTCGCCCTACCACACTCGACTAAGTGATAACTTCCCCGGGGAGAAGTGGCCCGTTGGTATTTGAGCTCCCAAGTCCTAAGTCCTAAGTCTAATTTACAGCGGCGCTACTGTAGCAATAGCTTTTCCCTGTTGCTGAGACTAGAAACATCTACCTGCGGGACATGTGGAGAAAGAAGTGATTCTTAACTATTAACGTCGTGAGAGTAAGGAACAAAGTAGAGCAATGAAACAAGAACACCCGCGTGTTTACAGAGGACCAGCGATGACGGGAGATTGGCGCAGCGAACAGAAGACTGAAGACACGCTGGGCGCTGTTTCAAAACGTTACTCTGCGAGTTAACTTTTCTCTTTGGCTGTCCCAAAACACTTCGAGTAACTGTTTTACTTTCTCTTGGCAGTGTCCCAAAACTGCAGAGTATTTACTCTGAGCATCTTGCCAGGTAAAACCCTGCACAGACACTATTTCAGCGAGTAACGAAGGGTAGACTGAAACTGGCGGGAAGTTTAGTGTAGTTAAACAAACTGTAAGGAAATGTGGATATTCAGGTTACAGACACACACGGGAAAATAATAAATGACGAGTAATAAAATTCGTATTTTTATTTGTAAGTTTAATTCTATACGGTTTGCATTATTAGACGTAATGTTTATAAGTAACTTTTCGTTAGTAAAGCTGTTTCTGTATATTGTCTACATTAATTTTTTTCTGGAAAAGAAAGGAATTAGGGGAAGTGATAAATATCTATTGGAATTTACGTTGGTTTATTGCTCGGTATATCTTTGTAAACACATCAAGTTATTTACACGATGCTCGTTCCGAAACCACGTTTACTCTAACATTCCTCAGCTGTTGCTCTGTTACTTGACCATACTCTCCGAGTGTCGTTTTGGAACGCAGCCCTGAACCATTGCTAGAAGAAGCACGACGTTGCGGGTCGCCGTAGACCAGAAGTCTGGAAGATGATCTTGACGACCTTTTAACATAAAGACGAAATATTTTCAACATGCCTAAGAAAGTGAATATATGCACGCAACTGATGCAATTAAATAAAACGTTGAGCATTTTACAGGCGACAAGAATGAGCTTAGACACGTCGACAATTTCAAGTCTACTTTTGAATCAGAGAACCCTGAGAAGGACGATCAAAGGTTACCGTTTTGTAACAGCCTACATTACGTGGGGAGGAAATTATGCTATAAACTGATACTAAAACTTGCAGTAACGTCAAACATATTTTAGATGGGAATTACGCAGCACGTAGCGCTTTAGACTTTTCGCTAAAGCGTGATTCGTGCAAGGATTATGTGACGGTAGAATACACTTTACAGTATATAGTAGAGGAACTGAGTTACAAACTTGAGGTAGAAGTATTTGAAACAGTAACAGAGGAAGGGCGTAGTGTGTTGTCCAAAAAATAAATAAATAACATATTGTAATAAAGTTTAAGTAGCGTCGAATGCAGGTCAGTATTTGAAAAAAAAGATATTGAGTAGAGTAACTGAAATACTTAGGACACAATGCCGGCAACATTTATTTTAAAAGAGAAATAAAAGGAAGTACGTGGCAATATCACACATTAAAAAATGGTAGAACCGGACTTACAAAAACATTTTGTCGATCATAACTATTAATAAAAATTGAACGGTCAAACTAATGTGATAACAAAATGGACAACGCGGTATGCTTCAGGTGACTCGGAAGAGTAGAAATATATCGGTAAGCAGTCGGTCGAACAAAACAAAAACGATAAAAGAAATTATGAATGTGGTTTCAGTAGGAACGAAGTCGGAAAATACGGAACAGTCAATGTGAAAAGTTCCGTGTCTCACTTCTGGATACTGGGGCGGGAGTATGTTTTATAAATCAATGAATATTAACGGATAATATGCAAGAATTTGTTGGCACATGAGGAAAATATGTGTTCAAGGAGTAGTCGAAATGCATAGAGACGGTAAAAGTAAGGTAAACCGAATATTGAGTAATTTGGTTTTAATCTTTTGAATATTTTCCATTCCCAAAAACCAATTTAAAATAAAAAAATAATACATTTTACAACACTTATAACGGTAATACTAAGGCTATAAATAACGTTGCAGTTAGACTGAAAATGTTTGAATACGGATAATTTAGTCATTTCACTCCGCGAAACGTGAGAAAATAGTGAAAATACCTAAGAAACACGAAGGATGAGATAAGATAAATAATTGTGAGCTGATGCAAGGAATTTATTTAGCGGGGGCTTAACCGTTGAAAAAGTAAAACTGATAGGAACTAGAACAATTACTACAGGAGCAGGCGTTATAATAGCATAACTACATTCAGCGAGGTAAAAAAATTAAAGCTAAGTGAGGAAACTCAGAGGCTGGGGGATGTGCATAAGCTTCTGTATCCATTCCTAAGACTAAGCCATCTAAAGAAAATTGAGAGAAAGATGACAGCATGTCTTATTTATGACTTCCCCGAAATGAGCTAACATCTTTATTGTAAGTTATTGAGCATAGTATCACTGCAATTCAAGATCATAATTTAATGCGAAACCATATACGAAATCTGAAATATATGAAACAATGTTATTCGGCAAGACCAGGAAATGTTACGTGACAGGATTATAACGCCTTGTAACTATTCGTGTTTTGCTACATGAACACTTCCGGAAGACGAAAGTGGAGAGTGGTTATAGATTTCCACAGCTTCAAATCTCCAATAATTGGTGGTGTCTTTCCAGTCCCGAACATATCAGATATTTTATATAAATAGGGACGTAAGAACATTAGATCTGGGAAGTGTATAGTACCCGACCCCGATTCACGTGTTCGAATGCACCATAGCATTATATTCATTTACAAATTCCGGCAATATCTCTAACCTCTTACAGCTGCCATTCGCAGCGAAATGCCTCGACACATTTCCCTTGAGTGTCCTGTTCAACATCTCGATGCTAGATGTTCTAAGATTGCTGTACACGGAATAATGGCTTACTTTGTCTCTCTTCATTAGTGCCTTGAACTTTGCACCGTAGAATTCCTTGCTTTGGTCAGTTGGCAGACAGTCCCGGCTTGAAAGTCATTCGCCATGGACGAGTTCATAAACATCGAAGAACCGGTTGTTTTTTGAAGACGGCATGACCAGGTTGGAACTTCATGCACACGAGTCTTTCCTGAACTGACCATACACACTAACAACTGAAGTTCGGATCGTGGTCCAATCAGTACCAAGATACCGGGACTCTTCTGTGCGTTCCTTCCTGGTAGTCGGCGAGGGGGAGGTAATCTCACAAAAAAGATGACCCAACCTAACATCGACGAAAATATCGAGCAATGGAATTCTTCACCTTCTTGACCACATCACATATATTTTACTTAACACTGTCAAAGTGGACCAGTCACAAGACTTCAACACAACCATGTCGATAAATATCTTCCTGCAGCTCACACCGAATGNACCATGTCGATAAATATCTTCCTGCAGCTCACACCGAATGAGTCATCTGCTACCAAGATAGTAGGCTGTATAATCTAAGACAACTACATTTTCCCTCTATACGCCGGATGCATGTTCGAGGTGTGCGTCCCGCTTTAGATGCTGCTGGAATTCTCCGAAGGCTTCAAACAGATTTCGAAGCAATAATTGGCGGAGCCAAACGACCAGANCTTTAGATGCTGCTGGAATTCTCCGAAGGCTTCAAACAGATTTCGAAGCAATAATTGGCGGAGCCAAACGACCAGAGACTGGAGAACTAGTCTCTGGCATCATGTGCCCATCAGCAATTCCATGCCCGATGATGCTGCGCATTCCGATGGATGTGCCTACAGCTCCAGAGTCAAGGTGCCACTGCCACACACTACCTATCAAGGTATCTTCCTGGGGCAGTGAATGCTATTCCTACCACCATTGTACCTGCTATTGAAGAGCCATATGTCATTACAATTTCCATCGAGACAGATGTTGACAAGCTAGAAGTCATCCAGCCATCGATCAACGAGTCTTCATTGCAGTGACGATGCAATAGGTGGTGAATCGGAGACAAGTACTGCGGCTTGTGTCGATGGTCTTCGTAGCAATCCCACGATATTTGTCGACCTTCGCAGAGTTCGACTGCTTACTGTTATTCATGAACTGCTCTGCCTAGCCCAACATTATAATTAAATATATGTTTTTTCCAAACATATATCTGTACTCTTTTCTCACAAGATGGTCATATGTATGTTCGAAGAAAAAAACATGTTTTGGTCAGTTTTATGTGATGTTGATTATTTATGACATGTAGAATCAATTTTGTGTAGAATATATTTATGTTATTTTTATNCTTTAGATGCTGCTGGAATTCTCCGAAGGCTTCAAACAGATTTCGAAGCAATAATTGGCGGAGCCAAACGACCAGATACCGGAGAACTAGTCTCTGGCATCATGTGCCCATCAGCAATTCCATGCCCGATGATGCTGCGCATTCCGATGGATGTGCCTACAGCTCCAGAGTCAAGGTGCCACTGCCACACACTACCTATCAAGGTATCTTCCTGGGGCAGTGAATGCTATTCCTACCACCATTGTACCTGCTATTGAAGAGCCATATGTCATTACAATTTCCATCGAGACAGATGTTGACAAGCTAGAAGTCATCCAGCCATCGATCAACGAGTCTTCATTGCAGTGACGATGCAATAGGTGGTGAATCGGAGACAAGTACTGCGGCTTGTGTCGATGGTCTTCGTAGCAATCCCACGATATTTGTCGACCTTCGCAGAGTTCTACTGCTTACTGTTATTCATGAACTGCTCTGCCTTGCCCAACATTATAATTAAATATATGTTTTTTTTCAAACATATCTGTACTCTTTTCTCATAAGATGGTCATATGTATGTTCGAAGAAAAAAAACATATTTTGATCAGTTTTATGTGATGTTGATTATTTATGACATGTAGAATCAATTTTGTGTAGAATATATTTATGTTATTTTTATTNTCAGTTTTATGTGATGTTGATTATTTATGACATGTAGAATCAATTTTGTGTAGAATATATTTATGTTATTTTTATTTTTTACTTATAAATAACTATAATGCTAGTACTTTCTTTAAGGAAACATTTTCTAAAGTTTCTTGTGTACATCATTTAATGAAAGGGAAGGAAAAATCTAAATTTTGAACGTACAGACATTACATAGCTTATGTATAGATGTGATATTGAATCAGTTCGAGACCTGATACAAAAGTGCCCTGATACATAAGTGTATTCACACTCATAACGTTTATGCCGTCAGCTGAGACCAGAGTTTCGATAACTCGGGTTTCTGAAAGCAGAGTTTGTTTGCTGTNCTCATAACGTTTATGCCGTCAGCTGAGACCAGAGTTTCGATAACTCGGGTTTCTGAAAGCAGAGTTTGTTTGCTGTATAAACGACGCTAAAGTCAGGTTTCACCGCATCTAGAAACCGAGGTTTGTAATTCAAGTTCGGCATCGAATGTTACGTTTCGAGAGCGGTATAAACAATGAAACTTCCGTTTCGTTTGAAAATGTGAAATCAAATGTACTGCTAGGATCTGTTGACGCACAAAACATGATGTTTAAATTGTTAAAAATAATGCATCTAAATGCATAGTGATTATATAATTTTGGTGTAGGCCTNCTCATAACGTTTATGCCGTCAGCTGAGACCAGAGTTTCGATAACTCGGGTTTCTGAAAGCAGAGTTTGTTTGCTGTGTAAACGACGCTAAAGTCAGGTTTCACCGCATCTAGAAACCGAGGTTTGTAATTCAAGTTCGGCATCGAATGTTACGTTTCGAGAGCGGTATAAACAATGAAACTTCCGTTTCGTTTGAAAATGTGAAATCAAATGTACTGCTAGGATTTGTTGACGTACAAAACATGATGTTTAAATTGTTAAAAATAATGCATCTAAATGCATAGTGATTATATAATTTTGGTGTAGGCCTANACAAAACATGATGTTTAAATTGTTAAAAATAATGCATCTAAATGCATAGTGATTATATAATTTTGGTGTAGGCCTAAGTACGAAAATTACTAATACACAATATAAATGGGACATATTAAAAAAAGTTACGAAACACCAAATTTTTATTATGTGTTATAAAGTAATTTATGCAACTGTAAATAACTTTTTGGTAAAATTTATGATTTTTATGTAAAATATATTTCCTTTTCGTATCAGTATAAAAAATAAATTTTAATTTTTTTATTGTTTTGGTACCAGTGATTTCCGGTACGAAAGAACTCACATAACGCAATTTTCCAAAAAGGAGTTTCGTGTGACGGTTGAAACACCTAACTAAAACCTTAGTTTTCTAAGTTGGTTTTTTAATAAAACTGAGATCTCGGCTGACGGTATAGACGTATTGAGTGTCGCACACACTGACTAACTTTGTAGCTTACCGAGAGAGGCGTCTGCCCTTTGCCAGTGTTCAGCTGTGCATGGCACATAGATACGCAATGGTCGCCCTTACAAAGACTCTAATAAATCTAAACAACCACCTCAATTACACCGAGTTATTGAAAATAGTATGGATTTTGATGAATTATTGATATATCTTATACTGTCTGAAGTGTGGCAAGTTTTTCTGAGAATATATGAGAACCAGCTAAATAATGTTAGATGTACATATATACATTCCAAATTATTTTGTTTGCCTAAAATTATACAAATTTTTGGGTAACTGGAAACGGGGAAGGTTTATAGCTTCAGTAAACAATGTATTTTTGTGTCCATGTATTTCAGAGGTCCNTTGGGTAACTGGAAACGGGGAAGGTTTATAGCTTCAGTAAACAATGTATTTTTGTGTCCATGTATTTCAGAGGTCCGAATTATAACAAATTTTTAATTTAAATCAATTTGTTAATTCCAAAACATATTTCGTCTTATTTGTTTGAAATTTGAATTTATTTGTTTGTAAGAGAGCATATATATACACACACATATAAGTATGAAATACATCGCTAAATATATTTCATTTCCTATCTCAGTTTAACATTTTCACTTCACTTCATTTACAAGTGCCTATTTTCATGGGATCTTATCAAATCTAACGCTCAACAAAATTATGCTTTAGTTCAGAAACAGAATGTCATCTTTGTTAAGATAGCATACATGTTTCCTGAATCAATCAGTTTCAAAGTGAGCATTGTATATGATTCGTATTATTTTACATGATTTCTTCCCCACATCATTGAATTCTAAACTTCCTTTTCCTATTTACTGACAAAAAGCGTCCGTTCTTAAACATTTTCTCCTTTGGCACTAAAATCGGGAATTTTACAGTTGTAATAAATACATTTCTTTCAGTATCAATGATAAACATGATGTTATTGGGATTTTCATAGAATGTTTTATGCTGTTATACATCATTTTTACTAACAAGATACAAGAAGTTTCTTAAGTGGCCATTAAATTTGATAGTGGGNTTTTATGCTGTTATACATCATTTTTACTAACAAGATACAAGAAGTTTCTTAAGTGGCCATTAAATTTGATAGTGGGCTTTGCGTGGTGCACAAGTTAACACAAATTGAATTCTTTATATTATGGCGTACAAGAGACTTTGAAGCAAAACTCAGCGCAATTTTACATCTTTCCACATGTTCACAAAATTTACTTTACTGGTAAAGCGGAGTATTCGATTACTATTGAACACTTTATCAAAACATCACGGCAATGAAATATTGCATTTCTTTGTATTGTTTGGATATTGTTGGCAGTATAGATTTGCATTCATTAGGGAAACGTACAAAACTATAGGCAATTGTAACATTGCTGAATACAGAAAAATAGCGCCTGCAAGTACGTGATTTCAACTTAACAATTATATTTGCACATACTGAGCGAGAGTTGACATCGTCAATATCTCTTAATCGAGCTGTGACAGCGGGGAACAATCTCTAAAGGTTGGAAGTGATCGAGCGACTAATACTACTCTCTGTGATTTTGGACATGGCTTATAAGAAAAGTATTTAAAAGTGATTTAGCTACCGTTCATCATACTGACAGCACGGAACAATCTCTAGAGATTGGAAGTGATCGAGNGTATTTAAAAGTGATTTAGCTACCGTTCATCATACTGACAGCACGGAACAATCTCTAGAGATTGGAAGTGATCGAGTGACTAATACTACTCTCTGTGATTTTGGACATGGCCTATAAGAAAAGCATTTAACAGTGATTTAGCTACCGTTCATCTTACTGACAGCGGGGAACAATCTCTAGAGGTTGGAAGTGATCGAGCGACTTATACTACTCTCTGTGATTTTGGACATGGCCTATAAGAAAAGCATTTAACAGTGATTTAGCTACCGTTCATCTTACTGACAGTACAAACCTGCCTTGAAGGAATTTTGAATTAGTTTTTTTTAAGTGTGTAGTGTTATGGGGAATCAAATAAAATATACACGCCCTTAAAGCTGGCATATGTGAATGCAAAGGTTTACCTAAATAAACGACATGCATAACATTGTAGTGACAGAGCGTACTAAAGTTTATTCCTCAGCCAGAGGAGGTTATGCTGCTAGTGAAATAGGCATTGGATTTTAATTTCTGTAGTGTTCTTCAAGAAGATCATACCGATTCAGTTGTGCGTTTTATTGTATAAGTATGTAGTTTGGCACTGCGCACGTGTTATCTCTTTCTGAAATGAGACGTTGCAAATTGTTGTTGTTGACGTACATGCACGTATATTGTAATTAACTTCAGAAAAACAACTTAAGTACCTATTTGGCTCAGCCTGACATCGTGTTTAGATACATACAATAAAACAAATCTAGAGTACTTAATAATTAAAATCAAAAACTTATATTTCATTTATAATTTTTGCTGTAGTTGGGTTTACGTTGGGTGTCAAAGTGGGATGATTTACACTATGCAAGAGCAATAAAGACAACGCTTATTTTTTTCTCATATTAAATTATTAGTTATCGACTAAGTGGATTTGATTGTTGTTTAGTTTGCGTGTTTCCGAAAAATACATTTTTATTATTTGGTAGGTGTTGCACAACAAATGTAAACCTTAATAAAATATAGGCCTAAATTCTTGAGCTGTCAGAGAATGAAAACATGCTCTCATTTACAACATATCAGTTAGTAAGGATTCTTATCGAGCCAAGTTAATAAGTATTTTCTTGATACCAATAGTATAACAATATAAAAACAAACTGTTGCTGAGACATTACTGGGACATTACGGGGACATTACTGGGACATTACTGAGACATTACTGGGACATTACTGGGACCCGGTCTCTAAGCAAAATTTTCACCGTTCATGAAATGCCGCCTCTCGAACATACGTAAATGTATGCTCCTTTGAGAAAGAAGCAGATTCTATTATTTTCTCAGATACTGGCAAATAAGGCATTTTCAGCAGACATTTTGTGCAGTTGGGGTACGCAATACGAATTAATAAATCTGCCTTCACTACTTTCTTGCAAACTACACAGTTATAAAGACAGTAAAAAATGTGTCTGAGATGTTATTTGCAGTACTGAAAGAATATTATTTGAAGGTACACTAATCTATGTAGTGGTGGTGGCTTGCCGCGCACCCCGGCAGCGGCGTTTCCGGCCTGGTTACGTCCTTTAAACTCCTCTTGTCTGCGGGGGATGAGGCGCCCGAGTTGTTCTCCCTCCCCCCGTCTACCCCTGCACTTGGTGCTTCTCAGGGCAGTTCATTCGACCCAGCGGTTTGTGGCTCTGGGATTTGTAACAGGTTCTGTGATTTTGGGAGGAGAATGCATGTTATATGGCTGTTGATAAATTAAATAAAAGTTCCAGTAAATTACGTTAATCTATTATGATATTTTTGCCTTCTTTTGTCTTTCGAACCGTAAAAGTTGGTTTTATCACGGAAGGTACAATATTTATTATTATGCTTGTAAATTATAAATAAATATTTAAATAATTTACTGATGTTTTAATGAGTGGCGTAAATGTCCGTCGTACATAAATGTGAATACAGTACCTTGTTTTCCATACATAAGCAGTGATGTTACTCATATCATGTTCCATACATTAATAGTATTCGTACTCAGAAATTTAAATAAATGCACTCTTCAGAATAAAACACCATCTTGGTAATTGTTGGAAGCACCGCAATGGGCCTACAGATAATATTCGACTGCATTTGTAACCCTGCCAACTACGGATTGTCTGCCATTTGCGAGTTGTTTTTCCTGCCGTTTACAATTATCTGTTAACACTATAGGTAACGCGAAGGCCTGATGCATTATTTCTTCTCTTCTGCAAGAGGAACATTAATGGCTTCTGTTGTGTCCATGAGTATAATAGAAGGTAGCAGAAACTGGGCATCGTGTCGGGCTGTCTTAAGGCTTTATTTATACTACAGAAATGCCGTAAATTTATTAAGGATCTGGGAAGGATGACAACTATTATTTCTCTCAATGACTGGCAAAAGTTCGCCGAAGAGGATCGTATGAGTGTGCGACAGTGAATGTCAGACTGAGAGTGAGCACCTGAGCACACTTCAAAACTGAGGCTACACTCTTAATCTGAAGCACTTAGATTAATATACTTACGTAAACAGGGCGTTACCTTAATGCACAAAATCTTAAAAGCCCATTACAATTACGTTGTGATATGAAATGTATGCCATTTATTTTTGTTTGTGTAAATTACATATTGTGCGGTTGTTAATTGTTCTGGCGCGGAGCAATTTAACACTGTCGAAAATAGAGTTATAACATTTGTACTTGGCCACTTCTTACCTATGTCTTTCCCAACTGGTACTTCTTTCCCCAGTGCCTCGTAATATAAGGTCGATCTGGTACTTAAATACACCAAACACACGAAACGCGACAGCTTCCTGTTATAGCACAGTTGATAGAGCGGTGGACTGCAGGTGACAGTCAAGTGGAAGTCCGCAGGCTTCTGGTTCAAATCCGCCCCAGAGAGAATACATTTTCCACGTTTTTGCAAGTCGTTCATTCTAGTAAACGCACATAGGATTCAAACACACAAATGCATGTAATAACTTGGGAGAGTGAAGCTTCCTTATCAGAAACTGCAAACAGTGACGCAAAGTAGCATGCAGTGAACATGACCAGTAAAGTGAAAAAGATAGCTACAAATAATCCAGAAAATGTTTTGTTAAATTTTGTTACAAAATCTGATGATAATCCCGTACTGGCCACAACACCGTAGATGAAACCTACGTAAAATCAATTTGCACGTACCAAATAACAATAAATAAATAAAATAAAAATATATATATATCTCAACAGTTTTTCACTAGAAAAATTAACTAAAATTGCATTGTTACACAAAATCAGTACATACAATTTCCTATGTGACAGTCCCACCAATTTGACCGTAAGAAAACACATTTTTGTTTCAAGCCACTTGATCATTGTATGATCAGTAATAATAAAACCTGCTTATGAAATGTTTCTTCAGAGTCCATGCCCCTGAAAGTACATTACACTAATTTTCCTAAAAGCGTGTGCAAATAGTTTCGGACAAAAGCGCTGACGAGCGGATTTCTCTGGGATCTTCCATATTCCCCGCCCTTGTATTACGGCGTCGTTGCTCCACACTATCTCCCCTCCCTAAACGCTCATCGGCATTCAAGACCATTACGTTAAGAACCCCCGGAATCTCAAGTCAACTACACTAAATATCATGTATTGATGCAGTCTTGTAGGTAGAGTAGCGCCACTACTGACGTAACTGCAGCACCGACGAATCACAGGTGGCCATCAGGTGATGTGATGCAGCAGAGTAGCCGAGACACAGCAGAGTAGCAGTGACGCAGNCGACGAATCACAGGTGGCCATCAGGTGATGTGATGCAGCAGAGTAGCCGAGACACAGCAGAGTAGCAGTGACGCAGTAGAGTAGCAGTGACGCAGCCGGGTAGCCATGATGCAGTAGAGTATTAGTGACGCATAAGAATAGCAGTGATGCAGCAGAGTAGCAGTGACGCAGCAGAGTAGCCAAGATGCAGCAGAGTAGCCGTGATGCAGCAGACTAGCCATGATGCAGTAGAGTAACAATGACGCAGCAGAGTAGCAGTGACGCAGCAGAGTAGCCGAGATGCAGCAAAGAAGCTATGGTGCAGCAGAGTAGCAGTTAAGCAGCAGAGTAGCCATGATGCAGCAGAGTAGCAGTGACGCAGTGGAGTATCATTGATGCAGCAGAGTAGCAGTAATGCAGCAGTGTAGCAGTGACGCAGCAGAGTAGCAGTGGTGCAAAAGAGTAGCAGTGATGCAGCAGAGTAGCAGTGACGCAGCAGAGTAGCCAAGATGCAGCAGAGTAGCCGTGATGCAGCAGACTAGCCATGATGCAGTAGAGTAACAATGACGCAGCTCTCATCGTCACTGCGTCGTCTCATCGGCTCTACGTCGTTTCTTCCTATGATGCAGCAGAGTAGCAGTTAAGCAGCAGAGTAGCCATGATGCAGCAGAGTAGCAGTGACGCAGTGGAGTATCATTGATGCAGCAGAGTAGCAGTAATGCAGCAGTGTAGCAGTGACGCAGCAGAGTAGCAGTGGTGCAAAAGAGTAGCAGTGATGCAGCAGAGTAGCAGTGATGCAGTAGAGTAGCAGTGACGCAGCAGAGTAGCAGTGATGCAGTAGATTAGCTATGATGCAGCAGAGTAGCAGTGACGCAGTGGAGTAGCATTGCTGCAGCAGAGTAGCAGTAATGCAGCAGGGTAGCAGTGACGCAGCAGAGTAGCAGTGGTGCAAAAGAGTAGTAGTGATGCAGCAGAGTAGCAGTGATGCAGTAGAGTACCAGTGACGCAGCAAAGTAGCAGTGATGCAGTAGAGTAGCAGTGACGCAGCAGAGTAGCCGAGACGCAGCAGAGAAGCTATGATGCAGCAGAGTAGCAGTTACGCAGCAGAGTAGCCATGCTGTAGCAGAGTAGCAGTGACGCAGTGGAGTAGCATTGATGCAGCAGAGTAGTAGTGACGCAGCAGAGTAGCCATGGTGCAGCGGAGTAGCCGAGACGCAGCAGAGAAGCTATTATGCAGCAGAGTAGCAGTGACGTAGCAGAGTAGCCATGATGCAGTAGAGTACCAGTGACGCAGCAGAGTAGCCGAGACGCAGCAGAGTAGCAGTGATGCAGTAGAGTAGCAGTGCCGCAGCAGAGTAGCAGTGATGCAGTAGAGTACCAGTGACGCAGCAGAGTAGCAGTAATGAAGTAGAGTAGCAGTGACGCTGCAGAGTAGCAGTGATGCAGCAGAGTAGCCGAGATGCAACAGAGTAGCAGTGATTCAGCAGAGTAGCCGAGATGCAGCAGAATAGCAGTGACGCAGCAGAATAGCCATGATGCAGTAGAGTAGCAGTGACGCAGCAGAGTAGCCATGATGCAGCAGAGTAGCAGTGACGCAGCGGAGTAGCAGTGATGCAGTAGACTAGCCGTGATGCAGTAGAGTACCAGTGATGCGGCAAAGTAGCCGTGATGCAGTAGAGTAGCAGTGACGCAGCAGAGTAGTCATGATGCAGTAGAGTACCAGTGACGCAGCAGAGTAGCAGTGATGCAGTAGAGTAACAGTGACGCAGCAGAGTAGCCATGATGCAGCAGAGTAGCAGTGACGCAGTGGAGTAGCATTGATGCAGCAGAGTAGTAGTGACGCAGCAGAGTAGCCATGGTGCAGCGGAGTAGCCGAGACGCAGCAGAGAAGCTATTATGCAGCAGAGTAGCAGTGACGTAGCAGAGTAGCCATGATGCAGTAGAGTACCAGTGACGCAGCAGAGTAGCCGAGACGCAGCAGAGTAGCAGTGATGCAGTAGAGTAGCAGTGCCGCAGCAGAGTAGCAGTGATGCAGTAGAGTACCAGTGACGCAGCAGAGTAGCAGTAATGAAGTAGAGTAGCAGTGACGCTGCAGAGTAGCAGTGATGCAGCAGAGTAGCCGAGATGCAACAGAGTAGCAGTGATTCAGCAGAGTAGCCGAGATGCAGCAGAATAGCCATGATGCAGTAGAGTAGCAGTGATGCAGCAGGGTAGCAGTAATGAAGTAGAGTAGCAGTGACGCTGCAGAGTAGCAGTGATGCAGCAGAGT
This sequence comes from Clitarchus hookeri, assembly GCA_002778355.1. Classification (NCBI taxonomy): domain Eukaryota; kingdom Metazoa; phylum Arthropoda; class Insecta; order Phasmatodea; family Phasmatidae; genus Clitarchus; species Clitarchus hookeri. The sequence goes on along the minus strand of NQII01003103.1, from coordinate 113,013 downwards.
AGCCGAGATGCAACAGAGTAGCAGTGATTCAGCAGAGTAGCCGAGATGCAGCAGAGTAGCAGTGACGCAGCAGAATAGCCATGATGCAGTAGAGTAGCAGTGACGCAGCAGAGTAGCCATGATGCAGCAGAGTAGCAGTGACGCTGCGGAGTAGCAGTGATGCAGTAGACTAGCCGTGATGCAGTAGAGTACCAGTGATGCGGCAAAGTAGCCGTGATGCAGTAGAGTAGCAGTGACGCAGCAGAGTAGTCATGATGCAGTAGAGTACCAGTGACGCAGCAGAGTAGCAGTGATGCAGTAGAGTAGCAGTGACGCAGCAGAGTAGCCATGATGCAGCAGAGTAGCAGTGACGCAGTGGAGTAACAGTGATGCAGCAGACTAGCTGTGATGCAGCAGAGTAGCAGTGATGCAGCAGAGTAGCCGTGATGCAGTAGAGGAGTTTGTTTCTGCAGGCATCCACACAACAGGACAGTGACTGGTGTTAATTATCTTAGTCAAATAGATTCAAGAGACATTTTATGTTGGGAGACTTTTGCAATTAATGAACTTGTTCCTACTGATAATTCTGTTATTGCTATTGTATTCTCGTCGTAAGCTCAGTTTTGAGCTCGGAGATGCTATGCTTATTCATCACATGCTACTGCTTCGAAATAGTTTGCATATGTTTATCCATCACATTGCATTAACTGTTTATTATTGAATTTGTCTTATTTTCAATTTGACGCAATTAGGACGTATATATATGTATATTCATTGTCATTTAATTAAGTTAAAATCGTCTACATTACAAAAATACTTTACATTAAATTAAAATTCCTCTTGTTCAAGATTTTATCTGTAACAATATGTTTAGCCTCAAAACTTGCATGTCTAGAAGAACGTAACAAAGTAGCGCTGTCGTCGCCAGCTTCGCAAACACAAAGACGAGAACACTCCCTTTTGTATACTTTGATAGNTCCATCACATTGCATTAACTGTTTATTATTGAATTTGTCTTATTTTCAATTTGACGCAATTAGGACGTATATATATATGTATATTCATTGTCATTTAATTAAGTTAAAATCGTCTACATTACAAAAATACTTTACATTAAATTANATATGTATATTCATTGTCATTTAATTAAGTTAAAATCGTCTACATTACAAAAATACTTTACATTAAATTAAAATTCTTCTTGTTCAAGATTTTATGTGTAACAATATGTTTAGCCTCAAAACTTGCATGTCTAGAAGAATGTAACAAAGTAGCGCTGTCGTCGCCAGCTTCGCAAACACAAAGACGAGAACACTCCCTTTTGTATACTTTGATAGNCGTAACAAAGTAGCGCTGTCGTCGCCAGCTTCGCAAACACAAAGACGAGAACACTCCCTTTTGTATACTTTGATAGTATTACCTGAGCGCAAGTGCGTTCGTGATAATATGTTTGACTTACATTACTTAAACAGAAAGCTTTATTATTAGGTGGCGATCTCTCGTGGGCGGGTCGATGAGTGTGTGTACGTATATGTATGTAGTTCTATACATGTTAGATGCAGCCACTTGTGCAAATGTGAGTGAGTGAACGGCAGATGTATATATTGGTGCAGATGTGAACGTGATTCTATGCCTGGTTAAAATGCGAGCTCATTTGACGGATGACCTAAAACCTAGGGCATGTTGACTGCACAAAAAATTCCTTTGCAATTTTTTTTTACAACTTTTTCTTTGTATTTTTGTAAAACGTGTTTTCAAGAGATGTCTAAATAACTCTTGACCATCTTAAATATATAATTATTTGTACGTATTCTACTTAAGTAATTTTGTTATAACTCAACATTTTACTGTTACATTGTTAAGAGAGAAGAGAAGGTACTCTTCGTTAACTTCGTCAAAGAATTTATTATAAAGACGTTATCTAATCTAATTACTATTTCCTTTTATATTGTATGACGTCAAGGAATGAGAAATATATTACTTCAGTAAATTCGTTGCTATAACTATTTCTACAGAAATAAGAACAAATGTCAAGTATGCTCTAAAATGAGTAAAACTGAACATTTCAGATGGCATTCATTGTCTTTCATTAAAGCAGATGCAATAATTGCCTAGCATTATGGTAAGATATTGCACATGGCCTCGAGGGGAAACTCGTAAGTGAACCACAGACTAACCCCCTCCCTTTATCACGTCTAGCCACTGGCTACCTGACATGTGTTTTCAAAGTTGGNGGGGGGAGGGTGTCCAGCGGTGACATCGCGGACATATAACAATATTCAGCACACAATACTGCGTAATAAATTACAAAACACAAACATTTCTGGCAAATTCCTTCAGCCATCATCGGCATATAACAGACGTGCGTTTAACTCATTTCTCTTCTGGGAAATACAGTTTTAAAATTTAATTTGAACACACAATTTGTATAAATGCTACAAAAAGCGCGTATCTGAACGTCGATAATCCAGTTTCCTATATTTAGATTTTAAAAATTGTAATCAGTTTATGGTAATGACCGGAAATGACTTATTTTTCTTACGTAATTCAAGAAATACAGCTGGCAATCTCGCATTTGACTTTCTTTCCAAGTGCTTACGCCATATTTATTCTGTTGAGAGTTTCTCAAGAATGGGCATAATATTTAGCTTTTTTCTTATAACTTCATTTCTCTTCGTATCAAAAGGAGTGTATCCTTTGGTAATTCGTAAAAAAATGTAATTTCAGCCGTCTGTATTAATATTCTCTCTTTCTGGAACCACTGTTNGTATCCTTTGGTAATTCGTAAAAAAATGTAATTTCAGCCGTCTGTATTAATATTCTCTCTTTCTGGAACCACTGTTCTGATTCTCTCCCATACATGGTTAGTATTATTGCTGTTGTATTATACAACTATACCCGTAATTCGTGCTTTATTTTTCAAATTTAAGGATAATTGCATAAATGAATCTTAACTTTTTAATCTTGTCTTCTTAGTCTATATATATATATCCCATTCATATTAAGTGTAACACCCTAAGCATTATAATATGTCACTTGTACCTTTTTGTCTTTATTACTGTTTCTGTTCACACAGGCAGTTTGAATTTAAAAGGCGTTTTTGATTGTTATAATAGCAGACATATTCAGATCAAAAGGGCTTGTAAACTTGTTTAAAATATGTAGTTTATATTACAGTTTTTCTGCACTTTCATGTAAGGTAGCATGGTTGCCNCTGCACTTTCATGTAAGGTAGCATGGTTGCCAGTATTAACAAATCATTTGAGTATATATTTGTCCGAAGGTGAATACCTAAATAAAGATACGATTTATAATAATCTAAAAATGTCATATACTTATATAAGTGTTAGAGGAAGGCTGTATCCTTGTCTCTGTCTTCTACGGATGCGGATATTTTCCATTGGTTGCCCGCTTATTTACTGACAAACAGTGGTCCCAGTAGAAATGTATTTAACAGTTCCAAAAAAATTACCTTGATACTACCTTTACTCATGAAAATGGACATTAACAATTTTTTCTTGAATTATAAATGCTTGACGTGGTTCGCAATTAAGTCCCTCTCCTTCTTCAATTATCCTCTAGACGTCTACAAGCGAGATTATATTTTTTATTCGTATAAAATCTTAGTAACATTAGGGATATTTTACTTGTCACATCTAGTTATCAGTGTTATTATTTTGAAAATAGATCGCAGTGTCTTGCTCCAGATACACGCGTGTCTTGAATGACAGTTTGAAGAGCTGGTTATCTGCACACGTCACGCGCGGGGTTCGTGTGAATACCCAGAGGCAGTAAACAAATGCATAGCAGGCGTTTTCAAATCAGCTCTCCTATATTTCATGACACTGCATTGACGACTTCATGGCGTGGCACTTTCTCTGCCAGGCAGTGCACTTGGCTGCAAATAAATAATACATAGCCTACATTTTGTTAGTAGTAAATTGCTTCTTGGAATATTAACAATATGGCAAAGTTGACTTTCTGCAATACTTTGTTGCAAAAACCTCATTTTTCTCCACGAGCCAGGCACTGATATGCGATCAAACGGTAATTGGTACCCGGTGCAAATCGGTGGTAATAAGTATCACGACAGAGTTCCAATCACTACACTGTAATCACGCTTCATGACCACAAGCGAACATTATTTTCTCTTGCCTTACAACATTCCCAGATAATTCAGTCCACGAATGTTGTACATACTGACGCAAGAAGTCAGTTAATTTTTCCACTAGTACCCTACACTGTCAATATAAATAACGTGTCATTAAAAACTTCCCTCTTTTGATTTTTATTTTACGCTTATAAACAGAAATGATAAACGTGACAACATTTTCTTTACAATGGTCTTCTAAGCAACAGCGCCTTCCAGTAACTCCTATATAATACCTGTTACCTTCAGTGACAGTTTACGGAACAACTTAAAATTCAATAATTTATTCCTTTCACAAATACCACGACCTCACGACGTACCGTAACATTACAATCTCATTTGGCTTTTAGAATCCAATTACGATATTTCTCACTACTTAACCACTCGTGGGCTTGTTGGTGGGAAACTTAAGTCCTGCATTATTCTAAATTCCCGCTTTTATTGAAGAACCAGGTGGGAGTTCGCCGCTCTCGACTTCCTCGTCCCCCCGCAGGCAGGGAGAGTGTGTTCAGCATTAACGACAACCTGTCTACCGGGGAAACCTGATAGACAAAGCAGCTGCGGTGAGAAACTGCGGTAACAACACATTGTGGTGGGGCAGTGTG
>NQII01003103.1:4904-108042 GCA_002778355.1 Clitarchus hookeri | reverse complement strand
GCCATCAGCTGGTCCGTCACGTCGGGGCTGTATTTTTTATCAACACGCTGTCAGCTAATCCACTTCTCATTGTACTGTAATGCTAAACACATTTTAAGATTTTTAAGAATGACATCTGTCTAAAAATATAAGTAGGTTATAAAAGTAAAAATATAAAATGTTAGATATTTGATAACTCTTTTTTAATTTGTCCGAAATAGTGAATTTGGGTTAAAATTTGCGAGACGGTCTGTTGTATCTATTATTACACTTTGGACGTTATAGCTAATATATTCGAGTTGGAAATATGTGACGTGGAATAACGTTAGAATTGCTTAAAAACTATTCACGCGTGTCTACGGAATCAAGGAGATGGGTTTCGAGAGAACAATATGGCGCATAATTTACGTAGACGAACGATTACCGGCCGAATATAAATGGCTTGTACTCCAAATCGTTGTAGATGAAATATATGTTACTTTAAAAATTATACAGAGCTCATGGAAAAATATAACTATTGGCATATGTTTGTAATTATATATCGCGCAGGAAAGAGGTTCATTTCTGGCTGGTAATAGCTCGCAGAATGTCCGATAGATGGCGCGCAGCACGTCACGGCGAAGTTTTGAGTAACTCTCTTTATGGTCAACAGATAGCGTATTTTTAAAGTTTATAATTCTTATGTTACGGGCTGGAAATGTATTTAAAATTCGTGTCGTTTCGTCAAATTATTAGAAAAAATAATTGAACAATATTATGCAATATTTCTGTATGCTTTTGGAATTAATACCATGGACGTGTTGAAAGCAAGGTTTAAGATGGATGATACGACGTGAAAAAGCTTTCTGAAGTTAGCACAACTTCAGAAAACGTTTCCACGCCGTATCGTTCTATTGTATATTTCATTTTGATCACCTAAACATAACTACATTATCACTAAGTTTAGTTTTTAACGCTAACAACCATTGTTTTGTGACCTCGTAAAATAAAAATATTAAAAAATCTAGGAACTCTTTCTCATCCGCTTATTTTCTGCTTTTCATATGTGCATCGGCAGTGCACTCAGAATAGCCAACGTAATTTTAACTTTTGTTCGTTCGTGCATCAGCTGATACAGGATTTTGTAAATGGCGCTTTGTTTGTTTCGTAAACGTTAAGTTGCCACTTAACTTGTTTCGTAAACGTTAAGGTGACTGTCAGAAAGTGGCTTTCTTATACCGTATGGACCATACCCCCGCTCTGAGCCTCGGCAGCGATGAAGAGCGGCGGTTTTGCACAGTGTTATAAATAAGTATTGTGTAATTACCGAGACTGATTTTAACATAATAAATTAATAAAAATGTTATTAAAATTAAATGCGCTTGCCAGAAGTACTTATATCATGTTCATTATTATTATTATTGACTTACCTATTCGGCAGGGTCTTACAGCAGTTTGAATACTTCGTATGTTCTAACGCAGGATCGTCTGCGCAGTCGTTATATTCACACGTCACAATGTACACTTCCTTCCGTATCACCCACAGCGAGTCACGACTGAAAGTAGCAGTCAGCAGGGCCAGTAACAGTGACAGCGAAGTGGTAACGGCATGGCACCACTCTCTCCAGAGCGCACCACATAGCCATCTGTTACCTGCGACCGATACTTGGACCAGCAGCTTGTGGGCCTGTCACTGCTACCCGATACACGCGAAGCCAGCGACATGCTCGTACCTCACATTAGTATAATTATCTTCCTTCTGGGGCATGATTCATGAGTAGGAGCCAGGATATATACGCCATCTTAAATTGCCTTCACATCCTGCTCTGTCACTCCGGTTGGCAGGCGGCCATATTTTCCGTCATTTTATCGACAAAATTGCCTTTTTTACCCCAAAAATCACTTCCTAAATTAAATATTTTACCAAAAAAAATTCTAAACAAATAGAAACATGAGGAAAGTGGATCCGACGCTTCTCTAAGTAACAGCCCAAAAATACTCGGGTGAGAAAGAGGATTCGATTCTATTAGCAGAATGAGCAATTAATCCTCAGATCAGTAAAAGAGGATTCGAGGCTATGAGACCTGGTATTATTTGGATGCAATTAATTGTATGGGTTGCTGATATAATTGGCTGGTTTTTTTGTTGATATGGTGGATGCTATTGTTGAGTATGTTGGAGGGATAGTACCCACTGTGTTCTGGGCAGTGTGGGTAACTGTATGGATGGCTGTTTGCACATTCTCTGTAAGTCTCTGGCGCGGGAAGGTGCTCCCAATTTCGGCGTAACGAGTGAACACTACAGCAATCAATACGTAGTCAGCTAAAACTCTATATTTTTGTTAACTTACATAATGCAGTATCGATGTAGTGCATAGTGCAAGTAGAAGTCAGCCGCCTAGAGTGTCCTTCAAAGATATTCCCATATAAACGTGCGTGAATCGCTTCGATTTTCTCAAGTGTCTNACCTCGCACAGTTATTTAATTCAGCTTCATGTGTGTTAAAACTGGGTCCAAAGTTTCCATCGGTCGAATGAATTTACACCGGTCCGATGAACCCACCACATCGTAGAATTATGGAATTGAGTCCTATGAGTGGGGCAGCCATAAACCTACGACTCTCATTGATTGAAATGTCTTAGTTTAGGGAATTTAACTAATTTCATAGCATCTCATAGAGTCTTTTATTTCAACCGCAATCACGCCTCTGCTTCGTTAAAAGATAGCGTTAGTTCAATAATGCTACAGACTTAAGACTTTACAACAATTTAATTTTCTTATATAAATTGTTATTTTTTCTGTCTAATATGATTAGCAAATTCTCTTAGCAATGTATCTATAATGGATAAGATAATTTAAATCATAGGCGGACTGGTCCCCATAAAATAAATTTAACAGGAGTCTACATTTGAATTAAATTACATAAATATTCCGTAAAAGGCTTATGATGAAATTTAATTTGTATTTTAATGTTGAACACATTCTGGCCAGAGTTAAAACTTAAAATTTTTAAGTCACTTGTTAAATATTTAATTATTTTTCTTACTTGATTTTTGGATTTGAGCAAGCTGTACTGAAGTACGCGTAAAGAGTATCCATAAATTAGAAAGTCCACAAATATAATGGGTTGTGGCCCTGAACTGAGCCTAGTCGTTTATATGTTTATATACCTAACGATCCACTAGCTTTAGTCATATTTTGAGGCCTTACTGTTGATTGATTTTGACGGCCTTATATATTTTCTTTGTGGCTCCTCTCGAAGAAGAATTTTTAAGAAACGTGCTACTCGAAACATTTGGTTTTGTAAGTGTGTTATTTATGTAAAAGACGAAATTTAGGCTGCGTCTCAACTGGCCCAAGAATTTCTCTCGTGCTCTCCCTCTCGCAACCACATCATTATGACGTCAGAGAGTACGCTCTCTGGTCGTCTCAGTTCGTGGGAGAGAGAGAGAGAGAGAGAGAGAGAGCACAAAGTTGTGAACTCGCTGACGCTCTCTCGCTCTCTGGTCGTCTCAGTTCGTGGGAGAGAGAGAGAGAGAGAGAGAGAGAGCACAAAGTTGTGAACTCGCTGACGCTCTCTCGCTCTCTGGTCGTCTCAGTTCGTGGGAGAGAGAGAGAGAGAGAGAGAGAGAGCACAAAGTTGTGAACTCGCTGACGCTCTCTCGCTCTCTGGTCGTCTCAGTTCGTGGGAGAGAGAGAGAGAGAGAGAGAGAGAGCACAAAGTTGTGAACTCGCTGACGCTCTCTCGCTCTCTGGTCGTCTCAGTTCGTGGGAGAGAGAGAGAGAGAGAGAGAGAGCACAAAGTTGTGAACTCGCTGACGCTCTCTCGCTCTCTCTCGCACTCTAGACCACGCACCATATTTGTTTACATTATTTCCGTGTTTGAATGAGGTTATAGCAGCTTTCTGGCCAAAACCACGTCACATTTTAACTGTAAGTGAATAATTTCAACCGTTTTAGTCATCGAAATAACACTTTGCTGTAACATGACGGTATAAATAAAATAAAAATAATATTTTATGCACTAATAATAATCACGGTAGTGCTATAATAATTTGTGTATTATTTTGAACAAATACAAACAAATATACAGTAGATATGATAGCGATGCTAGCTAACACGATGTCCCGCCTTTCGCAACGAATACCTGCGTGACGTCGGAGAGTAACGACATTGTTGGTCTCAGTTTCACAGAGCGAGTGCGCGAGAGAGCGCGAAGCAGTGCCGTCACCAGTTGTGAGGAAGAGCGCTCTCTCGAGAGTATTCTTTATATTCAGTCATTGCCTCAATTCACAAATATCAGTGATTTCAAAGGTTCTGATGAGATAACAAAGAAAGAAGTGTTTTGAGATTCACGATACCTACCTCCTTCGTTTGATCCATCTTCATACATCTCTAATATAACAATATTATATGATTNTGAGATTCACGATACCTACCTCCTTCGTTTGATCCATCTTCATACATCTCTAATATAACAATATTATATGATTGTGGTTTAGAAAATTTCTTTGTATACAACAAAAATCGTTTTGCCCACGACCGCCAGTACAAGAAGATTTCTGTTTGACGTGACACGCGAAAGGGTTATGCATAGTTGTCCGTGTGAAAAACATGCTCCACTCAAATCCACTCCGGCCACATTAAGTGTTTGACCCATTGCCTTATTTATGGTCATACCAAAGCAAACTCTTATTAGAAATTGGACTCCTTTAAAATTAAAAGGCAAATCCGAGGGAATCATTGGTATTCTAGGTATTGAAACAGTTTCTCCAGCACCGCAGCCAGTTAGAATAGTGCCTTCAATGAGATAACTTTTTGAACTTTTTATTTGTAATCGAGTCCCGTTGCATAATTTCGGTGGATTTATATTTCGCAATAAAATTATGGGAGCTCCAACTTGTAAAATCAGATTGTGTGGTGGCGTGCCAGAAGGATTCAATGAATTAAGAAATTCTGTGGGATAGTGCACAGATTCTTCACTGTCGAGTACTGGATCTACTGAGTAATAAATACACTTGTGTTGGCTCTGAAAATTATATCAATATCAATAGTACCTACCTATGTAAGTACACGACACATAACCAATAATATTTATAAGAACAAAAACATTAATTTAATCTTAACTTTCTATCTAACATATTTAATGTTTACACGTACCTAAACCAAACCGAATAAACAATGATTTGGAATGAAACAACAAAACAACAAAGTCCCTCTTGACCCGCTTATGCTAAAATCCGTACAAAGACACTAACCAAGTCGCGCTGAAATTACTTTTCCACAAACCTTTTCATAACTTTTAAAGTATTGGCAATAATTATATGCTGTAAAGGAAATTCCTTATCTACATTAAACAGTTTTAATTACGAATTATTCTATTTTGATAAAGGTTAAGTTCTTTATGGTTAGAAAAGACAGTGAATTTTACGTTTGTTTTTGCTGCGTAATTTAAATTGTAAATACGCTCATTACTACCTATCTGTTATAGATAGATATGCGCTACCACTGACATTTTTGTAGATCATTTAATTGTACACAATTCTTTCGTACATGATTTTGTTATATCTTAAAAGGATTGGGCAACGTATTCCATGAGAGCGCGATGGAGGCAAACTTTTTTCCCAACTTGATTCACTAATACCGCTAATGCTCAGCTCCTATAAGGGCAAGGCAAATTTTTAATATACATAAACCTTCCTCGATAAATGCAGTTCATAGCAGTAAAAACCACATCCAAATCCGTTCAGTGGTTCTCGAGATTAGCGCAGTCATACAGACAGACAGACGCGCGCCAGGGACTTCCTTTTATAATATGTAGTGTTAGACTTTAAACATTTTTAACATTGTTAACTTTTGCATATTATAAATTTTACTACAAAATAAATGTTTAAGAAATGCCTCAATATAATTTTTTTTTGTTGTAAGATTATTAGACTTTTTTCGTGTCGCAAGGAAATGTCTCAACATTTGGCATTAGCGATTTCGTGAAACCAATTAAAATCGGAATCAGGATGACCATAACGGGATTCAAACCCAAGACCTCCTAAATGTGAATCCGAGGGTTTACCAATGTTCCACCTCGTTTGGTATGTCTATAGTGTGCTCAGTACAGTTACATTTTATTCTTGCTGAAACAACATTGTTGCACAGTAATTGTACTTGCTAAGATGCTGTTACAGTAAGCTAGTATCTAAGCAAGTTACAATGCTGAACTATTCTTTTGTGTCGCAGCAAGTGCCTAATGAGCAAATGTAACGAGGTTATACAGGCGTGTGCCCAATTTCAAACAAAATACTATAAAATAGGATTTTTTACAGCCTTTCATTTTTGCGAAACAAGTGAACGGCGCTGCTTCACGCGTCCTAGTGATATGAAAGTATTATGTGCAATAAAGTAATCATGTAAAGCGTAAAGATTTGAATTTAATATTTTCATAAAGTTCCAACGAATATTATTTTTTCCAGCAAATATGGCAGACGCAAAATATCGTGTACATAATAGCTTCAGCGAAACATAAAAAACTATATGAAACAATATGATTGATTTTTCAGGAAACAGTAATTTTGAGATACCACCTTACGATTGTGACATTCATATTTGTCTTAAAAGTGTAAGGGTTGGATATAAAATGAAAAAAAATATAATGTTTACTATTTATTCAAGAGGGCACATACATGTCAGAACACGGAATTGAAAAGTTATGCAATAAATCCATTACATGAAATAAGAATGTCACTTAATGGTTGTCCTTGGAAAATGTTTTGTTGGCCTATGCCAAGAAGAATTATGACAGATACCAAGTGATGTTGATGCAGGTCAAAGCATGTATTGACATAAGGCAAGTTACAGGACTTAACTAAGCAGAGCGGAGAGAGTTTGGGCGCCTGCGACCATCTGGGACTTGAGTACAGGGTGAAGCGAGGTGAGTATGGAGCAGCGCCGGAATGAAAGGGCGGGGGAAATAAGAGATCCAAGAGAAAACCCGCCAACCAGTGGCATCGTCCGGCACAATTCCCAAGTACGAAAACCCGGGAGTGACCTCGCCGGGAATCGAACACGGGTCGCCTAGGCGAGAGGCGATTGCTCTATCCGCTGCACCACCGTGGCCCCAACATAAAAAATGACTAATCATACAAGACTAAATTTGATAATTAATTTAATGCACGCAGTAGTACTTTCAGCAGCCTAATTTTAGTTTAAATTGACGAAATGTTAACAAAAAAATGTCTTTGTTCAATTGTGACTGCTGGAAATGATTTTTGCTTGCAAAATGCGTTGGGACTCAACATATAATAGCTTACTGATATTATGATATTTAAGTTTAATGTTTGATATTTTATTTTACAGCATGGCGGATAGAGGAGGTATTCAATGCGTGTACATATTAAATGCAAATAATAAGTTGCTCCAGCATTCCAGGTTGGTTATATATAGGTTAGTAGTTCCTGAGATGTACTGCGAAATGTATTTTTTTTCACATTCCAATTTAAACAATACTTAAAAAAATGGCCTGACCAGAGGGACTGATATTTAACATATTTTATTTTCGGGCTGGCCACTGCGAGCGTACCAAATTTTTTTTTAATTATGTCTAATGGGTCGACAGTTACGGCATACTAAAATAAAATATTCATAAATCTGCCTTTCGGAAATGTGTCTTATTTCCTCTACTTGCGTCCGCTATCAAGTCAGGTGACCCGCTACGGAAAGTATTTATATGTCGAAGTTGGCGGGAATCAGTTGAGCATCCGGAGGTATGACGTACTTTATTGTTTCAGACAACACTATCTTACAATAGTCTACATAAAGATATGTCGTAGCACAATTCATGTCAGCTTTAGGTATTTCATCAGGATACCAATTTTGGTTTAAATAGTTAGTTTGTCAAATGTGGCACACTTGTCATAAATATTTATAAAGAATTCATTTTAGAAAGGCACCCGATGCAACTAAATCACGTAATTTTAAGTGGCCTATAATATCACTACTTATATCGCAAATTTGACAGTAACTGGTTGAGTAAATCTATAAATATTATGTAAAATAATTATTTTTCAAGTTTTGACATCCCAAAATGGGACACCATTGGGGAGTCAAGTTAACAAGTTCCATTCTGACTTTATGAATATTGAACATACAATATTTGGTTCAAATCGGATGGACAGTTCGTGACAAATAGCACAGTACCAATAATATATAGCTGCCTTTTGGAAAAACAAAGTTAACGGTGCGGAATTACCTACGAAAGTCAGTTATCGTTACTGCGTTTTACAAGTCGGTCGTTTCAGGTATAACTCAGTGAATAGTTTCAAAAGTTTTAACGCGCTCACACACAAACACACGCACATACATACTCCTAGTCAAGACACGCACGCACAGGCTGGAAGGTTATCACGTAAGCGTAACTTAAGCCGACCTCCGTAGCGTAGCTGGCTACACACAGACTTACGGCGCAAGGAATGTTGTGTGAATCTTGGGTCAGGCACTGCTGTCTGTGTCTGTGTTTACTACGAATATTCGACACTTCCTCACTTGGATCTTACATTGCTTGACGCTGAAATCACATTCTGGCTGTACGTTCTTCGAGGCCATTTGTACCAGAGTAATAATAATAATAATAAAAGCCTATCGTTCCTTGGGAAGGTCGGCTCAAAATGGAGGAGAACAAAGCAGCTTCTGCAACTCGTATAGTTTTGCAACAAATTCTCGGGAACAGGAACTTTTGTGTAGTTTTCAAAAATTGTGATTACTCTGCGGACTCTATTTGAAGGTTGCATTATGTATTTTTGTAATACTTATTAGGTGTTGTAATATTTAAATATCTATGTTACACAACGATCTTCGTTCACGTTTATAATTTTGCGAAATTCTGTCTACATGGCTTTGTTAGATTAATAGAATTTTATGATATTTTGCAATATTTTAAGTTTTTGTCAGTTTTTAATTTTTGTTAATATTTTAAACATTTTTTTTAGGAATCATAGTTAGTTTTAGGTTTTTTTCTGTTTCCAGATTTTGTGTAGAATTTTTGACATATATAACGATTTTTCAAGGTTTCCATGGATTTTATGTGATTTGAAGTGATTTTCTGCGATTTACAAGGGTTTTCTGAGATTTTCAGGGATTTTAAGAGATTTTCTGCAATTTCGAGTGATTCTTAGTGATTTTTGAGTGATTTTTTTCAGCGTGTACAATAATTTCTTAATCCGTTGCTCCCTCGAGAAGCTGTCTCTCTTAGCGCTGAGATGCCATCCTGTCCTTGGTTGCCCGCCGTCTTCGCAAGAAGATGGAGTCAATCACATACCCTGTATTAAAGACGTGGCAAATAGACTACGACCTACATGTTGATTGTGTTTTCTATCAACCTTTGACCAGTTTACTGCTATTCTACGCTTCTGTTTCTACTCTACTATGCGCTCCAGTTTCTACATTATATTTCTCTTGTGAAAAATGCGTGCAATCAACCGACGTGACCTCTGACTTCGAGAGACTTGTCACCAGGGCGCAGNCAGACAACTTATTTGCGCTCTATCTACAACTACAATTATTGATATGTAGAATTAGAACAGCGTGAACTGACGCGGTCGCAGGCGGGAAAACCCCCGCATCCGTCGCGCGGCAGCGGGGATTCCTCGAGCAATAATGCCAACCATCGACTACGGAGATTAAGTATGTTTTCGATGTGCGAAATATATTCAATCAAATACCCGCGCGATTTGAATTTGACATTACATTTATCTACATAATAAACATGTATAATTCTATATTTTATATTTGTTAATAGTATAATGTGTAGATGCAGATGCACCTCCCTGCGACTCTTGCTGTTTCTACCTGCCATGACGTCGCCTTTCCGAGCACTGCATGCCATACCAACCCCTGCACGGCAAGTCCCCGCAGGGCGGCAGTTGGTAGGCGGGAAAACTTTCTCACTGGCAGAGGAGCAGTGTAACCACACAGACCATACGGAAATATATTAGGAGGCGAGGATATGTTTTGCTCAGTGCAATTGCACTGATGCACTACACATCCGGCTGCCACTGGCGTGTTACATCGATGCTACGGTGCCAGTACTGCAAGAGGGAGTTCTTGCAGCCTTTATCGGCGTTGTGACAGATGGTAATTTCGATTATATGCCACCACCACCTATGACCAGTTTCTGAATATCTATCTCGCCAACTCTTTGCTGGGTCTTTCCTTGGTTCCTAGTTATTTCCGATGGCCGAACCATCTGAGACTGCTGCGAAGACTTTACCTTCAAGCTCACAGCTCAATAACACATATTTTTGTAAGTGCCAGAATACTTGGATTCGTGTTAAAATGGGCTGTAGTCACAGACTTTACTTGGATGCTAATGTAAAGTTTTTAATTGCTTTTGAAATATATACATTAAAAAAAATTGAATATTTAATTTTAACTCTAGATTTCTACCAGTTATGTAAAACTATTTCATTAAAAAAAATTATGTGATTTCGTTATTTTTTTACAAAAATTTAGCTAACCACTATGATTATCGATGCAAGCATTCTCGGATCTACAAATTATTCTTACAATTTTAATTTCACTGGGCGAACGAGTATGTGGGTTTCCTCAGAGTGGTCCCATTTTTTATGTATATATGTATATTTTTTTATGGTGAAAATCCTTTTGTGGGCACAAGCTATGCATTTCACTGTAAAAAGAACCAAATTTATATAGAAAAATTACAGTTAACGATCTGACACCATGAGGTGAACATAGATTTGGAAGCGATCTCTTGTCATACTACGAAAACAAATTGCGAATATGAAGGCCTGCCTTTGACCTCAACGATAATGGAACCGCGACCGGCATCATTTCTAACGGGTTGTCACCAGTGCCGATTCTGTGATCGAGTTTTCACCTATGGTCAAAATGCTCGTCGGCATGAGAGAACGGCCTGTACGAAGAGTCCTTTTCGTGCGATGAAGTAGTATGACATTGGTCCCATGCAGATTGTGCATGGAAATACATTGAAAGAACATACCGAGATCTGCAAGGATACATCTTTTGGGAGTCAGCAAGTGTTGTCGGCAGTACCTTGATGTGTGACATCTTTTGGAATAGAAACCTCGCTGAACCCCTTTGCGAGCACCTCCACAGTCGACACATGTCACGAGGCAGGTGGCGGAGCGCAGTTACACGTGTCCTGCTGCTTAGGCCTTCCCCCTTCAACCACCTACCTCGCTATGCCTCTAGCAAGCCCGTGAGATCTGTTGATCGCAGAGGTTTCACGAGATAGAGACATGCAGTTCGCCTTAATTCAGAAAACACGCGCCGCGGAAGAAACAGCTGACGAGATGGATAATGGTGCCGAGAACACTCTCCCCCCTCTTAGCTAAACACAGGACAATGTGGAAACGCACCGAGAAGTAGCTGACAGAGCAAGCTAGGAGCAAAGTGCTACCTTCCACACCACCAACCTTCAGGAACCAGGGCATGTGTTTTGAAATGCATTGTTCTGCTTTTCACCACCTCACCCCTCCCTAATAATAGAGACACGTGCCGACACTTAAGGAGGGAGGCTGGCGTGCATAAAAACCCCTTTACAAGAGAAGTGGGGTCAGTTGATTATTGCAGAGCCGAGAGGTTAGTCAGAGTCAGTTGATTATTACCGCCCAGAGTAGTTAGTCAGTTGAAGATCGCCGAGCAGAGAGTTAGGCCAACCGCGCCAGTGCGGCCGGGGGGGGCGGGGGAGGAGGTTCGGACCCTTGGCCACATCAGTAGAAGAGCCGTCCAGTGAGACGGCAGCACCTGCGGGCCATGCTAAGGCCGCACATCGCCGGAGCTCACCCTCCACAGCTGACATCATACAAGCAAGAGTTAAGTATACAATCATCGTCGTGCAGAGAAGCCCCCCACTCAACCACGAAGTCGTCCACAGTTAATACGAGTAGTCAAATTCAAATTAGAATACCACACCTCTCAAGTGTTGATGTATGTAGTTTTTGTTCGAACTCCAGATAATATATTCGTCCTTCAAAATGAAACAGCAAAAGACTACATTATTGCAAACCCCTTAACCTTCAGGCATCAGATAGTCTATGCCGGGAGGACGTAACTACGACACTATACGCCACCCTGTCTTCCACAGTGGCGTAGCATCAAGTATCTAATGAGGTTTATTATAATTTATGGTTATACAATTATTATTTATGTTACTATTGACCAGGGGAACTTTACATTGAATTTAAGATGATTATTATTTATATTATTATACTTCACACCATTTTGTTTAACCCTATCTGGAAAGTCATCACCTTGTTAATGTTGCCGGAGGCTGATTCTACGAGACGGTTAGTGACGGCCGGACACCCATCTTCCTGGTCTGCTTCGCTGGTCGGGTCGCCCAAAGGACTAAAGATGACTGACGACGACGAGACGGTTAACGACGGCCTATATCAAGTGCGTGGTTCTGCGGCCCCGCTCAGTGACCGGTGGAGGGGATTTCTGCAACTGTCTTGTTTCGCAAGAATCGACGACCAAATGGTGGCGTTACAATCCCGCTCGTTTGCCGGTTTAATATTTGAAGGCTTGATCAGGCAAGCCATTCAGCTAAGGCCTGACCACACCATAACATCTCCCCCAATGTTCACTAGCGAGATGCCCTCATCTCGCCCCAGAGTCCATGTGGATTATGTAGGTGACTGTGAGTTGCGGGGTTTATGTTGTGGCATTAGGAATATGGATCGGGTTGAAGTCCTCTTCGCTACCGTAGGAATCATTTTTGAAAGGATTTAAAACAGACGGATATATTAGGTATAAGGAACTGCCTGTTGCTATCGTGCATTCCTCGGGTCAGGTGGGCCGGTCATACGCTGGGCGGTGTTTACAGCCGCCTTGCGCGCCTTGCACTTGTATTTCCACTGGGTGTGCAGATCGTCTTCCACGCGAGCACGGCAGACGCCTCGCAAGCGGTTCGCGAACGCGTCAGCCTTTCTTGAGGTCGTAAGTCTTTAGCCCTACTTGGCGTGGCTCGTTACCACAATGAAAATAGAAAAAAATATTTAACAATGAAAATAATTTAAATTTGGTAAGTTAACTGCTCTCCCCGTTACAATTATTGTGTTTTGTTTGTACAGAAACTACACTTGCTGGAAATAAATACACATTTTAGATCACTGAGAATTGTTACATACTAAATGGTACGTGACGTCACTGGGTTAGGACACTGATGGGATGGTATCGAAACGTAGAATATTATTTTATTACTAATTAGAAAAATGCAAAAAGAAATTAAATGTTGCAGCTGCTTTTTTTCTACGTTTCAATACTTAAGAGGGAAATGGAGCGGATACTTAAAGTACATTTACATAATTATTTAAAATATAGGAGAACAAAATGTGGACGTAATAAACGTTACTTATTATACAAGAAATATGTTTCAGTATCAGATAATAATGTCTATTGAATATGGTGAATTGTACAAATTATTGGTTTGCTATAAAATTTTTAATCTTAAATTACAGTGATACAAAGTATTATAAGTGATACGTCTCTACTGTATGATGGAAATTCCTGTAATTTATTAATTTATATATATAAGTCTTTAAGCGAGTAGATACATAAAAAAAACATTTTTTTTTGTTACAAGCAGTGGAGTATTACTTTTTTTTCCCCCTTCAAATTCTTTCGTATCTTAAAACTGGTTAAAATGTTTTCTTTTATTATAAATAATACCTTACAAATATGGTTTGGAGGCCTTCTATTAGCAATAACATTAAAGTTTTATTTAACTGATGATTTGTGTTGTGTTGGAACTTCTGAGTAAAGTAAAGTTTGTTATGTACGTGTTAGGTACCTGCAGGGTGCAGTGTGAGTGGTGTATGTAAAATATGTGAACTGCTGGTTACCTGTAAATAAATTATCGTACGACTCGCGAGCTGGGTGAAGCGGTAGTGCTGACGGCTGTGAGCGCGGTGTTGAGTTTGTTGCGCGTGACGTCAGGACTGGTGTTCACGTGGGCGTTGCATGCGCCGACCTCCGGAGGAACTTTGGTTGAGAGAGGTGTGACATCTCTGCTGGTGGCTGTGGAACATGAAGCTTGCGGTGCCGTTGTTCTGAAACTTACAATGAAATGTATTAGCAGAATGCCTGCACAATTTGTCAAAACATCTTATAAAAATTTTTCCTTAAAATTAAGGCTCTAACAGTTATATTGCAGATTACTGTTATTCAAAAATAAATTGGCTTTTTAATTCCTGATTTTATTATATTTACTTGGGTGTGGCGTAGGGTTGGGTGTCCGGCTTTAGAAGTGTATGTATTTAAACGCGAGTTGAAGTTAATTTATTTTTAAACTGTCGTCAATTGTTCTCTCGGGTGTTATAACTTTATAGTTACGTTACGCTTGTAAATGTAGTTCTTAGTTAATGCCTATTTTCATACAAGGTTTTTTTTCTTGTCTTTTTCAGAAAATAAATGATTTTAGTTAGCTGTGTGCGCGGATAAACTCATAACTATTATAGTGCTAATATGTACGCTGGACATCAACAAATAGCACAAGTATAATATAATTACATTGATTATTAAAAAGTTAAGATNATGCTAATATGTACGCTGGACATCAACAAATAGCACAAGTATAATATAATTACATTGATTATTAAAAAGTTAAGATTGGAATGAGGAGTAGCAGAACGCATAGCATGTTATCAAAGCCGAGGGATATAAACACATATCATAATTAAAACATAACGACACTTATTATGCAAATAGAATATACAAGAGAGGAAAAGAACATATATGAGTAATTAAAGACAGAATAATTACACTTACACTTTCACACAAAGGGGTGGCATACAGGGGTTGGGGAAATCTGCACTCTTGACTTACTCCCTGGAGGTCAGAAACGAAAGTACCCTCGTGGTATACTTTCAAAGTACTGTGTCTTAAAGAGATCACAGCAAAATCCAATTGCGCCCCTACTACCTGAACTCGGTCAAGGCTAGTATAAGTAGAGCACAGAAAAATAGGCCGCTCTGGTCAGGTCACAACTCCGCCAGAGGCCCAAAGATTGCTCCGCGTCTCACGCGAAACGAAAGGTTTGACCTCCTGGGTAAGNTCGCCCCAGAGTCCGTGTGGATTATGTAGGTGACTGTGAGTTGCGGGGTTTATGTTGTGGCATTAGGAATATGGATTGGGTTGAAGTCCTCTTCGCTACCGTAGGAATCATTTTTGACAGGATTTAAAACAGACGGATAATTTAGGTATAAGGAACTGCCAGTTGCTATCGTGCATTCCTCGGGTCAGGTGGGCCGGTCATACGCTGGGCGGTGTTCACAGCGGCCTTGCGCCCGCCTTGCACTTGTTTTTCCGCTGGGTGTGCAGATCGTCTTCCACGCGAGCACGGCAGACTCCTCGCAGGCGGTTCGCGCACGCGTCAGCCTTTCTTGAGGTCGTAAGTCTCTAGCCCTACTTGGCGTGGCTCGTTACCGCAATGAAAATAGAAAAAAATATTTAACAATGAAAATAATTTAAATTTGGTAAGTTAACTGTTCTCCCGTTACAATTATTGTGTTTTGTTTGTACAGAAACTACACTTGCTGGAAATAAATACACATTTTAGATCACTGAGAATTGTTACATACTAAATGGTACGTGACGTCACTGGGTTAGGACACTGATGGGATGGTATCGAAACGTAGAATATTATTTTATTACTAATTAGAAAAATGCAAAAAGAAATTAAATGTTGCAGCTGCTTTTTTTCTACGTTTCAATACTTAAGAGGGAAATGGAGCGGATACTTAAAGTACATTTACATAATTATTTAAAATATAGGAGAACAAAATGTGGACGTAATAAACGTTACTTATTATACAAGAAATATGTTTCAGTATCAGATAATAATGTCTATTGAATATGGTGAATTGTACAAATTATTGGTTTGCTATAAAATTTTTAATCTTAAATTACAGTGATACAAAGTATTATAAGTGATACGTCTCTACTGTATGATGGAAATTCCTATAATTTATTAATTTATATATATAAGTCTTTAAGCGAGTAGATACATAAAAAAAAACATTTTTTTTGTTACAAGCAGTGGAGTATTACTTTTTTTTCCCCCCCTTCAAATTCTTTCGTATCTTAAAACTGGTTAAAATGTTTTCTTTTATTATAAATAATACCTTACAAATATGGTTTGGAGGCCTTCTATTAGCAATAACATTAAAGTTTTATTTAACTGATGATTTGTGTTGTGTTGGAACTTCTGAGTAAAGTAAAGTTTGTTATGTACGTGTTAGGTACCTGCAGGGTGCAGTGTGAGTGGTGTATGTAAAATATGTGAACTGCTGGTTACCTGTAAATAAATTATTGTACGACTCGCGAGCTGGGTGAAGCGGTAGTGCTGGCGGCTGTGAGCGCGGTGTTGAGTTTGTTGCGCGTGACGTCAGGACTGGTGTTCACGTGGACGTTGCGTGCGCCGACCTCCGGAGGAACTTTGGTTGAGAGAGGTGTGACATCTCTGCTGGTGGCTGTGGAACATGAAGCTTGCGGTGCCGTTGTTCTGAAACTTACAATGAAATGTATTAGCCGAATGCCTGCACAATTTGTCAAAACATCTTATAAAAATTTTTCCTTAAAATTAAGGCTCTAACAGTTATATTGCAGATTACTGTTATTCAAAAATAAATTGGCTTTTTAATTCCTGATTTTATTATATTTACTTGGGTGTGGCGTAGGGTTGGGTGTCCGGCTTTAGAAGTGTATGTATTTAAACGCGAGTTAAAGTTAATTCATTTTTAAACTGTCGTCAATTGTTCTCTCGGGTGTTATATGAATACTAACTGGTGTTATAACTTTATAGTTACGTTACGCTTGTAAATGTAGTTCTTAGTTAATGCCTATTTTCATAGAAGTTTTTTTTTCTTGTCTTTTTCAGAAAATAAATTATTTTAGTTAGCTGTGTGCGCGGATAAACTCATAACTATTATAATGCTAATATGTACGCTGGACATCAACAAATAGCACAAGTATAATATAATTACATTGATTATTAAAAAGTTAAGATTGGAATGAGGAGTAGCAGAACGCATAGCATGTTATCAAAGCCGAGGGATATAAACACATATCATAATTAAAACATAACGACACTTATTATGCAAATAGAATATACAAGAGAGGAAAAGAACATATATGAGTAATTAAAGACAGAATAATTACACTTACACTTTCACACAAAGGGGTGGCATACAGGGGTTGGGGAAATCTGCACTCTTGACTTACTCCCTGGAGGTCAGAAACGAAAGTACCCTCGTGGTATACTTTCAAAGTACTGTGTCTTAAAGAGATCACAGCAAAATCCAATTGCGCCCCTACTACCTGAACTCGGTCAAGGCTAGTATAAGTAGAGCACAGAAAAATAGGCCGCTCTGGTCAGGTCACAACTCCGCCAGAGGCCCAAAGATTGCTCCGCGTCTCACGCGAAACGAAAGGTTTGACCTCCTGGGTAAGTACTCCTTACAATTGGGTGGCTGTGGGTAAACCGTGAACGGACAAACACAGTCGAAGTGGGTGTGTCTCGGGCACTATTCCCATTTAATTAAATACCCTTAACATTGCACACAATTAATCCTTCTCACGTCAGGTTCAGCAGACAATGCAGTATGACTGGCGTGGCGTGTCGCTAGCACGTCCGGAAGCCACGAGGATTGGCTAAGTCCTCGGATCTCAGAAATGCGTAAACCCAACAGAATTATTTCTCCCCGTGACCTTACAGCACAGGTTTGTGGGAAATACGTGAAAATATTTATAGTATGAGAAATTTAAAACTAGAATAGTAAACGTAAGTTTAAAGGCGGATGTGGCGGGATGAAAACTGCTTGGCGTGCGCAAGCACGTTGCTACGCAGCTCAGCGGCGNAATTGGGTGGCTGTGGGTAAACCGTGAACGGACAAACACAGTCGAAGTGGGTGTGTCTCGGGCACTATTCCCATTTCATTAAATACCCTTAACATTGCACACAATTAATCCTTCTCACGTCAGGTTCAGCAGAAAATGCAGTATGACTGGCGTGGCGTGTCGCTAGCACGTTGCTACGCAGCTCAGCGGCGCTCGTGCCGCGGGGAAGCGCTGACGAGGGAATGTGCCATCTGGCCACTTTGGTCAAGTCAACGACATATCGTCCTTCCGGTTGGCAACTCGTACCGCAATACGGGCATTCTATCAGCGTACAAAAATGGTCATACTTAACTGCCATACCTTATTCCTAAGCATGATATGAGAAGTTTCTTAAATATATTGTATGTATACTGAGAGGAAAGTTTAATAAAATATTTATTTATTTTATCTGCGCACAGTAATAGCGAGATACATACAATACGGTGTATGGCATGGAGTTTATTAAAGTTAGCATGAATTGAAAGTTACTTTAATGAACATGCTTACAGGATTACAAATTACATTTACAGTAATAGTTAACTTTCAAATAACTAAATCTAGCGCACACAGGTGATCTACATATTAATTTATATTACTAGCTTGGTATAGTTGAGATAAATTGTTTACACGTGAGTATACGCAACTAGGGACTTGCGGTTTACACGGAAATTCTTTACATTTTAATAACGTTTGTTAATTAGGTGTCAAATAATTGCTTTAAACGTTTAGATATTGGGGCCGTAAAAGGTAAATTAATATTTAAACCTAAGGCATTTTAAAAGTATATATTATGACATTATTTAAATTGGACTGCCACTTTAAAGTTTTAAGGTTAAAAGCGGACGTGGCTGAAATTGTACTATTATTAATACAGAAATTAGCGTGGGTGGGTGGGGAATTTATTTAAATGGAGGTGGATGGTAGCGAAGCTGATGCAAAGCAGCGAGAGGGTAGGGAGGAACCAAGCCTCCGCCATTGTTATGAACTAGCTTTTCAGCCAATTCGTACATGAAAGATGCTGGGGGCGTAACTCAAATAAAAAACTCAAAGACTTCGGTAGAGCACAACAGTATCTGATGAGGTTTATTATAATTTACGGTTATACAATTATTATTTATGTTACTATTGACCGGGGGAGCTTTACATTGAATTTAAGATGATTATTATTTATATTATTATACTTCACGCCATTTTGTTTAACCCTATCTGGAAAGTCATCACCTTGTTAATGTTGCCGGAGGCTGATTCTAAGAGACGGTTAGTGACGGCCGGACACCCATCTTCCTGGTCTGCTTCGCTGGTCGGGTCGCCCAAAGGACTAAAGATGACTGACGACGACGAGACGGTTAACGACGGCCTATATCAAGTGCGTGGTTCTGCGGCCCCGCTCAGTGACCGGTGGAGGGGATTTCTGCAACTGTCTTGTTTCGCAAGAATCGACGACCAAATGGTGGCGTTGCAATCCCACTCGTTTCCATGTTTAATGTTTGAAGGTGTAATCAGGCAAGCCGTTCAGCTAAGGCCTGCCCACATTATAACATTGTGCATAAAGTACTTGACGCACTCCACTATACGGAACCCGGTGCCATATCAACTACTCTACCATAACACGCCTATTACTGTTTTATATTGGAGATATTCAATGGGATGTAAGCGACAAACTGCAGTTCTCTTTCGTTATGTGTGACATACATATATGCATAATTGCCACATGTAGACTGCTTTGCAAGGCTGGGAGCTGGCCTGAACTGCATTTAGTTCTCATACTCTGCTTTAAAATTTAAATACAATGGTATCCTGTTACGAGTTTATCGCTGTTCACTGCTATCCGCCATTTTACAACGCCAAGTCAGAGTAACCTCGTGTCGGTTGGACATTTCTCCAATGTCGCAGTAACATAACATATTTTGTTCTCCCTGTTAACCTTAGCGTAATACAACTGTTGGTTGCGGCTACGTTAATCAGCGGCTTTGTTAACATTAACACTTTAACAGTATGTTAGCATTGCAGGAATATAAAACTTTGTAAATGGTTAACATTAAGTAACTTTGTCAGAACATTATTAATGTTACTCCGACATAAACGATCAAAGAAGTGCCTCGACATTGCGGCAACATAAGACTTTTTCCGGTGTACCTCCATTAGTACCGAAGGAAAATTAAGTAGCCTTTTTAAATATTGTGTTTGGAATGAATCTTTTAAAGTGCAATTCCCGGACATACCACGATAACATATTCACGTCATTTTGAAGCCTTTATATTAAAAAGGGCCAGTGATATGGCATATTTTTTAAAGTGACTATAATGCATGCATTAATGCACTTACAACTTTATAATTAACCAAACATCAAGAAGATAAAAAAAATACTTCACCCACCACATTACGTCTCTGCGAATTAACAGATTGGTGCCGTATTCGAAATAATTAAATAGTTATTTTGTATTTTGCAATTTGGTGTGTTCCGGATTGGATACTGTTGGCAGACAATTATTTATACCTTGTAACATCACATCAATAAAAAAAAAACTAAACACTGAAGTGTAATTTTAAGGAAATCCAGCACTTAAACAAGGAAGTAATTTTTTTCTTCCATTCCTGAAACTTACGAATATTACTACATTAAAATACCCTTATAAAAACATGATAATATACAAGTAATAATATTTTTAGTATAGATTAAATACCTTAATTCTTTACCTAAGTCGTAAAATTTTTTTATTATTACAAGAGTTAGTAAATTATTTATTAAAAAAAAATATTTTTTTAACTGCAAGGTCCAGAGTATATTCTGGAAATTATACATAAGTGGCTATGAGGTGGTAGTTTAGGATACGTTAATTATGTCATTTGGCAGGTGTCGTTACCACAGAACAGCTACGTGTCGTATTCANAGGTGGTAGTTTAGGATACGTTAATTATGTCATTTGGCAGGTGTCGTTACCACAGAACAGCTACGTGTCGTATTCAGTTAAGCAATCATTATTTGGTCACGTAACGATTTTGTTAAGATATTTATTTTCCCATTTGACACATCTTTAAAAAAAAACTTACTGTCAGAGGTGATATTACAGTAATGCGTACCAGGACTTATACCGGGACTTATAAGGAACAAGTTTTTAATCGTACTAGTATGTAGTTCAAGGTTAATACGGGCGCCACTAGTATTACGATCAGAATATAACCAACTAATTACGTTACCTCGAACGCCAAGAGGAGAAAATGGAAGACGTTATGTTGTTAATTACGTTTTGTAAGTTCGCGAAAAGATATATATAAATATATATATATATATATATATATATATATGTCCCGTGGTAAAAGTATTTAAGAGAAGTCACTTATTACACCGCGCATAGCATTTATTGTACAAATTCAAATAGTTCAATGAAATGAATCGAAGATTTGTTATTTGTATCGCTAACTTAACAATAACCAAGTTAATTTCAAATGCTTGGCAGCATCTTATGTGTAATTAGGATTGTGTTCGAAAACGCAAATCGAATTCAAAGTCCGAACTTGAAACACGTATTTGTAATGCACACTGGTTCGTTCACAGATAAAACTGATAGCGCGTAACCAATTTGAACTATTTTGGAGGGGTATACTATTACAACTTTTTTTAAATGTTGTAATAGTATATATTTTACCCTGGTATAGTAATAGGTTCAGTTTTCCCATTTTCTCAAAGACTGAGACAGTTAGTTGTATTTGAAATCTGCCTCGCATGAAATACAAGGCACAAAACACATCAATGCTTGAGACTTTCTTTAATTGAAACGGTAAAGCGAATTTCTTAATTGGAATAATCTTCAACATAAAATAATTACTAAAAGATGGATGGGCATTAGCTCCACCCCCCCCCAACCTCCGCAGCATAGTCTGAAGTTTAAAACGCTACACAAGTAGTTAGCATAAAACCTTCTACATATTTTTCATTTTTAACACTTAATAATGAACAATTTAGTAAACGTTTGTCAAGAAAAGTTAGCAAATGAACATAGCCAATCGCAAATGNTATTTTTCATTTTTAACACTTAATAATGAACAATTTAGTAAACGTTTGTCAAGAAAAGTTAGCAAATGAACATAGCCTATCGCAAATATCCCATGTTGAAGTTGAAACCAAACTGATTCACTCAAAGCCAACTAGTTCAATCAGTTGTTGGCAATCATTTACTTATATCTTATGGTATTTGTAAGTCATGATTAACCTCATTTTATGTAAGGTTTAAATTTATGAAATTTTTGGGACGAGCCTTATATTGGGCTAAAAGTGATGTATGCAGTTATTTTTTGTGCTGAAATAAAATGTATTTTCTAATTACATACTAAACAAACAGTTAAAATATCAACAATTAAGTTAAAGAAAGTGTGTGACTACGTACATATTTCTCATGACATTATTTAGTTTAATCTTTGTCAGTAATTTAAACGCAATTTGTTGATTTTCGAACGCTTATACGATTTCGAAGTGAAAACATCTTTTAATGAAATCAGAGAAAATTATTGGGCTTTGTTGTGATTTTATGGTATGAAACGTTTTATAGACGGTCAGAATTATAGCAGTAAGATAAAATGCACATGTGTTTTTTATAATGTGGAAAAAATGGAGTAAGTAGCAGAAACATAACGGCTTACGTATTTTTTCCCGCATGAATTGTCGTTGTGTTACGGTATGACAAACAGTGAAAGTGCAATGAATACGTGTGCATGCACCGACCTTGTTCCCCTTCGTACTCACACATACACTTGCCAAGTATGTGGCCTAGTTAATACTTGAATACGATATCACGTTATGATATAACCACATGGGACACGAACTTCATGGGAATGGCAAAGCTCTGAGAGAAGACTCGCAAAGTCAACGAGAAGTGAGCTTCAACTTGCGACCTTACAGTACCAGATTCACACATACCTACTCCCTCTATGACCAAGTACGTTCCTAAACTGGACCTTTGTCCGTTAGCATGTAGGCAGATTAAATTATTTGTCGTTTTAGTGTTCCGTCAGAAGCATCATTTACATTTACTATTTACAACAATTGTTTACAAATATACGAGTTCGTTTATAAACTAGATATCATAAAATAAAAAAAAATATAACTTATTTTAAAAAAATCACTTAGCAGTGACGATATGTTGCCAAAGTTGTCCTACAAGCAATAATGAAGTATATACACTGAAGAGACAAAAAAACTGGTACACCTGCCTAATATCGTGTAGGGCCCCCGCGAGCACGCAGAAGTACCGCAAGACGACGTGGCATGGACTCGACTAATGTCTGAAGGTATGCAGGAGGCAATTCACACCATGAATCCTGCAAGGCAGTCCACTAATACATAGGAGTGCGAGGCGGTGGAGATCTCTTCTGAACAGCACGTTGCAAGACACCCCAGATATAATCAATAATGTTCATGTCTGGTGATTTAGGTGGCCAATGGAAGTGTCTAAAGTAAGAAGAGTGTTCCTGGAGCCACTCGGTAGCAACTCTCGACGTGTGGGGTGTCGCATTGTCCTGCTGGAATTGTCCACGTCCGTCGGAATGCACAATAGACATGAAAAGGTGCAGGTGATCGGACAGAATGCTTACGTATCTGTCACCTGTCAGAGTCGTATCTAGTCGTATCAGGGGTCCCATTTCACGCCAACTGCACACGCCCCATACCATGACAGAGCCTCCACCAGCTCGAACAGTCCCCTGTTGACATGTAGGGTCCATGGATTCATGAGGATGTTTCCATACCCGTACAAGTCCATCCGCCCTATACAATTGGACACGATACTAGTCAGACCAGGCAACGCGTTTCCAGTCATCAACAGTCCAATGGCGATGTTGGCGGCCCAGGCGAGGCGTAAAGCTTTGTGTCGTGCAGTCAACAACGGTACACGAGTGGGCCTTCGGCTCCGAAAGCCCATATCAATGATGGTCCGTTGAATAGTTCGCACGCTGGCACTTGTTGATGCCCCAGCATTGAAATCTGCGCCAATTTGAGAAAGGGTTGCACGTCTGTCACGTTTAATGATTCTCGTCAGTCGTCGTTTGTCCCGTTCTTTCACGATCTTTTTCCGGCCGCAGCGATGTCGAAGATGTGATGTTTTACCGGATTCCCGATATTCACGGTACACTCGTGAAAAGGTCGTACGCGAACATCCAAGTGTTATCGCTACCTCGGAGATGCTATGTCCCATCTCTCGTGCGCCGACTATAACACCACGTTCAAACTCACTTAAATCTTGATAACCTGCCATTGTAGCAGCAGTAACCGATCTAGCTTCCGACCGCATCGCGTTACTCTAATTGGTTCCATAGCTCTGTTATTTGCATACGCACGCGTATACCAGTTTTTTTGGCTCTTCGGTGTATGTATGAGATACAGGATATTCTAATTAACAAACATTGTATGTTGTACTGTTAATATGTTGTTGTTAGTTAGTATGTTGCCAGTACGTATGTTATCGCCGAAGCTGGTATTGTCGAAATTTGAATTTTATTTAATGTTGAATAAATCTCTGACGCCATCAGTGCGTGGAGAACAGCAGCATTATAAATCGCTGAGCCATAGTGACAGCTGGATATTTGCCATTTGAATTTCTTTACATATGTATACGCAGTTTTCAGCAGTTACACGCCCTTGAAGTCTTCAATTTGCTTTAAAACGCCATGATTTACTTGTTCTCTGCAAATACCTGTGTCTCTATTGGTTACTGTCTTACAAGTCACGAAGGTATTCGCCTGATACGACGTGATCAGTTTACATAACACACTCTGGGGCGAAGAAAGTCCATCTTTTATTCGTCGTTCACGAAAATTCGTAAAAGATAAAAACGAAAATCCGTGTTTGTTTTTTTTCGTCATTCACTAAAATAACATTAAAATAATGTTACGTTTCATTGAATACACAGAAATAATCGACGACAAATACTCGTACGATTTAGGTGTGCAGATTCTTTAAGAAACTAATCAATAGGACTATTGGAAATACCCCACTTCGAGTCGTCCGTCAAACGTTTTTCACACGTGATGGTTTTCTGGAGCAGGTAACCGAGTAGCCATCTACTTCTTGGACGAACATTTTACTATTCAACTGTTTTCATTCCCGTCCTGGTGCTTGTTTAGCGTTTGCCTCAGATTTCAGTCAATCTAGTAATATTTTTTATAAGTTTTGTAGGCGAATTTTTAATGAGCACTTTTACATACAAAACTGCAGTGAAAGCTGTAAGAAATTTAAAATAACTTGAAGTGAATATATTATTTTAGTCTCTTATGCATTTTGATATTTTCAGTTTGGGTTTCTGATGTCTATTTGACGTCGAATCGGTTAAATAAATGTTCTAATCGATTTGCTTGAAACCATCAACGCCCTCGCGTTTGTACCAAAAGTCTGAATATTACGACTTACCTGCAGGCTAGCTATTAAGAATGTAACGAGTTTCCTATTTGCATAGATTTTGACAACAGGCTTCCCAAACCATAGACTAAAGACGAGGTAGAGCGAGCTCGCTGGCTGCGCACAAGCAATCTCCGTGTCCCAACACTGAACTGCTCACCTGCCAACACGACTTGCAAAAACGGTGCGGATTGTATTTTAGGTTAGATAACTGTTTAGTAAACGAGTGCTTTGATATGTTTTCATACTTCCGCTAACCAATTTGTAATGCGGTTTTGTTAAATTCAAAGTGGTAATGGTATTTTATTAATAAGTTAGTGCTTGTCATTTAAAAATTAAGATACAAACGAACACATCCATCAATGTTGACCATGCGACTTTGATATGTTGTGTTCCTTTGGGGATAGGTCAATGTTGGGCGCATGCGCAGAAGACCTTATCTACCTTATCTTTAGTCTATGACCCAAACGCTGGAGGAAAGCACTTCGACCTATATTCTAATCTGCGTGCTCTTGAAGCGCACTGAGCTGCACGCTTTCGCATGGCGCGCGTGTGTGTCAAAGACAAATATTTTATTAAAAAATTAGCTAGTCCACGCAAATGCCATAAGTTTAATAGTTAATTTATTAAACAACTGGGTACATTTTATGCATACGTGTAAATTTATTTCACTCAAACCCCGCTGCAGTGATATCAGTCAGTTAATTGATATTCACTGAATGTCAATTAATAGGCTATTACTGACAGGCCAATCAGGATAGTGAACAAGGAATTAGAGTCACGGTGTGGTTGGTATTCATTGTCGTGTCTGGAGATACGTCATATGACAGGCTTTAATTTATTCAATCTTACTTGGAATAGAGACTTTTATAATTTTGTACACAATAAATTACATGAAAANTGACAGGCTTTAATTTATTCAATCTTACTTGGAATAGAGACTTTTATAATTTTGTACACAATAAATTACATGAAAAATACTTCTGTTTATGTAACTAAATAAATGTAATTTATAACCCACAAATAATTTTGCGGTTGTATGGGATTGTATCACCGTACAAGACATATAGTTCATCACGCTTTCACAAGGAGACCAATGAACTCGTTACTCTGTTTGCTCGCTTAAAAGTTGAGGAAAACATACAGTGACAAAAGAACAGCAACGTTTATCCACGTAAAAACGCAGAATGCTTCATAATAAGTGTTTATTGTTCATTTAAAAAGCGGTGGAACGTTTAACACAAAAATCTGCCATTTTTTAACGCCACAAAGCGATTTTTAATTGAGTGAAATTAAGTCACCGTAAAAATTGGTTAACAGCAACTTATTTAGAGTCGAACAATTTTCAACGTATTTCACTGCATTTGCACTACTTCAGGTTTACGAGTTTAAGATTCGTATGCGTCTTTCTGATCAACTTCAAGCATCGAGTAATTACAAAACAAAACTTCGTTGGTATTTTTTTTTTTGCCATCCAAACGTTTAACAAGAAAAAACATATTTTGTGAAAGTTGAATTTTTAATTTCTTGAAATGCAATACATTTCCATTGCGCTCGGCTAATTGCTTGCTTATTAACATATCACAATTACTTCCGTCATCGCAGTTTGACTGCTTCTACCGGAAGTGCTGCCTGGCCTGGCTTCAAAACAATCTGATGCGAACGTAACAACAATGCGTACGTACGTTGCCTGCTTCACATTGATATTCAAATACCAAATTCCACCCATTTAGAATTACCGCTAATAATATTATGTTTTCCCTTAATTAATGTTCAACTTAATTTAAGTATAATTAATACGTGTAACGTGGAGGGCTAGTTGTCATTAGAGACAGGAACCTTTNTAATGTTCAACTTAATTTAAGTATAATTAATACGTGTAACGTGGAGGGCTAGTTGTCATTAGAGACAGGAACCTTTCGCTATAATTAAATTGCCTTTCTGCGGCTCGTTTTTGCAGCTGAGGGGATCGGTGCTTCTTTGAGCGAAAAACGGACGATTTTAAGGGGTAAAAGGAAAATTTTGAGGGGAAAAAAGGGAAAGTTTTAATGAAAAAAGGAATATTTTTAGGGAAAAATGGCCGCCGGGTGACCGGAATAACAGAGCACGAACAGCTGCGAGCTCCGGTCCAGGTCCCAATGGCGCCAACTCCCCATCATCACTATACTGACGAACCTGGAGATTCCACCTTGTCTGCAGGGAAATTCACTTGCATTTGTCTAGCAAACATTTCGGAGTGTGGACCTACGATGGTGTGCATTTACACGAAAACACAATCATTAATGATGTTATCGATAACTGAATCTCTAAAACAGTTAATTTTATAGGTTACAGGTCATAGAAAGTGACATTATGGTAAAATGTATAACATGAATCAAAATTATACTGTTTTGCCTACAATTGTAGTGAAAGTGAAGTATCTAAATGTACACTTATTATATTCCAAATAGATACGATATTTGTACCCTAATATCCCGGGTTGACAGTTGCTGCTGTGAAAAACTGCAATATCTATTTAAAAAAGGCTAAATCTCTTTCATGTCCATCCTGTATTGATATCACTGCCCCTGCAATTGTCAACCTGTCATCATGAACTCTATGAACATATGTGAAGACATATGTTTCAAATGGACGATTTTGGAATGATATGCGGGAGGCGAAAATCTCCAACATTTGGGCCATTTTGATCTTTTGCTCCTAAGAAGTTCGGATAGCGGCCCAACACCAATATTTCTGCACTCTACCTTGCTAGTCACCCCTGCGATTCAGGGGAACAGTGACGAAAGATGATGGATCCAATCTGGTATCGACTAAAATAACTTGGCGGGAAATTTGAGGTCTGTATTCCTCTAGCGATGTTGCTGGGATTCGCCGAAATCTACAAACGAACTATCATCAATTCGAAGCAGGAGCTGGTACTGCTTGTAGCCAATAGGCACACAGACGCTATCATGGTTATGGGAAAACAACCCGCAGACAGTGGAACTGAAACTACAGTATATCGAAGGGATGCTGCCTCGCGTTCAGCTGAGTACTACCGAACGCATCAAGATGATGAAGAATTTGGAAGATGGCAAAATCATCGATGTGGCTTTCAGGTAGTGGTGTCCGGAGACCTACCTTCGATTGCCCGCAAGTAAGCGCGTCAACTGGATTGAAAATTAGTATTAAAAAACGTACATTTCCGGAGGTCCCACTACGACCGACCCTCGCCAATTTTTTTACTAGTTATTCAATNTTAGTATTAAAAAACGTACATTTCCGGAGGTCCCACTACGACCGACCCTCGCCAATTTTTTTACTAGTTATTCAATCGAACAATTACTTGTAAATCTCGACCTCTTCTACACCATGCCATATCTACTGTCCATTTATATTTATTTTTAGTATCATCCACTAGAGAGCACTGGCAATTCATTTACTATTGACAAGAGTGCTATCAGCCTGTACCGAATGGTGACGAGGTCATGTGAATTGTCATTTTTTAAATATATTTTTTAATGCAAATATTTTTATTCAAAACAATTTATATATGAAGTGGTTTTTTTTTAATATGTAAAAAAATATTTTTTACACAAAATATATTTAGTTAAGTACGACATGAGTAAACGCATATGCAAAGGTATATTAAATGCAATCTTCGGAGTTCACCACTCGATGCCCGCATTGTAGACCCAGGAATTGCAGTATGCTGGGAAACCCCACCACTTGACATACGACCGTCCATTACATCGTTTCAGTACCTTCTCTACCAAATAAGCATCGGGAAGATTTGTAGGCTGCATCTTCTCTGCGTAAAAATCGACATGGATTGGTACGTTGTTCAGATCCTCGAGAAAGTAGGTCNCTTTGTAGGCTGCATCTTCTCTGCGTAAAAATCGACATGGATTGGTACGTTGTTCAGATCCTCGAGAAAGTAGGTCCTCGGAGCATAGTTGTGTATACGTCGAACACGAAAGAGTTCGGGGCCCCAATTCGCTGTAAACCCGTTCTCGAAGATGCCTTTCTTTTGAAGATGCGCACTAGATCTCCAACCATCGCTTTAGTCTTGCGTGGGTCCCTTATTTTCATGTCAGTGTACAATGTTCGAAGCAGGGAGTCGTCTTTCTCGTTTTCGGCCCACATGCATGTGGTTGAGTGAACGGTATAATTGTACTTGCGTACGAGTTTTGCGAGTATATCCAGCAATGTGTAATTGCCATTCGTAGTAAAATGCCTCCACACCTTGCCCTTCAGAGTCCTGTTAAACTGCTCGATGATAAAAGTTTTGAGATTGCTGTATGTGGAATAATGATTTATGTTATGTTTCTTCATCATGGCCTTAAAATTTGCATTTTTGAATTCCTTGCCCTGGTCAGTTTGCAGATTAGTCGGGATGCGTCCTTCATGCAGCACATCAGTCATGGCCTCAGTGACTTCATGGGAATTCTTCAACTTGTCAGGCCTGGCCCAGGCGAATTTTCTAACTGCATCGATGGCGGTCAACGTGTATTTGTAGTCCTTTTTGACCCGAGCATATGGTATCATCTCGACGCGGTCGACGTGAAATAGGTCGTTCATCCGACATATCACGACCTCGCGGCGACGGTAGTTGCGTCTCGCAGATGTGTGCAGTTCATTGGCGATTTCAAAGTTGACTTATTCTATGTAGCGTCCTTCCTTCAGTTCTTCAATGATTGAAATTATCTCGTTAGTATGGGAGTAATTTCCAACCCTTTGCAAAGTGAGCNTCCTTCCTTCAGTTCTTCAATGATTGAAATTATCTCGTTAGTATGGGAGTAATTTCCAACCCTTTGCAAAGTGAGCAGTAGTCGTTGTCTATCGACCATCTTGCTTGGGTCGTCCCAGAATATGTAGTCTGTGTTCTTGTCGTCGTCTATCTTCTCCAGACCCTCCCCGCTTTTCAGTCTGCGAAAATGCCTTTTTTTTCGTGNCCTGTGTTCTTGTCGTCGTCTATCTTCTCCAGACCCTCCCCGCTTTTCAGTCTGCGAAAATGCCTTTTTTTTCGTGATCTTCGTCCTTATAAACACCTGCCTGAGGATTGTTATCTTGGTAAAGTGCATGCGTGAGTTCGAGCAACGACTTATATTCCAACAGGCCGGATTTTGCAAACTCTCTGGGCTCCTTGCGAAATAGAAGTTCGTAAAGCCTGGGGGTTCCATGTGTCTTGTAATCGCCTACTTGGATGATCCCACCAGGTAGAAACTCTATTTTATTAGCACCAAGGAACCATTTATCATAATGCCTGTATGTTATATGTCGTATCATTATTGCGAGATGTGTACGATCGTACGTAGCAACGAATCAGAGCATTAGGATTGAAGACTTTCTTCTGTACTTTATTCTTGTGTGACAGATCCGCATCCGATCCATCGTCCCGATCTGTTTGCACATTATCATGTTTCTGCTTCGTTATAGCCTCAGCAGTATCGTCAATTTTGGTCTTTACGAATATGGGTGCTACATCACTCTCTCTGAGCACTTCGAGACGACAAGCAATGGGCTTAAAAATTCTTCATTTATAAGGTTGCACGAAATTTTAGCGCTCTTGGAGAGTAAACACTTCGAGCGAACAGACTGAATCGTCCGATGTAAGTTACTAGCAATGTCTAACATAGTACTGAAGAAAAATAGTTACTGTTGCCCTCTTTTATAGTTTCAGTCCTGCATCTCCATCAAAATACTTTTGATCTTGCCCAGGTGTTCGCTTCAGGCACTCAATATGTCGCTTCTGTGCTTCTGATTATCCGTTTTCTTGAAGAGACGAGAAATTGAGGTAGCAAATGTATGATTTATGGATTCTTTCAGCCCTTTCAAAATTATCTTCTTTTTGTGCCGATGCAACATTCAAACTGTCGGCAATTTGCCTTTGAACATTCATCGAGTGCTCGTCCATGGCCATCATATCGCGGAAGATCTCGGTCTTCACACGCTCTTTCTTCGCCCTGAGAATGTGTTATGTTCGGTCAACATACTGCGCAGATCCGAGATGATGGCACTACCAGTTTCGAGGACAAATTTTTTAGTAGCAGCATCGTCGGATCGTTCGTGTTCACAAACATTTCGAATTAATCTTCTACCAGCATCGCAGGTTCCATTGTCTCTTGGTACGAGACAACCTCCATCTTTGCCTTTGTCAAGACGGAGCTTGAGGCTACTTTGCAGGAATTTTAATATGCTGTAACTCATTCTCGATGGTTGACGATGAACTGATTGAATCCCTGTCGGTACCTCCCATTATGTAGGGGCCAGTTCTTAATGATCGTCAAAAATCCACACTTGTCTTTCCAGCACAAGGCACACAAACTCTTGAAATCTGATAGCGTCATGTCTGTATTTACATGATCTTCATAAACATGCTGCAAATNCACAAGGCACACAAACTCTTGAAATCTGATAGCGTCATGTCTGTATTTACATGATCTTCATAAACATGCTGCAAATTCATACCGTCCATGCGAAACAACACCAATATGTTTGCAATGGCATGGAGCAGCTGTTTGGGTATGCGCGAATAAGTCTGGGCGAGGTACACGCAGTCCACCTTTGCGTGCAATCCCATGCTAAAGTACTCCTGGGTGGACTTTTGCTTCTCGCAGGCGATGCCATCAAAGGCAAATATCGAGTTTGGCAATGCTTCACTCGGTGGCGTGACTGAATCATTATCGTTGCAAGGGGAATAACCCACACCATCCACAGTTTNTTTGGCAATGCTTCACTCGGTGGCGTGACTGAATCATTATCGTTGCAAGGGGAATAACCCACACCATCCACAGTTTGCAGTACTAGTGCCAGTCGTTGGTATTTAGATTGCTGGAGAGATATTGAATACAGCTACACATTCTCGAACTGAAAACCATTCTCTTCTTCCAGCTGGCTCAGTAGGACGCATGTTTTCCCACAATTTGAAGGTCCAGCGATTATGCACCTAACTGTATTCGGAAATTGGTTTCCATGTCGTTATTCGTGTGCGATATCTTCATCTTCAACATGAATGTGTATGGGTAGAGTAACATCTTGCTTGATAATACCTATGTTACCACTACAATCTTGTGATGCATGAGGTGCTGATTGGAGAGGACGTGATGCATGTGGAGCTATTAAGGAGCGATTGTGGACAGATTGTGGAGCTTGTGGAGCTATTGTACAGCGATTATGTATGAATTGTAGAGCTATTGTGAAGCAATTGTGGAAGGACTGCAGAGTCAAGGTGGAGCTATTGCAGAGCATCCGGAGTTTGCAAATCATGAGATGATTGTATTTGCACTTAATTACTGTTGCAAATGTTAGAACATCTCTTTAAAGCATCAATTCGAGTAAACTTTCGTTGACAATGTTTACACTGAAACGTCACACTAGAAGTTTTCATCCTTCAGGTAGTTGCTTCATGTCTGTGAAAATTCCGCAAAGCTGTAAATGCTTTACCGCAGACNTAGAAGTTTTCATCCTTCAGGTAGTTGCTTCATGTCTGTGAAAATTCCGCAAAGCTGTAAATGCTTTACCGCAGACTCATCATTACCATCTTACATCCGCGCTGTTCCAAGTCTGGAATGAAACTGAAACAAAAAAAGTGTAAATGGAGCGTATTTATTATTTTCTCGCTCAGTTCACCGCGATGTCTCGAAGAGGTAATATTGTAGCTAGAAGTGAGATCGTCGAAATGCTGATCAACAATCTACCATACGAGCTGCACATTTCTGGATACAAGTTCTGCGAGCCGGAAAAGAAGATAGCTAAAAGGCTGCCACATGGGGACACNACGAGCTGCACATTTCTGGATACAAGTTCTGCGAGCCGGAAAAGAAGATAGCTAAAAGGCTGCCACATGGGGACACAGGCATCAATGCACTGGACGAGGTGTGCAAGTAGCATGACATCGCTTACTCCCTAAATAAGGATCTGTAAACCCGACACCAGGCAGGCAAGATACTTGCACATAATGCCGACGAGATAAGAAAATCATCAGACCCTAGACTCGGAGAAAAAATAGCCCCATGTAACATATCCAATATGATGAATGCTAAGGTGAAGATGAAAATGGGCGATAAGTGAAGAGAAAGGCACAGGTTAAAACGGAACAGATACAGAGAGCAAGATAATGGCACAAGTGAAACGAAAAGCAGTGAAAAGGGAAGAAAAGCATGCAAGACCAAGAAAACCTCTACAGACGGATTTTTCCCATTGTTTTTGCCTGTACTCGGTGCCCTCGATACTACTCGATGCCACGAGTGTTATCGCCCGAGCCGTCAACACAGCATCGAATGAATGGAAGCAGTTGTCCGAGACATCTACCAAAGTCCATGCCCAGTAGGAGGTGAAAGTATGCAAAAGCGACACATCAGGAAGAGGCATTGATGAAATCTCTACAGAAACGATTGCTCACGAACGTGGATTTGGAACTGTTTGCACGCAAATTGGACGTACCGAATTTCAAGGGAATGTTTTATGAGAGATGCTTTGCCTCCTGAACCCAAGAGTGACGAATGTGCCATAATTATTCTGGACGTGTCAGCCTGACCCACTATGCACTGGGTAGCTTACCTAAAATGGCGCAAACATACAGACGATTATGACAGTTTTGGGAATTTGTATCCTCCCCCTGAACTGCGACGGTACCTGAAACATAACAAACTAATGTACAATTACGAAACGGAGCGGATTCCTAAAACTTGGAACTGTGGACATTTGTGTTTTTGCTATATGGTTCGCTTGTACAAGTAATTGCATAAAATGGCTTTACATTGTAAGGAAACCTTGACGGATCGTAGCTCCTAACTGCTTGCGGTACACTTTTCACCGCTCGACCTGGAGGGGGAATGGTGCACAGGCCTTGTCGATTTTAAAACCTGCAATTCGATACCAAACATGCATCGCTGACGCCGGCACTCGTGTCAGTGCCCATCAAGGATGATTCTGCCCCCAGTTCCAGAGATGAACCTGCACCCACTCGTCGTCGACCAGCAATGCGTACTCCTGAGGCTGCTGCGGGTGGTTCTGCTACCGACAGACCTGGTGTCGGTGAGACATGTTGGTACTACTATCATAGAGCCGTCGATAGAAAAGGAGTCAAGTCTACACTGCAATGATAACGTGATGGATGGTGAATCGGAGACGAATACTGCTGCTGCTTGTGTNAAAAGGAGTCAAGTCTACACTGCAATGATAACGTGATGGATGGTGAATCGGAGACGAATACTGCTGCTGCTTGTGTCGAAGGTCTTCGTAGCGAGCCTGTGATGTGTGCGGCCCTTCGTACAGCACTACTGCTTGCCAAAGTACATGAAATGCCTAGCCTTCTACGAGATACCCGAAAACCATAATATAAGATATGCAGTTTAAACTATACGATTTGGAATCTGTTCGAAGAATACTAATAAATAGTATTGATTTATCGCTGATTATGCATATTTTATTAAATGTGGAGTAATTTTTTTAAAGTATGCTGTGTTTTATTTATTTTAAATATCCCCACTTTACATAAAAATTATTTTAAATAAAAATAATAACTTAAAAAAAAATTAAAATTAAATATGATGATTTACATTTTAACTATGTACCATTCGGCACAGGTCAGTAGTACTCTTGTCGATAGTATATTATCTCTGGTGGTTGAAATATGAGTTACCAGTGCTCTCTAGTGGGTGATACAAAAAATAAATGTAAATGGACAGTAGATATGGCAAGGTGTGGAAGGGATCAAGTGAATACGAGTAATTGCCAGATTAAATAACTTAAAAAAAAAAAACGGTGAGGGTCGCTTATAGTGGGACCTCCGGAAATGTTCGTTTTTTAATAGTAACTTTTAATATTTTTAAAAATATATTGTTAATACATTTTTTTTAAAATTTCTTATATATTTTTTTAATTTTTAGAATTTTTTGGCTTTAAGGTCATAGAAGGTTAAGGTTTCAAGTCAAGGTCAAGATCATCAACATCTAACATAGCTGATGAGTAGGACACTGGTCGACCTGGCGAGCGCCGGTCGTGTCGGGAGCTCAGTCGATCGAACTGTCATCGAACCTTGGACCTCAAACATGTACATGTTTAAATTATTTTTTTTATTATAATAAAAAAAAAACATTTAATTTGTTATAATTTTTTAAGAATTTTATAATTGTTCTGCAATTTTTTGGAATATTTTTTTTGTTCAAGTTTATTTAAGGTTATAGGCACAGGTTCAAGGTCATGGGTCAAGGTCAAAGGTCACCTGGATCCAATATGGTGGTTGGGTGACCGGAATGACAGAGCATGATGTCGGCTCCGGCTCCGGACCCCAGCCCCTTTTGCCCGACTTCCCATAAGAATACCACTAGTGGAAAAAAATTAATTTCCAGACATTAGCATTTACACAAATGTGAACACGACTATGGAAATGTAAGTTTTTACCAATGTTAACGAAAAAAAATTTACCGCTCTTTGTATATGACAATAAACAATACCCTTTTGAAGTTTGTTTGGTAGCTCACTTTCAAACCACACTTTATTATTTGTTATTTTCAATNGCATGATGTCGGCTCCGGCTCCGGACCCCAGCCCCTTTTGCCCGACTTCCCATAAGAATACCACTAGTGGAAAAAAAAATTAATTTCCAGACATTAGCATTTACACAAATGTGAACACGACTATGGAAATGTAAGTTTTTACCAATGTTAACGAAAAAAAATTTACCGCTCTTTGTATATGACAATAAACAATACCGTTTTGAAGTTTGTTTGGTAGCTCACTTTCAAACCACACTTTATTATTTGTTATTTTCAATACCGATATTCTGAAGAAAGCACTGTACAAAATACCGAGATGCTGCGACGTTTTATATCTGTTTTAAGTGTCTCAGATGTTGTACGAATTGTACTGAATATTTCAAAGGATGCATAAGTTTGCTTTATATTTACAAAACAGTTAAGCGTGTAGTGCTGTTTGTGGCTGTATTTACAAACTACGTTTCGTCGTGGGAATCAAATTTCGGCGTTGCTCGTGTGGGAATCGAAGGCAGTTTTTGATATATTTTCCGAATGGCTGTTCCAGTTTTCCGTTTAGATTGATAAGCGTGTATTTCGCNATAAGTTTGCTTTATATTTACAAAACAGTTAAGCGTGTAGTGCTGTTTGTGGCTGTATTTACAAACTACGTTTCGTCATGGGAATCAAATTTCGGCGTTGCTCGTGTGGGAATCGAAGGCAGTTTTTGATATATTTTCCGAATGGCTGTTCCAGTTTTCCGTTGTTTCTGTTTAGATTGATAAGTGTGTATTTCGTTATCTCTTTTCAAAACATCAATACTTTATGAATCAAGAAAATGTTTAAATTTTAGACTCTAGTTACATATGTCACAATTATATTTTACAACAGTTCAAAACAACAATATCCATACATAAATAAATGTAGTATTTCGAAGTTTCTTTTTGGTTAATAAATAATGTTTTAAGCAATACCATGACCTTGGATCATATTTTTGAACTACCGCATTCGGCAGTTCCACCTCGATCTCCAGTCAAGCGCTAAATAAGAATGGTGCAACAGTATTCTGTGACGTTCTTAGATCAAGTTCGAACATTATCTTGGATCAAGCGATGCATTTATATGGTGCAACCGGCCTATAGTGAGTAATTGTGCAAACCTGTTGATTTTGACAAATATGGTCATCCGGATGACGTTTTGGATGTTGAGTGGAAACTAATTTTGGTTTTAATTGGAATGTGTTAATTTCAATTTTCTGTACGTGTCTATATCTCTCAGAGACAAGTTACTATTTTTTTCGTCATTATC
Source organism: Clitarchus hookeri (assembly GCA_002778355.1). NCBI lineage: Eukaryota > Metazoa > Arthropoda > Insecta > Phasmatodea > Phasmatidae > Clitarchus > Clitarchus hookeri. The sequence goes on along the minus strand of NQII01003103.1, from coordinate 71,026 downwards.
ATACTGTTATTCTTACCAACAAAACAAAATAAATCCTAATAATTCTACATTTTGAAGACAATGCTGCCTGCTCCTCTCTAAATTACTCGTTGGACAAAAATAATGTTCATTATATTTTGTCACCAATTATATAAATTAACATAACTTATTCAGACGTATCATACATATTTAGTTTATAATCCACGTATAAAAATCTCTGTAAACTTTATAAATATGTCGCTGTTAGAAACTGCTAAAGGTTCATGAAAAGTACATGAGCCAGTAATAGAATCATTCCTCCCATAATGTCTGTATTGTTTCGTATATCCTGCAGAGTTCGTTTTAGAGCCTCTATCACTTTTTTTGTGTGACATTGTGCTTTCGTCCCACACTAACAACTTACATTGATGATGCAGCATTGTACCCCAAGCGCTATTTTTACTAAAAAAAAATTTCTGAGGAAATGAGATATATTTTTTCGGTATTATATTTCCCCGGCCCTCTATAAATATCTTTGTGCAAAAAATCACGTCGATCCGTTGCTCCATTGCAACGTGATAGAAGGACAAAGAAACAAACACACTTTCGAATTTATGATATTAAGTTAGGATTAGTGCACCACTCCATACAAGGCATTGTTTTTGTGACCATAACATAGCTTGGACCATGCACCATCGACAACAACATCTAACTTTTGTTACGTCACAGAACAAAGTAATGCACTGAAAATCGCTATGTAAACTTTATTTAGTAATTATGTCTAGGCAGTCGTAAACACCTACTTGAAATGATATCGTAGCTTTGAAAGAAAAAAGTTACTATAAATAACGTGTGCGGCAATCTCATTAGGCGTGAAGAACAAATTCAAAGTACATGAATTAAATCGATCAAATATAAAACTGACTACTAATACTAAGGCTTACATTTTCTCCACTTTTCCCCCAGAGTGTGCCACCATGAAAACATATGTATAGCTTAGACGTGCCATCAAACACGACTTGTCATTTTGTGTGCCTCAAGGAAAACAAAGTCCGGGGACCGCTTGTCTATTGTCTGGAGGGGAAGGAACTGAATACGGGCGTGTGAACTGTTAAACTGTGAGACACTGCACGCACTGTCGCCAACCCCTTGACAACAGTGGAGGGACACGTGAGTACATCACACACGGGGCGGTAGACCTCGGCGGCAATGATGAGCAGCGCTCCACGCGGTCATCAAACACAACTGTCGCCTTGTATCCGCGCCTTTATCCTTTACATTCAACGTATTCAGCGTACAGCAATTCTCAAGGCAACTGAAGGAAGAGATTTGGGTGGCTCTTAACAACGACGTCTTTAGAGCCGATAAGGGTGGAGAGAGGTGAGTATGAGGCAGCGCTGGAATGCAAGGGCTGGGGAAACGGGAGATACCAGAGAAAACCAGCCGACCAGCAGCATCGTCCGGCACGATTCCTACATGCGAAAATCCGGGAGTGGCCCCAAAGGAAATCGATCCCGTTTCCCTTAGGTGGGAGGAGAGTAATCTGACCACTACACTACCGCGGCACCTTTTTAAGACAATAAAGGTGTTATTATTATACATAATTTTTTATGCGCGAACAGGTTGTTCTAGGTATATGTATAATGAAATAAATAAAAACTCATTTGTATTGCATATTATTAAAAAACACAATAATTTGAACTGTAACATTTAGTCAGCACTTCACCACAGATCGTTCTGTTGCATCTGTTTCACGTCTTAAGCGTGGTTACAGAGGAATCGCGAATGTGTGTTATTTGATGTTTCCGACACCTAGCATGTAGTTACTGCAGTTGGATGATCTTCATATATTTTTTACCATTAAGAAATTGTGATGGTATGAAATAATTTCCAGGAATTAATCGTGTTTCACTATTAGAAAATTAAAAATCATTCCAGGGCCTAAGTTCAAATATTCATATTTAGTTTTCCATAACATTCTGTTAGAGGAAACAGCGACATGTCCAGGCTGTTCACACATGAGCATGAAGTTCGGCGTGCATGGTCATTCACGATTGTAAAACTGTTCTGTTATTTACATTGTTTAACTAGATGGGTATAATGCAATGGTGTAGATACAAGGAAGAAAGAGGTACAAATTTTCTTGTTGGGATACAACTACTCACTTCTATACCCAAAACATTTTTGGGCACGGTCTTTAGTAACTTAATAAATTGAGCAGCTTTAGCAATCTTAATTACAAGAAAATTTCACTATGCAGTGGAACCGGAAATGTACGTTATTAAGAGAGGTCTGAAGAAAAAATTCAAAAATTTTGACCATTAGAATAAAAAAATTTTACAAAAGGACATTTCCCGAATATTTTTTCTCTTTTCCTACCGATTTTCAGCACTCTTTTAAAAAATTAGACAGCAGTTTCTTTGATTTTGGTGCTTTTTTCAAAATGGCAGCTGTTAATATGAACGTTCTGTTTCATCCCAGGAACAAAGTAACCAATTTTAACCAAAGTTGGTCAATTCAGCTTTCATTACGCTTGAATTAAATTGAGAAACTTATTGTTATTAATAACGTACTTTGAACGATAGCGCCGCAGGAATAAATGAGGCGTTCTAAACCACAGTTCAAGGAATTCCCGAACAATTAACGCCGAATACTGCATACGTTAGGCCACCTGGACGTCTAGATTTAAGTGTTTCGGGTTTCAGCCGTTCATTTACAAGATTGCAAACTAAAATATTTTCCGTTTGTTTGGTTTGGCATATGTAATGAACCATTATTAATATTTCAACCACATGTGTACGTTGGCGGTAATTATTAAAATAATTAATTCCTTCTTTTGCCAGCCATTTTGAAGGACAACGCGATCTGTAACACAAATCTTTTATACGCATCTAATGGTTTACCGAATTTAATTCCATCTAATTAGGCACTAAAAGAAGTACAATAACAGCTTGCCTGAACTAAATAAATATAAATAAATAAATTACGAGTTTTAATGCTGGCTGAAGATGGGAGATGGGACATAAGACACCGAAGTCGCGGTGACAAATAATTGTGACTTTGTCACTGCTTGTCGCCTTTCATCTTATTCGTTGCACTTTCTCCATACACCTTCTTTGTAAACCACAATATCAAATGGTTTGGATAACTTTTAAAACATCGTCAAATCTTTATGCCGTATTTTTACGGAATTCAGTATACAATTGAATTTTGCGAATACAAATTACCACTTCACCAAATTACCACTATATTCTGAGGCATTTGCTGTCCTCATATTGATATAACAATAACTCCCACTACTTGTTTGAATTACGTCTGCATTTACGATACTGATGGGTGTTATATACCTCGGCTGTTTCTGTAATCCGGTCACAGACATTCACGATGTACAAAAACATGCTTTGTAATGAATTTTAAAACAAAATTGCATGGAATATGTAACACTGCTTTCAAATGTAATATTTTTAATTTTATATTAAGTTTTGTATTCTATATTTTTTCTATGGTTAGTAAGTTTAAAATATTAGACACCTAATGTGCGTTATTTTACAGCCATATGTACATATTATATTTAATTTGGTTGGTTTAAAACTTATTTTGCGTTCGTTTAAATTTCAGTTATTTCATATTTGCGGAAATTTTTGCTATATTTCTTTTGTACGAAATATTTTTTTTCGACGTAATATTTCGGGAATCGTTAACAAAGGAACGGCACTTGAAACTTGGAACACTGACGAACACTATTACAGAAATAGATCTGTACTGTTTAAGCACCGTGATGTAAATGATACCAACAACGCAGCCTCCTCGTATATAGATCTTGTAACTACGAATGAGAAAACTGCGCGTGGCACAGAACAGCGACCGTGACAGAGCGACAGCTGGTCGCCGACTCGTAGGAACAGTTCGCCGCGATCACTGTCGCTGTGACTTTCATGTTACGTGTTATTTATGGTAGCACTAAACCGATTCAGGCTAACTTTTGAGATTACTTATTAATGTACTAAATATAATGTCCCGTTAATCTCCTTGGTTCATTGCCTAGGAAGATATTATCTTAAAAATATATCTGAAATATATTCCTCAATAGACTTCCACCACGTATTTCATAAAAGTAATAATATGGAAAATATTAAAAAAATAAAACCGAACATTTACTTATTGTCATATTGGTTGTATTACTCTTGTGTTACATGTCACATCTTTAAATGACGTAATATATATGAACCACACATACCATGCTGATATACCTACTGTGTGTATTAAATTCACTTATGAACAGCTTGAAAAAGTTCGTCTGATAAATTATTTGATGTTTATTTTACAATTGAGAAACTATTTGCACGCAGTTTAATAGGCCACATAGGTTTTCTACATGTTAAGAATATTTCATCCTTTGTCCTTGTGATGTAAAATAATAATCAGAAAAAAAAAGAATGACAATGGAAGAAAATGACTTTTCAAAAAAAGACGAAACATCTGGTATAAAAGCATTTGCTACTACCTCGAACGAGAGTGGATGTCAGTTGGTAACAGGTAAACGTACTTAGTTGCGGGTCCTTGAAGTCCTGAGCGAAAGTAAACCATCCAAGTTACTCCGCTTTCTATCGACTAAGATAGCGTCACATGATGGCAATTATCAGAAAATTGCTCCCCTACTTTTGACAAACGCGAGAGGTGTATCGGCTTTCGCTACAAGAATGTAGCGTGATAGTGGTCACATGACGTCGCCTTCTGCGAGAAGGTAACTTATAACTAGTGTGACTTGTATGCAGTGGCCNAGCGTGATAGTGGTCACATGACGTCGCCTTCTGCGAGAAGGTAACTTATAACTAGTGTGACTTGTATGCAGTGGCCAAGGCGTGTGCTATTAGCATTGCGCTGTCAGCGTTCGGTGAGGCTGATGACCGAGGTGCAGGGAGAACTGGTTTGTTGTCACCTCAAGGTCTTGTGGGCGTCACAGTCCACATTACACGCAAACAAAAGTATAAAAATACCCATTCACAAGAAATTATTTGTATATTTACCATATCACTGTGAACATATAGTCTGAAAGCGCGAATTTTTAAGTTTAATAATAAACATTTTCATTTGTACCTAATAAAAGTTAGGCCGTTTGTCTGTAAACAAGTGGAGGTTCTGGTTGTAAATATGCAGCCTGAATATAAATTCATTCGTCAAAACGCAAGTACATACGGATTATGGAATGAAGTTACTCGAATTCATGAGGACGCAGAAGGCGGTACACGTGCGTCTCAAGTACTTCATTTTGGTAATATTGTTCTAGTTTATTATTTAATTATAATATTATGAATAAAATAAAATTTCAAGAAGGACTGCAAGCCCTGCAGAACCCGCACATTGTTATAAGATATCGTAGTTGATAGAGCGGTAACTTGGTTCTCATATATTGCAATACATTTGTGACGGCCCGGCACTGTTGGTTGATTTACAACGAATATTTTNCGGTAACTTGGTTCTCATATATTGCAATACATTTGTGACGGCCCGGCACTGTTGGTTGATTTACAACGAATATTTTGCCAGCGCTTCAAATGCTCTGAAAATAATCCTTGCGGCGCCGTTTTTAGAGAAATCCAAACATTCTTCTCTCGCAATTATTTGAGCAGGTGGGCGAAGCTGTTTATCGAAGAAGACTGCAGTAAGACAAGCGGCAGGCACATTCACTACGCGCTCACCAGGAACTCGCATGAGCTCCGCGACACTTCAGACATTCACTTGTTACTATGGCAGGGTCTTCAAGCATGGCAGTAACCAATTAAAGACTGTGTCCCGGCGATCAGTGCAGACAACTACAGCTCACACTCCATTCAAGGTTACTTGGAACTTTCCTGAAGCCCAACTGAAGTATTACTTCCCAGCCGCCTCATACAAACAAAGCTTAGAAATGACACTATAAGACCAACGCACCGCATTCCTACGCACTCTGTGTAGTAACGTTTTGCATAAGAACTGTTTATTACTAGTGTAATGATTCAGATTGTTTACTTATTTTGTTCTCTATGTGTTTTAAGTAAATTTTTCATTCTTTAAAGGGCAATGTATATATTTATGTTTTTTTTTTGTACATAGGTATTAATTGTTAAAAATTTGTTCTATGTTTTGCACCTTTTTTTAAAGTTTGGTCATGACAGACGTAAGATTATGGATACGTGGCGGTAAAAATAAGCATCGTTTATTTACAAACAGAGAACTGGATATTGGAAGTGGTATGCATGCAAAGTGTTTACTTGTAAGAGAACCTTTTTTAATACGTCTTTTGATGTATTGAAGTGTATTTAGTGCGAGCGCCAGAGATGAGTGCATGCTCGACGTCTGGAACGCGCGCGTGTCAACACACACACATTACGTCAGCAGCTGTCAGGTGGTTTTGACAGCTAAACGTCACAGATNATTTACAAACAGAGAACTGGATATTGGAAGTGGTATGCATGCAAAGTGTTTACTTGTAAGAGAACCTTTTTTAATACGTCTTTTGATGTATTGAAGTGTATTTAGTGCGAGCGCCAGAGATGAGTGCATGCTCGACGTCTGGAACGCGCGCGTGTCAACACACACACATTACGTCAGCAGCTGTCAGGTGGTTTTGACAGCTAAACGTCACAGACATACTCGCGTTATCCACATATCAGACAGCTCCAGATCGTACGCTGGCTGTGATTGGATACGCGCATTTGCGCCAAAATCTGGGAAGTTGGTTGCTAGCCCGTCCAGTTTCCTTCTTCTCGGACTAGACTTCAACGAGACCAGTTGGACTCAAAATTTGTTGCTCTGGAAATGATTTTATTTTGTGGTGAATATTTTACAAAAGTTGAAGAAGAGCCCAAAGCATGCAGTATTACTATTTTCTAAAAAGATAAAAGCATAGTCCATCTTAATTTTTTTTTGTAATGGCAGGCAAAATTATAAGTACAGTATAATGTACAGTGTAAACTCTTAAAGACCTTTTAACATTTCGTTTCACTGTGACATCTCTAGAATTTTTGGAACTGTTTTACAAGAAATGTAGAGTACCCTGAGGTGAAAAAGAGTTTCATTCTCACTGGTTGGTGCTCAAAACCGAGGAATATTAAAAATAATTCATATTAACTTTTGGAAAGAGAAGTTTATATGCCTGTTAAATAGGAATTTGTGTGTGTTTTATGTGCATGGCAGACATAGGACTTGTGTTTATTTGCAAGAGTGTGTGTTTTATGAAACAGTTTAATTTTCATAAAGTTAAAAATATCAAACCTGATGAATAGTGATTTTAGTGTTTTTTTTGCAAATGATAGAAACAGTACCCCACTACAAGCTAGAGTTTTCACTGACATCTTTCAATCTCATTTAACGGGATGTATTCTCCACAAGTGCCAGTGATTTGTTTATTTGTGGGAGGTTATTGAGTGGAGAGTGGAAGAATACTTATTGATGTGTAAGAGGGAACCTTATGACACTTCACACATTGTAAACTATAAGTTAGTGTTGTTTCTGCCTAAAAAAACCCTCACATCATAACAATTATATATTTATTTATTTATTCACCAAGTGTATTTTTCCATTTTCTCCCTGAGTTGTGTGTATGTCTTTTCACACACAACAAATAAATATAATTCCCACAGTCTTCCTCAGTGGCGATCATTCGTGCGGCGTTTTCATAATAAAACGAAAATACCAACACAGTAGGAGTCAGGCAAAAACTACATATCTTCAACTCTTTTTTTTTGACTAGGCATTTCGAAAACCGGTTTTCTCTCTGTCTTCATTCGTGTTAGTTATAAATTAAATATCAANTTTTTTTTTGACTAGGCATTTCGAAAACCGGTTTTCTCTCTGTCTTCATTCGTGTTAGTTATAAATTAAATATCAATATGTGTAGATAAAAATAAGTAAAAGTTAAATTTGACCATATAAAGATATTTTTATGTTAACAGAAGTATGAAACTTTTTTGATAGATGGCTTATTTAGGAAACAAGCAAACACGTCTTACGTGGACTGTTTTTTCAAATGTTTTATTAAAAAAGGGAAGAAACCGCAAATAGACTATAGTAAACTATTTGGACATGCGATTTCAAACTTCCAGAACGCCCAGTAAAAACCTACATAATACACATCTGTACAACGTAATTTGTTTCAAAATGCATGCACAATTTTCTTGGGGACTGTGTTACAAGCGCTACATTTGATAAGCCACTTACATGTATTGTCTACCTTATTAGCACTCGTNTTTTCTTGGGGACTGTGTTACAAGCGCTACATTTGATAAGCCACTTACATGTATTGTCTACCTTATTAGCACTCGTCTTCTGGAGGAAGTGGGTGGTATTGTATCCAAGACTTTATTGAAAAAAGTAAAAATAAAGCTTTCTGTAGTAGCACAAGGTAACATTTTTCGTTAGGTTATTCGGATTAGACTCGCCTTGGTGCAGGGCAAGTAGTCTAACCATTATAACACCGCGGCCTCACATAACACAATTATGTTGAAACTTGAAACCTGGAGTGTGGTGGTTAACGTTTCAGACACCTTCTTTCTAATGTCGCCGTTTGCAGGTACGCGAGTGTTCAGAGGACGGCGACTTCCGTGTCCGGACACGTAGCTGCCGCGTAATGTTAGCTGAAGGCCGACTGCAATACGCGCTAGAGGCAAAGACAGTTTGTTCACGCTACGTGCCGCCGCGTGTCGTATCACAACCGTTACATCGACACGTCGACCTTGCATCCGACCTTGCCTTCGTTGCCGGTGACATAACTGTACGTATGTGGCAGCGTATTTCCTGAGAACAGTATTCGCTAGCTTGTGAAGGAATCGAGACATGTCGACCTTGCATCCGACCTTGCCTTCGTTGCCGGTGACATAACTGTACGTATGTGGCAGCGTATTTCCCGCGAACAGTATTCGCTAGCTTGTGAAGGAATCGAGACATGTCGTTTGGGAAATGGAGTACGTGTGCGTTTCTGTTTGTTGGCAACTTCGGTATTGAGTTGCAATTTCAAAAAATAAGTAATGTCTGTGATAATATTACTACCCAAGTGTGTGTGTGCATGCGTGAGGTTATGAGTGCGTGCCCACCTAAAGTAGCAGCTGTAGCTTGAAGGCATGGGTGAAATTTCATTACTTAAAATAATGTAAATAACTTTTCTATAAAGTAGTCTTTCGTAAACCGCTAACAGGTTAGGCTCATATACTTAGACATCTGAAAGACTCATATTTATTGATGTCCACTATGTTGTCTCAGGAAATTACTTGATTTAATTGTCAAATATTTCTGCTACAGGATATTAAAATGTATAATGCTCTAAGAACAACAAAACATCACAGTCAGTAAAAACTCATTCCTACCCATGGAACGATACAAGACAAATATATACAAAACAAATATTATTTACATACACATGCAACTTGGATAGTGAAACTCGCAAGTCATTCAGTAAGCCGATTTTTACAGAGATTTTATGTTAATAGTATGTTTGCAGTACGTCTGATATTTCTGGTGTGGCAATGCTCCCTTACTTCCCAAAACTATAATACACCTGTTTTAGGTGTATGTGGTCATTTGCTGAGCAGGAGAGGTCATTTACGGAGTACGAGGGGTCATTTAGGTGTGATTTAGGGGTTATTTGCGGTGCAGGATGGGTTGTTTGCGGAGCATGAGTCAAACTGAGCAAAGAACTTGCCTGGAAGAAACTGTTGAAGATGTAACTGCACGGTAATGTGATCAAGTAATTATATAAAATGTCTGGTTAAATGATGCATAAATATGCTTAAATCTCACGGATGAAATATGTTAGTAAGTTTATTTATTGAGCAGTAGTTAGGCAAAGTAGATACACAAGTTGCTGCTGTAGAAATAACATCTGTTTTTCATTAATATAATGTAAGAAAATGATTGTACAAAGTCTACTGTATAGCTTACCTCTATGGATGCACCTTCTCCAACTGCTGGAAAATTACACGGAAAACAGTGTTGCTAATGTGGAAAGATTTTCAGCAGAAGTTGTCATGCTCGGCGACGTGAGAGACCCGCATGCACGAAGAGGTCTTTTCGCGCGATGAAACATTCTGCAAATGAGCACGCACAGTTCATGCATAATGATACATTTAAGAATCAATTGAAGAATTGCAAGGGTTCGTCTTTTGAGTGCCAGAAAGTGATGTCAATACCTCCTGCTGCGTCAATGGGTACTGATTCCACATACTATTATGACGGGACATTTAATGCTAATTTTGGAGTGAGAGATCTACGAGGAGTGGTAGAATCGGTATGCGTGGAATGTACAATTACGACACGTTCGCGTGATGTCGACGAACTTCAAAATAAACTGTTGTCGGCTCTAAATACTGATGATGAACATACAACTCCTGCTGCAAATATGAATGTCACCGCCGCCGATCTTTCATACGCACCCGGACACCCTGATGTCTTCAGACCGGGAGCCGAGGTATCTTTGTAACTCGTTGGAGTGGGTTTACATGTATAGCTTGCAGTCCGGTAAACTTGGGTCTAACGGCGGCGAACCGCTGTGTTTCTGCTTGAGCTGAGTTTGAGTGCTTGAGCTTGAGTGAATGAATGCTCTGCTATCGCCAATCTGTGGTTTTCATCTGTGTAATCATGAATATGCTCCTTGATCCTTTTATTTATCCTTTTGCCAGTCTGCCCTACACTGACAAAAGTTTTTTTTTTAACGAAACAAAGTTTATTTGACGCAACCAAACTAATTTTCTGTATAGGGGAAATTATAAATATGTTGTTGCTGAAAAATAATTATTTCGTTCTTGTTACTTGGTCGCCCCAAACTTGTAAGACATAGTTGATGCAACTAAAACTGTGTATGGCTCCATGTACAATAAACAGTTTCGGTTATCATTAAAACATGGTTCAAGCAATCTACTTTCAAACCCAGGATTTCTGGGTGCCAAAAGCTACTCCGTAATAAACTCAGCTAAAAGCCTTGCTTAGGATTTACTTTCCAGCAATGGGGGTCTGTGATTCAGTGAAATATTTTGAACATATACTCCATTGCTACATTATGTCGTCACAGAAAACCTAGTCTGAGAAGTGAAAAAAAAACACGAAAAATAATCCAAGAGTGCCTGTGGTCAAAAAATGTAAATTAAATGTATAAAAATACCACAANCGGTAACTTGGTTCTCATATATTGCAATACATTTGTGACGGCCCGGCACTGTTGGTTGATTTACAACGAATATTTTACCAGCGCTTCAAATGCTCTGAAAATAATCCTTGCGGCGCAGTTTTTAGAGAAATCCAAGCATTCTTTTCTCGCAATTATTTGAGCAGGTTGGCGAAGCTGTTTATCGAAGAAGACTGCAGTAAGACAAGCGGCAGGCACATTCACTACGCGCTCACCAGGAGCTCGCATGTGCTCCGCGACACTTCAGACATTCACTTGTTAGTATGGCAGGGTCGTCAAGGATGGCAGTAACCAATTAAAGACTCTGTCCCGACTATCAGTGCAGACAACTACAGCTCACACCCCATTCAAGGTTACTTCGAACTTTCCTGAAGCCCTGCTGAATGAAGTATTACTTCCCAGCCGCCTCAAACAAGCAAAGATTAGAAATGACACCAGAAGGCCAACGAACGGCATTCCTACGCACTCTGTGTAGTAACGTTTTGCATAAGAACTGTTTATTACTAGTGTAATGATTCAGATTGTTTACTTATTTTGTTCTCTATTATTTTAAGTATATTTTTCATTCTTTGAAGGGCAATGTATACATTTATGTTTTTTTTTGTACATAGGTATTAATTGTTAAAAATTTGTTCTATGTTTTGCACCTTTTTTTTAAAATTTGGTCATGACAGACGTAAGATTATGGATACGTGGCGGTAAAAATAAGCATCGTTTATTTACAAACAGAGAACTGGATATTGAAAGTGGTATGCATGCAAAGTGCTTACTTGTAAGAGAACATGTTTAAATACGTCTATTGAAGTATTGAAGTGTACTTAGACCGAGTGCGAGCGCCAGAGATGAGTGCATGATCGACGTCTGGGACGCGCGCGTGTCAATACACACACATTACGTCAGCAGCTGTCAGGTAGTTTTGACAGCTANTACTTAGACCGAGTGCGAGCGCCAGAGATGAGTGCATGATCGACGTCTGGGACGCGCGCGTGTCAATACACACACATTACGTCAGCAGCTGTCAGGTAGTTTTGACAGCTAAACGTCACAGACATACTCGCGTTATCCACATATCAGACAGCTCCAGATCGTACGCTGGCTGTGATTGGATACGCGGATTTGCGCCAAAATCTGGGAAGTTGGTTGCTAGCCCGTCCAGTTTCCTTCGTCTCGGACTAGACTTCAACGAGGCCAGTTGGACTCAAAATTTGTTGCTCTGGAAATGATTTTATTTTGTGGTGAATATTTTACAAAAGTTGAAGAAGAGCCCAAAGCATGCAGTATTACTATTTTCTAAAAAGATAAAAGCATAGTCCATCTTAATTTTTTTTTGTAATGGCAGGCAAAATTATAAGTACAGTATAATGTACACTCTTAAAGACCTTTTAACATTTCGTTTCACTGTGAAATCTCTAGCATTTTTGGAACTATTTTACAAGAAATGTAGAGTACCCTGAGGTAAAAAAGAGTTTCATTCTCACTGGTTGGTGCTCAAAACCGAGGAATATTAAAAATAATTCATATTAACTTTTGGAAAGAGAAGTTTATATGCCTGTTAAATAGGAATTTGTGTGTGTTTTATGTGCATGGCAGACATAGGACTTGTGTTTATTTGCAAGAGTGTGTGTTTTATGAAACAGTTTAATTTTCATAAAGTTAAAAATATCCAACCTGATGAATAGTGATTTTAGTGTTTTTTTTTTTGCAAATAATAGAAACAGTACCCCACTACAAAATAGAGTTTTCACTGACATCTTTTAATCTCATTTAACGGGATGTATTCTCCACAAGTGCCAGTGATTTGTTTATTTGTGGGAGGTTATTGAGTGGAGAGTGGAAGAATACTTATTGATGTGTAAGAGGGAACCTTATGACACTTCACACATTGTAAACTATAAGTTAGTGTTGTTTCTGCCTAAAAAAACCCTCACATCATAACAATTATATATTTATTTATTTATTCACCAAGTGTATTTTTCCATTTTCTCCCTGAGTTGTGTGTATGTCTTTTCACACACAACAAATAAATATAATTCCCACAGTCTTCCTCAGTGGCGATCATTCGTGCGGCGTTTTCATAATAAAACGAAACTACCAACACAGTAGGAGTCAGGCAAAAACTACATATCTTCAACTCTTTTTTTTTGACTAGGCATTTCGAAAACCGGTTTTCTCTCTGTCTTCATTCGTGTTAGTTATAAATTAAATATCAATATGTGTAGATAAAAATAAGTAAAAGTTAAATTTGACCATATAAAGATATTTTTATGTTAACAGAAGTATGAAACTTTTTTGATAGATGGCTTATTTAGGAAACAAGCAAACACGTCTTACGTGGACTGTTTTTTCAAATGTTTTATTAAAAAAGGGAAGAAACCGCAAATAGACTATAGTAAACTATTTGGACATGCGATTTCAAACTTCCAGAACGCCCAGTAAAAACCTACATAATACACATCTGTACAACGTAATTTGTTTCAAAATGCATGCACAATTTTCTTGGGGACTGTGTTACAAGCGCTACATTTGATAAGCCACTTACATGTATTGTCTACCTTATTAGCACTCGTATTCTGGAGGAAGTGGGTCATATTGTATCCATGACTTTATTGAAAAAAGTACAAATTAAGCTTTCTGTAGTAGCACAAGGTAAAATTTTTCGTTACGTTATTCTGATTAGACTCGCCTTGGTGCAGGGCAAGTAGTCTAACCATTATACCGCCGCGGCCCCACATAATACAATTATGTTGAAACTTGAAACCTGGAGTGTGGTGGTTAACGTTTCAGACACCTTCTTTCTAATGTCGCCGTTTGCAGGTACGCGAGTGTTCAGAGGACGGCGACTTCCGTGTCCGGACACGTAGCTGCCGCGTAATGTTAGCTGAAGGCCGACTGCAATACGCGCTAGAGGCAAAGACAGTTTGTTCACGCTACGTGCCGCCGCGTGTCGTATCACAACCGTTACATCGACACGTCGACCTTGCATCCGACCTTGCCTTCGTTGCCGGTGACATAACTGTACGTATGTGGCAGCGTATTTCCCGCGAACAGTATTCGCTAGCTTGTGAAGGAATCGAGACATGTCGTTTGGGAAATGGAGTACGTGTGCTTTTTGTTTGTTGGCAACTTCGATATTGAGTTGCAATTTCAAAAAATAAGTAATGTCTGTGATAATATTACTACCCAAGTGTGTGTGTGCATGCGTGAGGTTATGAGTGCGTGCCCACCTAAAGTAGCAGCTGTAGCTTGAAGGCATGGGCGAAATTTCATTACTTAAAATAATTTAAATAACTTTTCTATAAAGTAGTCTTTCGTAAACCGCTAACAGGTTAGGCTCATATACTTAGACATCTGAAAGACTCATATTTATTGATGTCCACTATGTTGTCTGAGGAAATTACTTGATTTAATTGTCAAATATTTCTGCTACAGGATATTAAAATGTATAATGCCCTAAGAACAACAAAACGCCACAGTCAGTAAAAACTCATTCCTACCCATGGAACGATACAAGACCAATATATATAAAACAAATATTATTTACATACACATGCAACTTGGATAGTGAAACTCGCAAGTCATTCGTAAGCCGATTTTTACAAAGATTTTATGTTAATAGTATGTTTGCAGTACGTCTGATATTTCCGGCGTGACAATGCTCCCTTACTTCCCGAAACTATAATACACCTGTTTTAGGTGTATGTGGTCATTTGCTGAGCAGGAGAGGTCGTTTCCGGACTACGAGGGGTCATTTAGGTGTGATTTAAGGGTTATTTGCGGTGCAGGATGGGTTGTTTGCGGAGTATGAGTTCAAACTGAGCAAATAACTTGCCTGGAAGAAACTGTTGAAGATGTAACTGCACGGTAATGTGATCAAGTAATTATATAAAATGTCTGGTTAAATGATGCATAAATATGCTTAAATCTCACGGATTAAATATGTTAGTAAGTTTAATTATTGAGCAGTAGTTAGGCAAAGTAGATACACAAGTTGCTGCTGTAGAAATAACATCTGTTTTTCATTAATATAATGTAAGAAAATATTCTACAAAGTCTACTGTAGAGCTTACCTCTATGAATGCAGCTTCTCCAACTGCTGGAAAATTACACGGAAAACAGTGTTGCTACTATGGAAAGATTTTCAGCAGAAGTTGTCATGCTCGGCGACGTGAGAGACCCGCATGCACGAAGAGGTCTTTCCGCGCAATGAAACATTCTGCAAATGAGCACGCACAGTTCATGCATAATGATACATTTAAGAATCAATTGAAGAATTGCAAGGGTTCGTCTTTTGAGAGCAAGAAAGTGATGTCGTCAATACCTCCTGCTGCGTCAATGGGCACTTATCCCGCATACTATTATGACGGGACATTTAATGCTAATGATGGGATGAGAGATCTACGAGGAGTGGTAGAATCGCTATGCGTGGAATGTACAATTACGACACGTTCGCGTGATGTCGACGAACTTCAAAATAAACTGTTGTCGGCTCTAAATACTGATGATCAACATACAACTCCTGCTGCAAATATAAGTAAACTTGATACTGAGGTTGAAGCAGGAGGCGAAGATGAACATCAGTACAGCATAGAGAAAATGAATATAAAGACAGTGATTGTGCTGAAGGCAATTACGATTTTTTACGATCTAATGACACACCCCTCTACCACATTTGCAGCAACGAGCTGAGTGAAGAAGGTAAAATATGCTGAGAATGCTCGTTACATAGTTCCTGAAGACCCGAATGAACTTTTTGATAGACTCAGACATTTGATTGACCTGCAAAAACGCAGGGATCTCTCATACATCATTGCGATACCTTCAATCATTACAGAACTGAAGGGGACGAGTTATAATCCATTGTGATGAACTGCTTGCTTCTGAAATTGTAATTACAAAATAATATTGTATTTTTATTATGAAATAATAGTTTTTCTGTATTTTTGTGTGCCATATCCTTTCTACCCTCACAAATTAAAGTGGTGCTATGAGCACTCGAATATTAAAGCACCTTCAGAGTATTAATAAAGACTTAAATATAAAATTTGATGAATAGTGATACTGCATACAAAAATATTAAATCAGTTGTCAAGTACAAATGTGTAGGCAGCTGGCGAATCAATTTAAATTCTATACATAATGGCGCGGACCAACAGAATGATTGATCGAAAGATCGAAAAAGGGATTGGTATTGATCGAAGGATTGGTGAGGATTGCGGAGGATTGTTGAGGAGGATTGATGTGGATTCGGAGGATTGGTGAGGATTGTGAAAGAGGATTGGTGAGGATTGTGGAAGAGAATTGGTGAGGATTGCAGAGAATTGCGAAGGATTGCTGTGGATTGCAGAGGAGGATTGAAAAGGAGGATTTGTAAGGATGATTGCTGAGGGTTGGCCAGGAGGATTGCTTAGGATTACGATTTATCGAACGTTTGATGTCTCAGAAGAGCATGAAAGATATGACTGTTTATCACCCGAGTTGCACTCGTACATTCCAAGTCTTACGGGCCTAACAAAATTGGTAATTAAATTAATGCTAAGTATGTGTATAAAAGTGTTGGTAGATGTTAATACATACCGTGATTATATCATACTTAGGCAGGTTGTTGCTACTCGTTTGGTCATATATAGAAACATTAAAAACATTTCCGAGTACCATACCTATAGTTACAAAACAATCGAGGCAACGAATAAGTGACATTTTCGAGCATTGTATAATAATTACACTTTAAGAGAGGAAACAGGAAATGAAGTAATGAATGAAAGACTTTTGCATGGATTTGCAATATTTCATGTACAATTTTGGGGCATTAAATTTTTTAAAATAAAAAAAATCGTTTAATAAAAAATAAGTTAATAAATCGGATAAAAATTACAGTTATTTTTATTAGACGTGCCATAATACTAATAAGGCTACCAGAAACATACATATATGATTGAAAGATTACTGGATGTTACTGCCGAGCTCCTTCGCGTAGGTCAGCAATCCCGAGGCGAACCGAAGATTGGGTCCCCTGATATTCCGAGTCAAGACGAAGCCTTCCAGCTTCAGCGACTGCCAAAAACACTCCCTTTTAAAAAACGTTTCCCCAGAATCCCCATGTATACACACATGTAAAGGTTTTTCCAAGGTGTTTAAATCTAATAGAAGATGTCACTGATGTAACTTCTGAGCCTACTTTCCTCAACCAGGGAGAAACTAATTTGAAATAAGGTCATAAAAGCTCAGTTCGTATGTAGTCCTTGACGACGGGCTGAGGGCAATATCGTTAGATATTAAACCAGATACACACGCAACAGAAGTGAGACAATTACAAATACACACGTGCCTTACCCGGAACTCGAACTCAGAAAAATTCGTTAGCATGAAGTCAACTGCTTTCCGGAGATCGGATTGGGAGCACCAACTTCCGATTTTATAAGTCTAAAGTTTATAATAATAGGGTTTAATAACCTAAATTATTTACAGGTCAGTCATTTTGAAAATTAGTGACTGGGCCTCTTAAAACATGTAAATATACATGGTCTACCGTAGCGCTACTTGTGTGAAGAATTTGGTGGAAATCGGTTTATTAATCACTAAGATATAGCAAAAAAAAAAATAAAAAAAAACTGCTTTCTTCTTTTGTGCTATCATACGAAATTGCCAAAAAAGAGACTTTCGGTACGATGCTTTTAATTTGTACTGTTAACTTATAAAGTTTGGTTGAATTTGTTTGAACTGTAGCATGTATGTGGCAAATTTATCTAAATTATTAATGAAGCCACCGTTTCAAACACCGTGCTCTGACCCAAGAAAAATAACGGTTTTTTTTACTTGGCCTAATGTAGTATATATGTTGTGCACAATAAGGTGGAAATTAGTTGAACTCTTCCAGAAATATGGCAAAATGTTACATTTTCTAATCTGGCACTATTTTGCAAATATATTGGAAAAATTTTATTCTTAGTGTACAAATTATTTTCGAATTCGGTTTTGGATGGTTTCATAGATACAAACATGCTTATCACAATTATTTATATAAACACCATTTAAGAAAGACAGCCACACCTGAAACATATAAGTTTGTGTAGCATAATGACGCACTACTTGGGGGTAACAATTGATGCGAATCGGTTGATTGATACAATCAACCGATTCGCATCAATTGCTACCCCCAAGGGATATTGTATAAAACCTCCATATTTTTCATGTGACAATCTTCATAAATGAAGCGAAAAAGTTACAATATGTATTAACACATTCGATGATTGTGTTCTGCCAGTGTACAAAGTTTCGTTTAAATCGATTACATAGTTCCGTAGATATAGAAAACCAAGCTAAAATGATATTATAGCCACCATTCTGAAAATAAGTGTCTGTTACACTTAAAATTTACATATATTAATGTTGCCCACCACTATTCAGCTTCTTCACTCAATTTGCTAAGGTTGAGATAATTGTTTCCCGAGATGAGAAATAAAATTTTTGTATTTTATTTTGGGTCTATATTACCAAATTTTAGAGGAATGAGTTTCCATACAGACAAATTTGGTAGCTGTAATATATACTGCCATCATACAGAATTATGTAAAAAGTTGTTTCGTTGTTAAAATATACTAAATTGAAATATATGTAGCAACCATTTTGAAAAGACGTTTCTGAACTACTTAAAATATACTAGTTTACACCACCTACTGTAGTACTATTGGTTTGCCAAATTTGGTAGGAATCGGACAATTGTTTCCTGATATATTATATGAAAACTTATAATTTTTTTCACGTAGCATATAATACAATATTGCAGACAAAATATTCTCTGCGTGGATGGATTTGATAGTTGATATATATACAGATATTTTACAGAATAAATTAAGAATTTATTGCAAGGTTTTGACGATATAGTGTTCTAGGCTAAAATTGCTACATTTCCGCCAAATAAGAAATTAGTACCTGATATACTTTAAGCATACAGTTTTACACCACCACCTGCCCGTAGTAATATTTTTTAGTAAAACTTTGATAGGAATCGGTTAATTGCTACCCGACGTGACAAAAAAGTTAATTTATTCAATTTGCGCTATTTTACAAAATGGCGGACAAAATTATCTCCTTCTAGAGATATATTTGATCGTTGTAATATCTACTGCCAGTATACACAGATAACTTTGAATTGATTACATGGTACTGGCGATATAACATTATAAGCTAAAATAGCCTCTGGTTCCCAATTTTAAAATACGTTTGTGACGTATTAAAAACCATTTATTTAAGATAATCTGTCTCAGTTATATTTGTCTGCTAAATTAGGTAGGATTTAGTTAATTAGTTACCGATGTATGACATAAAAACTTCATTTATTTGTGTAGCGCTTACTACAAAATGGCTGACAAAAGTGACTTTGTGTTGGGATATGTGATGCTTATATTAGATACAGTCAGTATACAAAATTTGGTCGAAATTGATTGCGTGGTGTGGTAGATATATAAAATATGGGCCTACCTAAAATATTTGTATGGTTGCCATTTTAAAAATAAGCTTCTAAACACGTTTAATCAGTAATGTTTACATGACCTTTCAGAGTATTACGTACATACCAAATTGAGTGAGAATTGGTATTTCAATTTTCAATATGTAATGTTAATTTTTATTTTTCATATGGTGCTATCTTATAAAATGGCTGACCAACAACATTATCCATCTCAAAATTTAATATTTACAGAATGCTTTGCTAGCATACCAATTTTGGTTTATATCTGCTCAATGGTTCCTGAGATATGACATATTGCCTAAATAAAAAGATAGTATTTTTAAAAGTAGGTGACCAGCGTCGTTGAAAACTGCAATAGTCAGATGTACTTACTAAGAAAATTACGTGTACCGTGTTTGGATAAATTAGGTTAATGCGTTAAAAAAATGGAAGGGGAGGCACACCTCCGCACTGACCCACACAGTCACACACGCATGCACACATAGACTCACACAATAGACAGAGAAAACAGATAGGTAAGTGATCTCAGAAGTTTTTTCTTCCCTACGTTAAGTAGACTAAAAATGACAAAAAAAAATGTCGTCAACTAAGCTAGGTAATTTAATGCTCTCATTAAGCAGTTAAAGCGCATAACATTTGGTTAAAATTGGTTTAGTATTTTAGTTGACATGGCTAACCAGACTAAAATATTTCTACCTACACTCTATAAATATAAGTGTGTGATTGGAGTTAAACATGTAAAAACTTACATGAACCGCCATGGTAATTCTTGCCTGCCAAATTTCGCGCTAATCGGTTCCGCATTTCCACAGATAAGACGCACGGTGCTTATGATTCAAAAGTCAGTACCATCAAAAATTACCATAAAAAGGGTATGCAGCATTGCATATTTATATCTCGCCATAGCTATTGTCAATTAACCAAAATTGACTTAAACATTTTTAGTTGTTAAGCCGAACTTTAGATATTTACCAGACAATATATATCAAATATATGATCTATTTGTTTATGCAACTATAGGTGGGATATCGCATAAATATTAATGTGCTAGACTTGATGGGATTCGTTTGTTGACTAGCTCCGAAGATATACATGCAGTGTAAATAAATGTACTTTGGTTACGCTGTACTCCAACAACAATGTACTGGATTCAGATCTGGCTCTGTGATCTGTTCAGGACCACGTCCGCTAAGATGGGATATCTGACACCCAGACTGAGCTTGAATCACGGGAAAGGATGATGGTATCGACGTGGTAGCAGGACGGTGGAGCCAAAGCATGAATTTCAATGAGAACAAATTCAAAAGGAAGGTTTGTCATGGAAACCCGCAAGTGTCGTGGACAGAGCGAAGGAGCGCGGACTGGCCTGTGATGACCCAGTCAGACGTTTCCTCTGACATCATGTCATATTGGGTAAGTTGAGTTGAGTTGAGTTGAGTTCAGCTATTTGGGTGGCTCTTAACGAGGTCTTGAGAGCCGGTGACGGTAAAATGAGGTGAGAATGAAGCAGCGCGGGAATGCAAGAGCAAGGGAAACGGGAGATCCACGAGAAAACCCACTGATGAGCGGCATCGTCCGGCCCGATTCCCACTTGCGAAAATCCGGGAGTGGCCCGGCCGGGGATTGAACTCGGTTCGCCTTGGTGGGAGGCGAGCAGTCTAACCGCTCAGCCACCACGCCCCCATAGTGGGTAAAGTTTCATGCTAAACCGCGCTGGGCATTATTCCACAAACACCGCAAAGGAGTGCGTGTATTATAGAATAAAGTACAATAAGTTACTAATGTAACTAATGAGCCTACTTTCATCAACATGGGTGCATTTCATTTTTAAATTAGTTCTTAAAAACTGATTAGGTGGGTAGGACTCGTCTCGTAGAAAGCAATATCATTAGAGATGAAATCAGAAACACACAATTACACATACACACGAGCCTTACCCGGGACTGGGAACCAGAAAACCTCGTACCAGAAGCTTAGTGTGCGATCAACTGCATTACGAAGTCGGATTCGAGCATCAACTTCGAAATTAATCAATCCAATGTTTCGAATGATAGGGTTTACTAACCTTAAATATTTTCAGGGCACTCATTTGGAAAGTATGTGACTGAGCCACTTAAGACATGCAAGACTACATGGCCAACATCAGCGCGACTTGTTTAAAAAATATGGTTCCTGAGAGATGACCTCCATATTTTTAATGTGTCAATCTTCATAAATGCAGGACAAAAATGTTATTTATTACCACAATCGATAACTGTATACTGCCAGTATAAAAATATAAGCTAAGCAAGATTGATTAATTTAATAGCTATAGTGCACTAAACTAAAATTATTTTATAACCACCATTATGAAAATAAGTGTCCATCATGTTAAAAAATACTTATAGTTATATGGCATTCCATAGTACAACTTCTTCACCACATTTGGTAAGAATGTGGTTTATTGTTTCCCGAGATATGATATAAAAACTTAATACCTATTGCTGGGATAACTTACAAAATTATAGAAATGAGGCTCTGCATAGGTAAATTTGATGGTTGTAATTGATACTGTAAGCATTCAAATTTAACTTGGGATGTGTTTCGTTAGTAAAAGATGCTGAGCTGAAATATTTATATAGCCACCATTTTGAAAATAAGTGTCTGACCTACTTAAAACATACCAGCTTACACCACCTCCAGCAGTGCAAATTGTTTGCAAAATTTTGTAGGAATCGATTCATTGTTTACTGATATACGACAAAAACTTTATCTTTTCATGTGGCTTACAAAATGGCTGGCAAAAAGCGTTTATTTTTTGTTCGGTTTTATTTCTAGGTATTGATAGTTTTGGTTGTCTTGTCTTCCTGGCCGGAGATGCGTCTTGTTGGTGTCTGTGAGTGACGTTACGCTCTGTAAGTGACGTTACGCCGTAACTTGCAGTAAGCATCTTGTGGGTCTTTCAAACTAGAATGAATGTCACCGCCGCCGATCTTTCATACGCACCCGGACACCCTGATGTCTTCAGACCGGGAGCCGAGGTATCTTTGTAACTCGTTGGAGTGGGTTTACATGTATAGCTTGCAGTCCGGTAAACTTGGGTCTAACGGCGGCGAACCGCTGTGTTTCTGCTTGAGCTGAGTTTGAGTGCTTGAGCTTGAGTGAATGAATGCTCTGCTATCGTCAATCTGTGGTTATCATCTGTGTAATCATGAATATGCTCCTTGATCCTTTTATTTATCCTTTTGCCAGTCTGCCCTACACTGACAAAAGTTTTTTTTTTAACGAAACAAAGTTTATTTGACGCAACCAAACTAATTTTCTGTATAGGGAAAATTATAAATATGTTGTTGCTGAAAAATAATTATTTCGTTCTTGTTACTTGGTCGCCCCAAACTTGTAAGACATAGTTGATGCAACTAAAACTGTGTATGGCTCCATGTACAATAAACAGTTTCGGTTATCATTAAAACATGGTTCAAGCAATCTACTTTCAAACCCAGGATTTCTGGGTGCCAAAAGCTACTCCGTAATAAACTCAGCTAAAAGCCTTGCTTAGGATTTACTTTCCAGCAATGGGGGTCTGTGATTCAGTGAAATATTTTGAACATATACTCCATTGCTACATTATGTCGTCACAGAAAACCTAGTCTGAGAAGTGAAAAAAAAAACACGAAAAATAATCCAAGAGTGCCTGTGGTCAAAAAATGTAAATTAAATGTATAAAAATACCACAAGGGATATTGTAAGATAGATAACAAATCTGCTTGTGGGGTTTAGTATACGTTATATATATATATATATATATATATATATAGCATATATATATATATATATAGGGCCTACAGACACTCTTGACTCGTTTGTCGTGTTTGTTTTACGTCTCAGATCTTATTTTCCATGACAACATAGTGTATCAATGGAGTAGGTTCAAAATATTTCACTTAATTTACTTTCTAGTTTGGTATCGTTTTGATATATGTAAAATTAACGACGCCATTGACCCAAGAACTTCATTCATGTGCTATCGAAGTAAGACCGTGGGATTGTTGGAAGTGCTAATGTATCTCAAATATTAAAACTCATACTATGTAGTGTGGAAATCAGGAAGTACTAACTACAGTTGAGACCTCGGTGACATAGCGGTTAGAGCGCTCGCCTCCCACCTGGGAAATATGGGTTCGATTCCCGGCGGCGTCTCTCCCAATTTTTCGCACGTGGCAATCATGCCGGACGATGTTTCTGGTAGGCAGGTTTTCTCAGAG
Source organism: Clitarchus hookeri (assembly GCA_002778355.1). Lineage (NCBI taxonomy): Eukaryota > Metazoa > Arthropoda > Insecta > Phasmatodea > Phasmatidae > Clitarchus > Clitarchus hookeri. Next base: position 47,202 of record NQII01003103.1, on the reverse strand, counting down.
ATATTCCGTTCCCTACACCCTGGCATTCCGGCGCCGCTCCAACTTCAGTGGTTATCAATATTAAACATTACACTCGCAGTAAAAAGTCAACTGTAATAATTAACTTTCTCAATTCGCTGGCAACTTAACTCGGAGACAGCACGCCATTGTGTGGGTAGAATATCACGTAGGATGGGCACTGAATTTTTCCAAAGGTTGAGTTCAAAAGCGCTTACTTTACCATGAAATGTCCAAATGTTCTTATAATCCATTCGCGGTAACTTCCAACTTTTCTGAAGCCCTGCTAAAATTCTACTTCCAAGATATTCCTCCACCACGTGCAAAGGATGCTTAATCGAGTCTAGAAAATATAGAGTTATAATTTTTTAAATCAGTCAGTCCGACGACTCATTCACCTTCCAGATGCAAGGGCGGGTAAAACCTTGCCCTCAGCTCGGATATCTTAGCACCTTTAATTATGGATACGGACATACTGACCGGATAATACAGGTGCGATCACCTTATATATAAATGTTTAACAAACAATTATTCGCCTAGGATTTATTTTTATTCTACAACACCAGAAAGCGAAGACACAAATGTCTGTAGCTCTATGTGTTCGGAATCTGCTCAATATCGTAGTGTAAGTCAGTTTGCAACGGCTCAGACACTCGAAATGTGACGACTCCTGGGTCGACGAAAAGGGCATTCTGAAATATTGCTTACCAAAGTTTGAAAAATATAATATATGTGTATATATTTATGTATTTGTATTGTTTTAAAATAAATGTGTGTTTATCTTACTTCGCATTCGTTTTATTCATGCACGACAAGTGTATAATGTACTTATACACAATATTGGGTTGGAGATAGCTAGCTCTGTGAGGTGCAGACCTGTGACAATGCTAACACAGATATTCCCACTCATGCTGACGTAGGCTATCTGATACCATGCATATTGTGAAAACGACCTTGAAGCATGCACATTTTCACCTGACACTGTGAAGGTGCAGGCCTGTGACAATACTAACACAGCCATTGCCATGCACGTACAGATATTTTTTTAAATCTTTGACAAGGTCAGCTGCTCTGACTGTCCATGCATGCTCGCAAACTAACTCCATTAACCAAAATGAATAAAAAACGTAATAAAAATGTGTATTATTTCTAAGGTACACCTTTTAATATACTTATAATACTTTAAAAGTATTATGACTATATGAAAAAATTCTTATTGCATGCCCATGACTATATGAAAAAAAATTTATTGCTGGTCTATATAAGTCTTGGATAGTCAAAAAAACTTAAATAAAAAAATTATTACTTTGCATTTGAATAATCACGACAAAATATTTATTCGTCCCCCGCACACCCACACTATTATTTTTTTAAACCCTTGTCCCAGCACATGTTCCGATAGCCGAGTGGTCTGCACGCCGACCCAAGGTTCGGCAGCTCGCTCCCGCCCTCCTCCAGACGATATTTTAAGCTCTTTGAAAATTAATTAAAAAAAATCATCTATCCTACCGGCCAACTCTAGAACCAACATGGCGGCCGAGCGAGAGCGACACCAGAGCCCCTAGCAGGCAAAAGATGAACGAAGGACTAGTGGAAACAAGATGGCGGACGAAAACAATATAGTGGCCGTAAACGAAGTGGCGAATGGAAACAAGATGGCGGACGAAAACAAGATGGCGGAATCCAAGATGGTGGCTGATTCATAGATCCGCAGCTCCCAGACCTTGCCCTGGAACATATATTGCAACCCAGGTCTAGAGTAACACGCCGCTGGAGACTTCAGCAACACACAGACAAAAATTCTGTAGTTAAACATACATGTCTTGAGATCATCGCTGGGTCTCATCGCTTTTGCAACGAACGCTCGGAAGCAAACTGACTTTACGTTTTGTCGCTGTAATTGTGGTATTTCCTGCCTTGTGATAGTCGAATTCCACCATGTTATACCCATGAGGGAGCGTGAGTTCTGTAAGAGAGATACGCCATGAACACAAAGCTTAGCGCCTACATACACTACGCTTGGCTAGCCATGCGTGCCGTGGAACGAGTTGCAGTAGTATCATGCGCACACGCTATATGCGTGTTTCAACCACACAGTTTGATGTAATAACCACGGTCGTTAACAAGGGTCTCCGAAACTTCATTAGGGATCTTAATGTTTACCTTTACTGATGTTGCCGCCCTCTACTCTCAAAAAGTTACACGCCAAAGTGTAGTTTGACGGGTCTTGCTACGTTATCGCAATAACGGTAGCTGTTAATTTATTCGTTTCAACTTAAAAATTCGCTTTCCCTTCCCGTCCTGTTAAGTCTTAATTCACGTCCCGGCTGCATGCTTCCTACATGTGTGTCTATAAACTGTATATAGTCTATTGGCGGTCTCTTCACATTTTTTAAAATTAAACCTTTGAAAAATTACTCCATGAATGGGATGTTTAGTTGTTTTCTAAATATACCATATATTACAACCGTTTTATACTTCTGTTAACATATAAGTGTCTTACATTTGGTTGAACTGAAGATTAACTTGTGTTTAATCAATATATATTATTTCATTTATTATAAATATGATTAAAACAGGGAGTGAATAGGTGTGTTCGTAATGTCTAGTGAGAAACAGTTATAAAGGAATTTTTTTAAAACTGATTGCGCACAAATACTGTGCTTTGCCAATTTGATGTGATTATCTAGACTTGGTAAAGCTTTGATTGGATGAGGCGGATAAATATCCAGAATGTAGAACTTTAGCAGAGCATCAGAAAAGGTGGAAATAACCATGAATGGATTATATGCATGCATTATGGTTATGCGTTAGAAATAATTTTCAGTAAGTAAAAAGTGTAATATTTCATATATTACTAGTTTTATAGTTTACATTGTTAGAAACGTAGTGTGTGGATTTCACTAATATTGTGCTGGTGTTGCGATAGTTGGGGGGAGGGGGGATCGATTTACTGAGGTTTGCATCTACAGAAGTTGGATAACGTTTTCTGAATCTGTTGTTCCTGAAAGTGATGCAACAAGGAACCGCAAAACCAATACATATAAATGATATTGCAACTTCGCTGCATTCAGTTTTCTTCCCATTTGTTTACATTACAGTTTAATACCGTAGTAACTCTTACCACGTTTGCATGTTTTTTTCCTTCAACTCTGTCAAAGGCGTAGTTTACTTCGCCTTTTACTAAAGCAGAGGCAGGGTTTGAATTACATTCTCTTCCAGGGTCTTCTTGGCCTTACTGGAAATTATACTATTTTATCCGGATCCCTAAGAGAGTAAGCTTAGATAGTTAAGCTGCTTCTGTAGTTCGGATTTGTGCAAGAGCTTATGTGAATATTTTGCTGAATAAAATTTAAATATTTATGAAAATTTTAGAAAATTTTTTCTTAATGTGACGCACAAGCGTAAAGTTTTTAATCCTGAGAATTTCACACAAAATAATATGCGATGCCAGCGAAAAACATTTCATTCTATAAACCCAAATTGCTAGTATTTTGATGAATCGATAGTTTTTGTCTATTTACAATCGATTGTCAGTGACTTTCGATAAATTCCCGTACATCGAAGGCTAGATCGTCAGTATTGATCGAAATTGCCACAGATGTTAAAATGGCGTGGTGGTAGACTGAGTCGGATGTTTCGCGCAATTGTAAAACGTTATTTAAAAATGGTTGCGACGGTTTTCAACAGGCCGACAGAGTTTGCGAGTGAACGATTCTACGTCTTCGACAATGTGAAAACAATTCTTATGAGCAAATACTGCAACGTTAGAATAGAGTGGCGAAGGAAAGACACGTGCACGAAACACACAAAAACAAATGGAATCAGTACAACGATAAAGTGAGCACAAATTAAAATCATACATTATTAAAAACTATATATTAAAGAGCGGATATTAGTAAAACAAGACAAATAAATGAATTATCATAGGTAAAACGAGATAATCGCACAAATTGTCTGGCATGTGTGTCAACAACACAAGAACTACGAAGGTTAGTAAACAAATGGCCGCGTTACTTTCACCTCGAGCGTGATCATGTTACTATGCAAAGAAACGTTGAAATCTAAATACGTTAGCATCACATCATTAATAATTGGCATAATAGGATACAATTTTTTTCGACACCCATTTGTAAGCGATAAATGAACAATTACGTTAAAACTTTGGAACTATTTCCTCTCTTTGTGCTGGCAACCTAACGGCATAACTGTATCTGCGCTCGCCGCTGTTTTTAATGTTATATGCATGTCGCTAACGGCTAGGGTGTTTTTTCATTAGGTTGATTTTCAAAAGTTTCTTCCAGTCGTGAACCGACTGTAGATACACACGTTAGAGTGTAACCCAGAGCAACACAGTCGCGTTTAAACTTGTGAGTCCATAGACAACACACTGCAAAAATGCTCGAGGCAATGCACGGTAAAAAAAAATTGATATTCGCATAGAGTAACCCAGTAGCAATACAGCGTTTACGTAAGTAACGTGGCAATAAGCACAAACGTAAACACATTACGCAAATCACTGACGTGCGTACGTGAAGCAGTTTACCTATAATAAGTATACAACAACCAGAAACATTCTATCTCGACAAAAATAGTTACAAATATACAGCGGAACATGTTACGAAACTACACAGAAAAGTATTACAGGAAAATAGTTCAAAGTATCTGCAAGAACAAATGAATCAAGAGCCAGTGGCGTACCCAGAAATTCCTTAAGTGAGGGGCGAGAGTTTACACCGTCGCCAGCGGTGATAACATATGTGTAATTAGGAAAATACGAGAAAATATATGGGTCACGGTGGCTCAGCGGCTAGAGCGCTAGCTTTCCACCAAGACCCGGTTCGGGTTCGATTACCGGCAGGGTCACTCCCGGATTTTCACACATGGGAATCGTGCCGGACGATGCCGCTGATCGGAGTGTTTCCTAGGGAACTTGCAGTTTGTCCCGTCCTTGCATTCCGGCACAACTCCATTCTCACCTCATTTAAACCTCATCTGCTCTCACGACCTCGATTTAAGAGCCGCTTATATCTCTGCACTCTACAAGGAGAAAAATCACTTCACAACGTAATATAACAAATCACTGATATAATTAATGAACCTACTTTCCTCTACATGGGTGCAAATAGTTGCTGATAAATTTCTTCAAAGCATAGAGGGTAAGTAGTACTTGAGGTCTCGTTAACAGCAATGTCAACAGAGGTCTAACTAGAAACATATGCAACAGTAGTGAGGCAATTACAAATACACGAGTTCTTACCTGGGACTCGAACACAGAAGAAATCGTACCATTACATAATGCACATTATAAACGCTATTCGCGAGCATGCAACAAAGTGTGATGCTGTTATTCGCACTGCTGTATCCCATGCCTCCGACAAGTATTTTTTGAAAACTTATAGAGAGAAATAACGATGTTTGTTAGTAGGCAGACACCGATCATAAACACAGNGTCTATAAACTGTATATAGTCTATTGGCGGTCTCTTCACATTTTTTAAAATTAAACCTTTGAAAAATTACTCCATGAATGGGATGTTTAGTTGTTTTCTAAATATACCATATATTACAAGCGTTTTATACTTCTGTTAACATATAAGTGTCTTACATTTGGTTGAACTGAAGATTAACTTGTGTTTAATCAATATNCCGTTTTATACTTCTGTTAACATATAAGTGTCTTACATTTGGTTGAACTGAAGATTAACTTGTGTTTAATCAATATATATTATTTCATTTATTATAAATATGATTAAAACAGGGAGTGAATAGGTGTGTTCGTAATGTCTAGTGAGAAACAGTTATAAAGGAATTTTTTTTTTTAACTGATTACGCACAAATACTGTGCTTTGCCAATTTGATGTGATTATCTAGACTTGGTAAAGCTTTGATTGCATGAGGCGGATAAATATCCAGAATGTAGAACTTTAGCAGAGCATCAGAAAAGGTGGAAATAACCATGAATGGATTATATGCATGCATTATGGTTATGCGTTAGAAATAATTTTCAGTAAGTAAAAAGTGTAATATTTCATATATTACTAGTTTTATAGTTTACATTGTTAGAAACGTAGTGTGTGGATTTCACTAATATTGTGCTGGTGTTACGATAGTTGGGGGAGGGGGGAGGCATCGATTTACTGAGGTTTGCATCTACAGAAGTTGGATAACGTTTTTTGAATCTGTTGTTCCTGAAAGTGATGCAACAAGGAACCGCAAAACCAATACATGTAAATGATATTGCAAGTTCGCTGCATTCAGTTTTCTTCCCATTTGTTTACATTACAGTTTTATACCGTAGTAACTCTTACCACGTTTGCATGTTTTTTTCCTTCAACTCTGTCAAAGGCGTAGTTTACTTCGCCTTTTACTAAAGCAGAGGCAGGGTTTGAATTACATTCTCTTCCAGGGTCTTCTTGGCCGTACTGGAAATTATACTATTTTATCCGGATCCCTAAGAGAGTAAGCTTAGGTAGTTAAGAAGTTTCTGTAGTTCGGATTTGTGCAAGAGCTTATGTAAATATTTTGCAAAAAAAAAAAATATTTATGAAAATTTTAGAAATTTTTTTCTTAATTTGACGCACGCTTGAGCGTCAACTGAAACAGACTTTCTTAGAAAAATCTCAGAATCATTTTTAAATTCCATGACCACCCATAGTCTATGTAACTGTAGCTTTACTTGGGCAATAATTATTGAACAGTCTGTCCGTATTACACAAATGACAACCAAATCCAACGTTCCAACGGGAACCTGAAGAGTTGGCAATGCCATTATCTAACTTAATGATAAACGAATTTAATTCGGTACACTTATTTCAAAAACGTTTGCTTTAAACTACTGAATATTTCTGCAGTTAAGCTACGCTTTCTACTTGCTAGGCTATCTTTGGAGGAGAAATACTCTTCGAACGTCTAAAAATGTCCGTGACATCTGAACGTTATTTGCACATATTTTTCGATTAGCTAACGTCAGAAACATCGATGTCTTTTATTATTTCCAACGGCGTGACCAGCCCAGAAAAGGTAGCATTTTCCAAAAGGACAATCTACCACTATACACGTATATATGCCAATGACGGTTGAAAGATCACTTGCCCGAGTCGATAACGATGCCACGGCACTGTAGTTCTCTTGTATGGAAGATAAGGTGTGTGTGTATATATATATATATATATAAGGTTCCCTCAAATTCGCCATTGAAATCAGATATCTACACAGATACACGTCTCATGTTATGCCAACAGTATTAATGTAACTACGTCATGAATTGTTTGTTATCTGTGGGCTGTCAGTAACTAATGTTCTTGTAACAGTAATATACTGAGCTATTAATGAAAGTGTAACATGATGTGCTTTTGAAAAAACGTTACGGTACGTCCTCACTTTAATGTCAACATTACGGTGGTGTTTATGTCGCGACAAAATACATTTTGGGTTGATTTGATAACATTTGTTTTAAAATTATCCTTGTGTTTTCTTTGTTTTAAAAAACATTCCGAAGTAAAATAAATTAAGGACATTTATTTTGTCACAAAAATAAATATTCCCAACGAAAAAAAAAAAGAAAGATGACCCGGGCCTTGAGTACTTGACGCGCTCCATTTGACGAAACCTAACGCCCTACCAACTGCTCTATTTAACATAGTTGTGTTTAATTTTGTAGGTATTCAGCACAATATAACAGCAAACTGCAGTTCTCTTTCGGTATGAAGAAACACTTTATTTTCTAGAAATGTTTGCATATTTGGCACACGAAAACTGCTCTGCAAGGTTTGCGAGCTGGTCGAACCTACATTGTGTTTCTCATACTAGGCTAGAGAATTTAAAAATAGTGGTATTATTTTACGAGATTATCGCCGTTCCCTGGTATCCGCCATTTTACAACATCAAGTCGGTGTAAACTGGTGTTAGTGGCACATTACTTTAATGTTGCAGGAACACAAAATATTCGTTTCTTCCTGTTATTTTTAGCGTAATGCAACATTTGACTGAGGCAGTATTACTTACAGGCTTTATTAACATTAACATTTAAACAGTTTATTTGCTTATAGTAATATAAAACTTTATACATCGTAAGCATTATTAACGTTGCCACAACATTATTAATTTTACTACAACGTAAAAGTTAAAAAAATTACTCCATAGCAATATTTTTGTTTCAATGACATTTGACTTTTTCTCTGTGCCACGTCGAAATAACCGTTAATGATGAAGCAGGGATTTCGCTGTCTGAGGAATACTCGAGAACAGTTATGGCAACCATGCCCCGTATGTTTCATGAAAATTGACGATATGCATAGACACGGCACGTTATCAGACTGGCAAACCAGTTGTTCTTCTCTGTGTGATTTATTGCGTTTTCACTTTGCGCAGTAGATAAATGCACATAAGCGACTCTGTGCTCAGATTAAACCAGATTTATTTATAGTTACGCTGGAATTTCTCATTTTATTCCTTTGAACAATAATTACGGCAACTTCAAAACTGGAATAATTATTACAGCCATAGTTCAGTATTGCTTGAAGTTTTACCTTAATGGTGGTAACAGTTGCACAGATGTAGGCCAAATTACGTCCAAATCTTAGTCGTAGCATTTTCTGCTGGTGTGATATTATTTTCAACTAGTAATGTTAGTACTATACGTTAAGTTATTCCAATTCTGAAAATAACTTATTATCAGTGCATAATATAAATTTAAGTTTTATTTACAGAGCAAAGAAAATAGTTTATTCCGAAATATATGTTTCGAAAAAAATGTATGCCTGTTTCCGTGTGTCTATGAGTGCACGTATGCATGCATGCATGCGTGTCAATGCCAGTTTCTCTTGTCGGCGATTGTAAAAATGCCACTGTTTCTATTACAATTAGCGCATGATATGTCACATCAAACGTAAATATGACACCCAAGTGAGCACTTTTGAGGCCCTAGTTACATTTTTCTTTCAGCCATTTTTTATTCTTTAACCACCTTCTTAAATATATACTGCCATGTAAGTAATAAACAGTGTGTGTATTCCACCTCACTCAGAAGTTAATGCCTAAGGCTAGAAAAGCATATATTTATTGACTATTTTTCCAAATGAGAGGGCTTTCAAAAGTTTACTTTACCGTGAACAGCCTACACGAAAGGTTCAATATTCACAAGGAATAAAATAGTGGTTCCAACAAGTGAAATACTACTCTTTAATTATTAGGTTAATAAACTTGTTAGGAGTGAGCAAATAACATTTTAAAACTATATTTATAAGCTGGTGACCATTTGCTAGATACACACGTTAGAGTGTAACCCACAGCAACACAGTCGCGTTTAAACTTGTGAGTCCATAGACAACACACTGCAAAAATGCTCGAGGCAATGCACAGTAAAAAAAAAAATTGATACTCGCATACAGTAACCCAGTAGCAATACAGCGTTTACGTAAGTAACGTGGCAATAAGCACAAACGTAAACACATTACGCAAATCACTCACGTGCGTACGTGAAGCAGTTTACCTATAATAAGTATACAACCACCAGAAACATTCTATCTCGACAAAAATAGTTACAAATATACAGCGGAACATGTTACGAAACTTCACAGAAAAGTATTACAGGAAAATAGTTCAAAGTATCTGCAAGAACAAATGAATCAAGAGCCAGTGGCGTACCCAGAAATTCCTTAAGTGAGGGGCGAGAGTTTACACCGTCGCCAGCGGTATAACATATGTGGTAATTAGGAAAATACGAGAAAATATATGGGTCGCGGTGGCTCAGTGGCTAGAGCGCTAGCTTTCCACTAAGACCCGGTTCGGGTTCGATTCTCGGCAGGGTCACTCCCGGATTTTCACACATGGGAATCGTGCCGGACGATGCCGCTGATCGGAGTGTTTCCTAGGGAACTTGCAGTTTGTCCTGTCCTTGCATTCCGGCACTGCTCCATTCTCACCTCATTTAAACGTCATCTGCTCTCACGACCTCGATTTAAGAGCCGCTTATATCTCTGCACTCTACAAGGAGAAAAATCACTTCACAACGTAATATAAGAAGTCACTGATATAATTAATGAGCCTACTTTCCTCTACATGGGTGCAAATAGTTGCTGATAAATTTCTTGAAAGCATAGAGGGTAAGTAGTACTTGAGGTCTCGTTAACAGCAATGTCAACAGAGGTCTAACTAGAAACATATGCAACAGTAGTGAGGCAATTACAAATACACGAGTTCTTACCTGGGACTCGAACACAGAAGAAATCGTACCATTACATAATGCACATTATAAACGATATTCGCGAGCATGCAACAAAGTGTAACACTGTTATTCACACTGCTGTATCCCGTGCTTCGGACAAGTATTTTTTGAAAACTTATAGAGAGAAATAACGATGTTTGTTAGTAGGCAGACACCGATCATAAACACAGAACAGAACACTTACGATGTCATTAGTTGGTGTTAGAATCGCTCTTTTACATAGCCACTGGTCGTCATTTATATTTCTTTGTAGATCTGGGTAAACGCTAGCAATCAGTTCCGTATCACTCTGCACCAAATTACTAAAATTCCCCGTTAGTGACACACAGCCCTCGGCATCTGTTTCTAACCGCCCAAATCCAATTTTTAATAGAGTATCATCATAATGTCCTGTATCGACGTCATTGTAGAGGTGCACTATCATATTTGTCGTCAAGCTGAATTTGAACTGTAAACGGGTATTCGAACTGCTGAACTCTGTCCGAAACTAAATTACTGCAGGTGTGCCCCTCTGAATCACAGGTAGAATTTGGCGGAAGTCACCAGCCAGTTATACAACCATTTCTCCTATAATATCTGTATTGTTTCGTATATCCTGTAGAGTTCGGTTTAGGGCCTCTATCGCTTTTTTGTCTGACATTGTGCTTTCGTCCCACACTAACAACTTACATTGACGCAGCATTGTAACCCTGAGCGCTATTTTTACTAAAAACAATTTCCTAAGGGAATGATATATTTTTTCGGGATAAAAAGTAGCATATGTCACTTCCCAGCCCTCCAACTATCTCTGTGCAATAAATCATGTCGATCCGTTGCTCCGTTGCGACATGAAAGAAGGACAAACAAANGGAAGTCACCAGCCAGTTATACAACCATTTCTCCTATAATATCTGTATTGTTTCGTATATCCTGTAGAGTTCGGTTCAGGGCCTCTATCGCTTTTTTGTCTGACATTGTGCTTTCGTCCCACACTAACAACTTACATTGACGCAGCATTGTAACCCTGAGCGCTATTTTTACTAAAAACAATTTCCTGAGGGAATGATATATTTTTTCGGGATAAAAAGTAGCATATGTCACTTCCCGGCCCTCCAACTATCTCTGTGCAATAAATCATGTCGATCCGTTGCTCCGTTGCGACATGAAAGAAGGACAAACAAAGAAACATACATTCGCATTTATAATATTAGTTAGGATGGAAACACATTAAGTGGTTTAAGAAAAAAAAAACGAGGATTCAATAGACTCCGCAACGCGATTCAAGCGACAGGTAGGCGGCGTTCTTCAAGGAATGTGTATCTCCTACCTCAGAGTCTGTCACGCATTATTTTCCAACGCTCTCTCTCTCTCTGCTTCGATGGTTTTCTGCATCCGGCGTATCCAGAGAGTCTTCGTCTTTCGGAGTGAGTCCATGGCTACAATTGCGGCCATAGTACCAGACGCATCCCATTCTCCAACCACCTCAGCAACTAGCACGCATGCCTGAGGACCCACAGAACTGTGCATGAGCTCACACTAGCGTGGTGGGCATTGAGGGGCCACCAGCAATGTTGTAGATAGCCTCGGAAGCCAAACACACTTGCCTCTCTGAAGACAGCACTGGACGTTGTGAGAGACATCGACAATTACGCGGCTGAAACCCACGCGCCTAATTTCAACAAATTCATTGATAACTCCACAGGCGTAGTTACATTTCTGTGCAATGACATTCGCACCAAGTTCTATACCCATTGTTAAAGTACTTTGCTAAGATGAATTCCACAGAGGTGCATAGAGACAGGAAAGCACGGCGNATGTTTGCATCAAGTTCTATCCCCATTGTTAAAGTACTTTGCTAAGATGAATTCCACAGAGGTGCATAGAGACAGGAAAGCACGGCGTAACAAGCATGTATGTCAGTGCAGTAGAGGCGTAACAAGCATGCATGTCAGTGCAGTAGAGGCGTAACAAGCATGCATGTCAGTGCAGTAGAGGCGTAACAAGCATGCATGTCAGTGCAGTAGAGGCGTAACAAGCATGCATGTCAGTGCAGTAGAGGCGTAACAAGCATGCATGTCAGTGCAGTAGAGGCGTAACAAGCATGCATGTCAGTGCAGTAGAGGCGTAACAAGCATGCATGTCAGTGCAGTAGAGGCGTGACCAAGCCGCTGCACTCGTGCCACGTGTGGCACGCAGGTGTGGAGTTAGTGGAGCAGGACATTCTTGTACGACTTTATTATATTTTATTAGAAATAACATTAAAAGTTGTTAACAGCATAATTATTATTTGGATATTTAACAAATTATACAATTCAAAATTCTATAATTTTTAACACTCGCAGTATTTTCAGTTATTATTAATTCTTAGAATTAAAATATATATTTCTGTTGGCACTCTTAAAGCGAAACATTTTTCATGTGGTACATCCACGTAAATCACATTGCATAGCCTCTGGATTCCGTCTCAGCCATCATCATTGGATGGTCTTTTCCGAACTGGTTTTCCAACCCGTATTCTAGGAAAATGTCTTAGTAGTCCGTCCATACGTGCTTCTCCAATTCCCTTTTCAATAAGTTGTTTGCTTGAACATGCTACTTATTGAAGTATATGTAGCAAAATAAAAGATATGATTATATGTCCACTCAGGCCACATTCTTAAGAACTTGTATATTTTTAGGGGCCGCGGTAGTGTAGTGGTTAGACTTCTCGCCTCCTAGCCTAGGCGAACCAGTTACGATTTCCAGAGGGGTTGCTCCCGGATTTTCATTTTGGAATCGTGCCGGACGATGCCGCTGTCGGAGGATTTTCTCTGGGATTTTCGGTTTTCCCCGCCCTTACATTCCGGCGTTGCTCCATACTCACCTCGCTTCACCCTCATCGGCTCTCAAAACCTCGATATTAAGAGCTACCCTAATGTTTTCTCTCAGTCACTTACACATTTATATAATTTTGTAAATGTTTCTAAGGGGTTTAAGTAGAAATTTATTTTGTTAAAAATTTAATATTACAGAATGATTTTTCGTAATGTTGCTAGATATTCATAACCACAATAAGATATTTTCAGCAGAAATTTTGTGATTTAAAACATATTGAATACATTACATTTTGCGTAGGAATTTCATTTATTATTTTGAGATGTATATTTATTCAATTTTCTCCAAATAAAACAAATATATAAAAATTTAAGCGGAAGGGAATATCAATCAATCGCGACCGAGAGTAAAAATGAGAAGCAGATAGTGGCAGACTCTTAAATACACGAACTAGTTTTAATGGGGGAGTTGTTAAAGCAAATTATGATGAAAAAAACTTTTCACAAGTCTATGAATTTTAAAAATGTTGGTAATCAGTGCACATTGTAGGAACTCTAAAAAATATACTTGAATGTGTTTCATATTTATGGCATGCCAGAAATTTTTAGATACCCAGCGTTTTTTGAAGTAAATTTGTGTTTGTATAATAATCATAAATGTAAGGTTCCATTGAAATAATAGTAATATATATGAAAACTATCCTACTGTTTTTATAGTGATAGTAGACAAGCGTGGGTACAAACTATCAAACTCCCAAAACCACTGATTTTTTAAAACGTAATTTTGAGCTCCTGTTATCTGCAGCATCGTACAAATTTTACATCAAAAATGTATAATGGTTCTGCGTATTTTGTATATTGAACTAACATAATTATGAGGCAGCCATTTTGTAAAAATTTTCTAACATTCTTTAAGATTTTTACATATGGATTGTATACTACAAAGCTATTAATTAAAAAATGTTATAGGAGTTATTGATTAGTTATTGTGATTCTATTTATAAGAATCCCACGTACGAAAGGACTATAATTTATTAAATTCAATATTTATATTCGGTTCTGTGATCGTAGTTAGGTTGGCTGAAAATGGTTCAAGGGTTCCTAACATATGGCATATCACCACAACATCAGGCGTACATTTTGAAATAAGCGTGTGATTTGCAGAATATTCCATCAGTGTATGTGAACTGCTGTAACACTACTTGAGTATACAATTTGGTGGTTATCGGTTAAAGGACTGCAGAATAATNTATACAATTTGGTGGTTATCGGTTAAAGGACTGCAGAATAATTTTTTAAGTGGCACTACCTTCATAAATGATCGACAGAATTTGTTAAATTTAAAAATCACATTAGATATTGAGAGCACACAAAATTTGGTTGAAACCGATAGCCTTTTTCTTGTCACATGGCATTTTACCTACAAATATTCAGTAGATGACAGTTCCGAAAATAAGCACCCAATATCATATCAGATGTAAGAGAGGTCGATGACCTTAATAGGAGTGCAAAGCACGCAGGCAGTGGTTAATCTCGCAAGCCTTTCTTTCCGAAGGAATGTAGGTGCAGAACCAAAGGTAAAAAGGTTATTTGTTTTTTAAGTCCCACCATAACGCCGTGGCTGAAACCCACGCGCCTAATTTCAACAAATTCATTGATAACTCCACAGGCGTAGTTACATTTCTGTGCAATGACATTCGCACCAAGTTCTATACCCATTGTTAAAGTACTTTGCTAAGATGAATTCCACAGAGGTGCATAGAGACAGGAAAGCACGGCGTAACAAGCATGCATGTCAGTGCAGTAGAGGCGTAACAAGCATGCATGTCAGTGCAGTAGAGGCGTAACAAGCATGCATGTCAGTGCAGTAGAGGCGTAACAAGCATGCATGTCAGTGCAGTAGAGGCGTAACAAGCATGCATGTCAGTGCAGTAGAGGCGTAACAAGCATGCATGTCAGTGCAGTAGAGGCGTGACCAAGCCGCTGCACTCGTGCCACGTGTGGCACGCAGGTGTGGAGTTAGTGGAGCAGGACATTCTTGTACGACTTTATTATATTTTATTAGAAATAACATTAAAAGTTGTTAACAGCATAATTATTATTTGGATATTTAACAAATTATACAATTCAAAATTCTATAATTTTTAACACTCGCAGTATTTTCAGTTATTATTAATTCTTAGAATTAAAATATATATTTCTGTTGGCACTCTTAAAGCGAAACATTTTTCATGTGGTACATCTTTAAAAAAAAATGTTATCCCGTACGGTTCTAGCAGTAGTCCACGTAATTCACATTGCATAGCCTCTGGATTCCGTCTCAGCCATCATCATTGGATGGTCTTTTCCGAACTGGTTTTCCAACCCGTATTCTAGGAAAATGTCTTAGTAGTCCGTCCATACGTGCTTCTCCAATTCCCTTTTCAATAAGTTGTTTGCTTGAACATGCTACTTATTGAAGTATATGTAGCAAAATAAAAGAGATGATTATATGTCCACTCAGGCCACATTCTTAAGAACTTGTATATTTTTAGGGGCCGCGGTAGTGTAGTGGTTAGACTTCTCGCCTCCTAGCCTAGGAGAAACCGGTTACGATTTCCAGAGGGGTTGCTCCCGGATTTTCATTTTGGAATCGTGCCGGACGATGCCGCTGTCGGAGGATTTTCTCTGGGATTTTCAGTTTTCCCCGCCCTTACATTCCGGCGTTGCTCCATACTCACCTCGCTTCACCCTCATCGGCTCTCAAAACCTCGATATTAAGAGCTACCCTAATGTTTTCTCTCAGTCACTTACACATTTATATAAATTTGTAAATGTTTCTAAGGGGTTTAAGTAGAAATTTATTTTGTTAAAAATTTAATATTACAGAATGATTTTTCGTAACGTTGCTAGATATTCATAACCACAATAAGATATTTTCAGCAGAAATTTTGTGATTGAAAACATATTGAATACATTAAATTTTGCGTAGGAATTTCATTTATTATTTTGAGATGTATATTTATTCAATTTTCTCCAAATAAAACAAATATATAAAAATTTAAGCGGAAGGGAATATCAATCAATCGCGACCGAGAGTAAAAATGAGAAGCAGATAGTGGCAGACTCTTAAATACACGAACTAGTTTTAATGGGGGAGTTGTTAAAGCAAATTATGATGAAAAAAACTTTTCACAAGTCTATGAATTTTAAAAATGTTGGTAATCAGTACACATTGTAGGAACTCTAAAAAATATACTTGAATGTGTTTCATATTTATGGCATGCCAGAAATTTTTAGATACCCAGCGTTTTTTGAAGTAAATTTGTGTTTGTATAATAATCATAAATGTAAGGCTCCATTGAAATAATAGTAATATATATGAAAACTATCCTACTGTTTTTATAGTGATAGTAGACAAGCGTGGGTACAACCTATCAAACTCCCAAAACCACTGATTTTTTAAAACGTAATTTTGAGCTCCTGTTATCTGCAGCATCGTACAAATTTTACATCAAAAATGTATAATGGTTCTGCGTATTTTGTATATTGAACTAACATAATTATGAGGCAGCCATTTTGTAAAAATTTTCTAACATTCTTTAAGATTTTTACATATGGATTGTATACTACAAAGCTATTAATTAAAAAATGTTATAGGAGTTATTGATTAGTTATTGTGATTCTATTTATAAGAATCCCACGTACGAAAGGACTATAATTTGTTAAATTCAATATTTATATTCGGTTCTGTGATCGTAGTTAGGTTGGCTGAAAATGGTTCAAGGGTTCCTAACATATGGCATATCACCACAACATCAGGCGTACATTTTGAAATAAGCGTGTGATTTGCAGAATATTCCATCAGTGTATGTGAACTGCTGTAACACTACTTGAGTGTACAATTTGGTGGTTATCGGTTAAAGGACTGGAGAATAATTTTTTAAGTGGCACTACCTTCATAAATGATCGACAGAATTTGTTAAATTTAAAAATCACATTAGATATTGAGAGCACACAAAATTTGGTTGAAACCGATAGCCTTTTTCTTGTCACATGGCATTTAACCTACAAATATTCAGTAGATGACAGTTCCGAAAATAAGCACCCAATATCATATCAGATGTAAGAGAGGTCGATGACCTTAATAGCAGTGCAAAGCACGTAGGCAGTGGTTAATCTCGCAAGCCTTTCTTTCCGAAGGAATGTAGGTGCAGAACCAAAGGTAAAAAGGTTATTTGTTTTTTAAGTCCCACCATAACGCCGCACATCCTGGTGTAATTGAATGGGCCGTATCAATATCTACGCTTGCAAGCGACGCGATAGTTTCTGGAGAATTCCGCCGTTCGCTCAGTTGTGGTTGCAACGCATCTTCCTGTCCACAGGTGTTGGTTGACAGCTCGCGCTTAATAACGCCTCTCTCGCCATTTATTTTAATTACATACGACATCAGTATTCAGCTGGTGATTTCTCCTCAGTCTTGCGGCAGTTAACTTTCCTTTAATGACGCTCTTCGTTTCTCTGCTCCCCTCTCCCCCCCCCCGGCCATTGCTGGAGCATGGCTTGGAAATGACCGCACGTCACGTTCTCGAACAAACAACGTCTCAGAGTAATGCATCCTTGTCCATGATACCCGCGTCATTACTCTGGCTACACGCGTTGGCATTTGATTTAATTGTCTTGTTTCATCGCGGAACGATTCGCAGCTCTCCTGTTCATAAAAGGAAAGGTTTCTTACGCCACCGCAGAGTTGAGTTACAGAATTTAACTCCTGAGTAACCCTTAAACGTGAATGTTACACCATTCTATCGTTACTCGAAGTTTATGGATTTTTCTGAAAATAAATTCAGACACAGTTGATATTTTTTCTCTGTGTGGATATTAAGTTGTAGTTGTCATGTTATTTTTATAACTTGGTAGTTTGAAATTAGGCTTTAAAATCCAAAGATAAGAAGATTAAATTTATGTTTAAAATATTAGCATGTTATTGGTATTATTAGTACAGCGTCTAAACTGTACAACTTCCAATACGACTGTAATGTTTAAGAGAGTGCGAAGCAATAGTGTAAGTTTTAATTTAAGCAGAGACACGTGAATGTTGTGGGCCGAAACAAGCGTATAGATGCTTAAAAATATAAAGCAATTTTGAAATAGAGGATAGTTCTACTAAGATGTTAACCTCACATATCTTCCGAACCACCGAAGGTTTCGAAATTTTAATTTTGATTTCATAAATGGCACTAAAGGGTTCATTAGTCACCGTCTGTGTCTTTTCCAAGATGTNGGTTCATTAGTCACCGTCTGTATCTTTTCCAAGATGCAATTAACTACTGAGATATCGATATCAACTTTGTTTTTGTAATGTGAATGCACGCATTTCTCCCAATAAGGAAGCGGTGTGTTGAGTGAAGTGGTTAGTTTGAAGTCCCGACGAGCACGTTTTGAGATATAAGGAAGTGTTGATATGTGCATGCATTTGACTTGAGCTGTGGCGGAGTAGGTTGTGCATCTCCTGGGACGTACAGCGGAGTGCAGGGGACACCCTCGCTAGTGATACTGCAACACACGTATGGAACACATGCGTAACGACACTTCTTGGTGTTGTCAGCGATGTTACATATCAACAAAACGTGTGTTTGATTTGTTGTTCATAGTTTGATTACAATTAATTCACCGAGCGATCGTGTCCTATTTACAGTCCACGCCAATGCAACATCAACGTACACCATATCAATAGTAAACTCGCTCAAATGTTGAATTCAGAATATTCAGAATGCGTGTCTGCGGTATGCGTACAACTTAAAGAGAAGATAGCACATGACGCAATATTGACAACTTAAAGAGAAGATAGCACATGACGCAATATTGACAACTTAAAGAGAAGATAGCACATGACGCAATATTGACAACTTAAAGAGAAGATAGCACATGACGCAATATTGACAACTTAAAGAGAAGATAGCACATGACGCAATATTGACAACTTAAAGAGAAGATAGCACATGACGCAATATTGACAACTTAAAGAGAAGATAGCACATGACGCAATATTGACAACTTAAAGAGAAGATAGCACATGACGCAATATTGACAACTTTCTGGTTGGTTCGATATGAACAAGAGTAGATGTCTCCAACTCGCCAAACAAGTATCCAAAACTAAATCGCACGTGCAGCCCGCATACCTTGTTAATAAGCCTAACCAGACAATAATGATTAAGGAACAATTCACTCGTCGCAAAATCAACCTTAGGAAACACCAACGAAAATTCTTACAGTTATTTGGAAAGCAAACTAATGTGGAATGACTGGCCGGTAAAAACAATCACATCGAAATAAAAACAATCATATTTTAAGGTTTTAATCAAAATGAAAAATGGCAACAAACTTTATTATGGTATACTTTTCCCCTCCATGTTGTCTAAAACTAAATTCCTATGCAGTCATAATTGTAAACATAAAATTGACAATATTACTTTATTAGATTAAGACTATTAGGTAATTATTGGCATTTTATCTTTGTATTTACACGCATGTATGTATACAAGACATATATGTAACACGTATTTGTTGAAAACTGGCCGATGACTGAACTGTACGCGGGGAAATAAATAAAATAAACAAATGAACAAAGTCCGTCTAGAAATGTTTGCCGGCAGTCAGGTATGTTTACCTGTTTACATAGTTCTCATGCACAGTTTCTCTGAGTTAGTTACCTAAAAAAAGGCACCAAATAACTTTCTGCTTTATTCATGTCTGCATTTCCGTGTGTAAAAATTGTTCTTCATTTGCTGGCATGAAATAGTTTAATTATTTAATAACTGGCTTCGGGATTGTTTGCTAACGCAAAAGGCGTTAACATCTGACTGAACTCGTTTTATACCTAACGGCGACAGCGTAGAAAAAATATTCGTTGTATAACTAATGTGTTTTAAATGCGAAGTGTTTTCTTATTTTTAATGGTAAAGTTATTCACTTTCTCAGTAAATTTATTTATGATTATTTAATAAACCACATTTTTCAACCGAAACATGTTAGCGCAACATTTTAATTCACCTTAATATTATAAAGATACCAAGTTAAATAATACACATACAAACAACCTGTTTGCTGTGAAGATATGCTGTTTTCCAGTTTTTCCTAAAAAAATTTAGAAAAATAATTTTTGGGAAGTCTTTTGCTCTTTAGAAGAAAAATCATGTTTGTGTGTATATATATATATATATATATATATATATATATATACACACACACACCAAATTTTAAATATAGGGAGAGTTATATACTTCTTTCCTTTGTTTGGTTTCAGTAACTGAAGAGATGGCAATTACTAAAAGGTGACACTAAGTGGTCCCGAAACTTAACTAGTCCCAAAACAACTGAAAAACTTAAACCGCCACTTCCCTTAAGCCAGTCTCATCCAGTCTCATGTAAACATATGCTATACAGTATTAAACAAACTTGCGTGAATGTCAAGGTACGTATATACCTTAGAATGGCGTTAATTGGATGTGCCGCCTCTTTTTGTTTGTTTGTTGCGAGTTCTTGAGATTATTACCAAGATGTTTGCTTGCTGCTTTTATGACGGGGACGGGGGAGGGTTCCGTAACTCGTTCAGTCACTTATTCAGTTACGAGGTTAGTGTTGCAATCGCTTAGATTTCTCATGCGCGCTCTACTTGTGTCTAGCTGACTTCTCACAACCAGTTGACAGCGTGCTGCGTGTCAAAGACCGTTCATGGTTAACTGGGCATTTTTAAAATCAACTTTCAACAAATGTGACTGGCACAACCCGCATACAGTGCACGTTGACGGGCACGAGGCATGTTGACGGGCACGAGGCATGTTGACGGGCACGAGGCATGTTGATGTGAACGAGGCACGTTGACGGGCACGAGGCATGTTGACGGGCACGAGGCATGTTGACGGGCACGAGGCATGTTGATGTGAACGAGGCACGTTGACGGGCACGAGGCATGTTGACGGGCACGAGGCATGTTGATGTGAACGAGGCACGTTGACGGGCACGAGGCATGTTGACGGGCACGAGGCATGTTGATGTGAACGAGGCACGTTGACGGGCACGAGGCATGTTGACGGGCACGAGGCATGTTGACGGGCACGAGGCATGTTGACGGGCACGAGGCATGTTCACGGCAAAGTTGGTCAATGATGGAAGAAACGTAGTCCCATGTCTTCACGTTCAAATAAAAATGTTTGGCAAACGTTTGTGAAAACGGAATGAATTTATTTTGCCGTGTGTTTTTTTTAATNTCACGTTCAAATAAAAATGTTTGGCAAACGTTTGTGAAAACGGAATGAATTTATTTTGCCGTGTGTTTTTTTTAATGCATATAGGTGTATGAATAAGCCAATAAGTATCACATTTATTTTTCTATTACTTTCACAGTTTCCCTTTACAGAGAAATTAATGAAGTGTTCAGNAAGCCAATAAGTATCACATTTATTTTTCTATTACTTTCACAGTTTCCCTTTACAGAGAAATTAATGAAGTGTTCAGGCCCATGGCACATGGAAATGTTAGTTTTGCGTGTAGTTGAAGAATACATAATGTCCATGCAAGTAGATCTTAAGCAGAGCTTTCANACATGGAAATGTTAGTTTTGCGTGTAGTTGAAGAATACATAATGTCCATGCAAGTAGATCTTAAGCAGAGCTTTCAAAAGAGCTCTCGTTACCGTGAACAGCCAAGAGTTTGTGTTAACACAAACCATTCACAAATGAAACGTGCGGTAACTTCAACAAGTCAGACAAGACCGCGCTCAGAACACCCAGCACTGTTGGGTACAGCACCGAACATAAGTACCCTTCATCTGCAACACGTCCTCGAGCATGGACGCGGGAGATCCACGGTTTCATGTCACGTGACGTGTGTTTTGTAGGCTGGCGTGAGGAGGAATAATGCGACGTCATGTGACTGCTGTAACAGCGAAAAGTCCTTACATTTCACAGGTTCGTTTTCCTGAGTTCTGGCTAAATTAGTTCTCAATTCTCTTCGTGTTCTTATCTCAGTCAGTNACATTTCACAGGTTCGTTTTCCTGAGTTCTGGCTAAATTAGTTCTCAATTCTCTTCGTGTTCTTATCTCAGTCAGTAATAGCGACGTAATTTTACACTGCTTTATCGAAATAGTTTTCACCCAAATAATCCACAATGCAAAACATGCTGTATTTGAGTGTTTATTACTGAAATTGCTTTAATAGTTTTAAACCATATGGCGTTTTCTAACGTGTAAATAAAGAATACACCGCTCTGCCACCATAACAGCCGTAGATTGNCGTTTTAAACCATATGGCGTTTTCTAACGTGTAAATAAAGAATACACCGCTCTGCCACCATAACAGCCGTAGATTGTGAACGAGCTAACTGATCGAATAACCGCCATTGGAAAGTATTTAACATTTACTTTTATAAGAAGTGAATTTCTTAACTCATTGTACTTAATATAATATGTTCTAATGGTGTTGAAAGTTTGAAAATGAAGAACTTTATTAACGTAATTGCAAGACATGTGTAAACCTAAACAAATGTTTAGGTGCTATTCAAAATATATATAATGAAAGTATTGAACAATTCTGTGAAATCGAAATACATAACAGAGACTTAAATCAAGATTGCCTTACCACCGACGTATTAATGGAGATAGATTTTTGGATAAAGGAATAACTGCAGTAATAATTAGCAGTCGTTCTGATACGTAGAAAAAAATTATAATAATCCTGGGCGTCGGAACTTTCCTAAGATTTTTGGATGGTTTTTTGGGAAGGGGGTGGGGAGTTCCGTGGCGATGGAAGATAATGCAGAAAATTGGGGACTCCTGGTGCTGAATAAAGTGCCCCCCCCCCCTTCTCCAAAAATAAATTTTTTTTNTATAGCAGTTTACAAAATGTTGCATAACATTTACTTAGTAACTTCAAACTTTATTATTTTATGTACGTAAATTACGAAAAATCGCTAGTAGTACGCGAGGAATTCGCGCCCTTAGTGACATGTGAGAAGTACCAAACGCATTCCTTCCCCTTTCCGACATCCTCGAGTAAAATTACATTCTACAGTTTATACATTGGACTGCTTTTCTGACAGTAGCCATATTTAAAACAACCAGGATAGTTTTTGAGGTTAGAACACTATTTATGTAAGGGAAAGTTTTGCGATGTGTGTGCACTTTCTATTAAATAAGCTTCAATGAAGGAGACGCGGTGGCGTAGTGGTTAGAATACTCTCTTCCCACTTGTGCGGACCGGGTTCGATTCCCGGCAGAGTTGCCCCCGGATTTGCGCATGTGGGAATCGTGCTGGACGATGCCGCTGGTCGGAAGGTTTTCTCAGGGATCTCCCGTGTCCTCCGGCCTTGCATTCTGGCACTCCTCCCTTCTCACCTGATTTCACCCTCATCGGCTCTGAAGACCTCGTTGTTAAGAGCTGCCTAAATGTCTCAACTCAACTCTAGTCTCCTTCGCTCACTCGCATCGTGAGACAGAAGACACCCCTTTGAAAGATGAATGGACCCCTCCGTGTCGCGTAGAACGCCTTCACGACCTGCACGCACCTAGCTGAAGTTACTCGTCAAACTGTTGAGTACTGTGCCCTCGAATNCAGAAGACACCCCTTTGAAAGATGAATGGACCCCTCCGTGTCGCGTAGAACGCCTTCACGACCTGCACGCACCTAGCTGAAGTTACTCGTCAAACTGTTGAGTACTGTGCCCTCGAATGGTATGGCATGTGGTATACTGCCATGTGATTGTCGAGTTTGTTCTTTCAGATTGCACTTCATTATAATAAACAAGGTTTCACAAATGCGAACAAAAACTCTTGCTGTATTCGATTACGGGCACATACCAACTTTCCACAAAGTAGGAAACACAACTCCGCAAGAGAGTGATTATATTTTCATGTGAACGGCGGGGGAGAAGGTGCCAAAGTATTGTTCCCTTGCACGTAAGAAATGTCAAGGACTGGTCCTGGAGGTAGGTTATGTTGGTTTTGCTGCATGTAGAAGAATGGTTTATTGACAATTCCAACGCAAACAAACACGTCCAACCCTGTTGACCTCGTGACTGACAGTTGCGCCGACGATGGGCAAGTATTTGTTGGCAACGCACGCAGAAGGAGAAAATCAGTCTTTCGTGTTTATTTGATGGTTCAAGCAGCTAGCTACACCCTTCCTTCCCCTAATTACTTTGTTACACCCACCACGCGCGCTTCACCACTCTTCGTATAGTAGGAAAACATCGCCCTAGTCATGTTTATACTTGTAAAAATAACAGG
This sequence comes from Clitarchus hookeri, assembly GCA_002778355.1. Classification (NCBI taxonomy): domain Eukaryota; kingdom Metazoa; phylum Arthropoda; class Insecta; order Phasmatodea; family Phasmatidae; genus Clitarchus; species Clitarchus hookeri. The sequence continues at coordinate 22,920 of NQII01003103.1, read as the reverse complement.
TGTGACTCCATCTAATATTCACATTCCATATCACATGTTTCCCGTATTTGAGTTCTTAAAATGGTAATTATTACCTAATTGTGATTTCTCATTTAGTTAGAACTTTAATGTATAATGTTTATACCATTAAAATTAGTTTTGTGTTAACGAAACACACCACATAGATCTTCTTAACAACATTGTGTTGCGAAGAAATTTTGAAAGTAGGTTTAATACAAACCTTATAATTAACCCTGAAATGTTTAATGCCCTACAGTATTCTTTTGTATAACCTTAAATCGTCATTAAAAACTATGTTAACCACAATAAAATTACAGTTTTTGGTTTGTTTATTCTTTGAATATCAACGTCCAACTCAAGCGACAAAATGTGTGAAGTTTCAATGGGAATCGTGAATGAGCGGACTGATATAAGGAACTATGGTCTGGATCTCCTTCCTTNAAAATGTGTGAAGTTTCAATGGGAATCGTGAATGAGCGGACTGATATAAGGAACTATGGTCTGGATCTCCTTCCTTACGGCCGATTCACGTTGAAGTTAAAACTAACTTTGCGTAAAACTCTTTGTAATATTTAACATAAAATCGTAGTGGTGTTCAAAGTGGTCAGTGCTACCAAATATGTTGTATCAAGGATCTGAATAATGTTAGCGTTTGTCTACCGGTAAATAATACGCATTATCGGTTGTTTTAATATTAAGACATCTTATTGCACGTGTCAGTATTAGCCTTTCTATAAGATAAATTGACAATTNTATTAGCCTTTCTATAAGATAAATTGACAATTCGAACCCATGGACTTTATATAAGGCCAAAGTTTTTTTAAATTAATTTGTTTATCATTATAACACACGCAAACGATCTAAAACATGGCCTGTTGCCATNTTCGAACCCATGGACTTTATATAAGGCCAAAGTTTTTTTAAATTAATTTGTTTATCATTATAACACACGCAAACGATGTAAAACATGGCCTGTTGCCATGCCAATGGTATACGTAACACAAGCTAAACGCAACAATCTTAACGTTAAATGTCAGTGTAAACGGCTCCTATTGCTGGGAGTTTGTTCTAAGTTATTCGTCGATTTTCCGTATTTGTTAAGTTACGAAAACGCTCGAAACGAATTAAATCTTTGAGAAAGGCAATTTCGTATTCTAAGTCATATTTCGTTACAGACCTCCAAGTCTTCAGGTTTTAGATAGTGGAAGCAAAATGGCAACACTACTCAAACGAACTTCAACCAAAATATGGGAGTTTTTAATAGAGTTATGGATACTTCAGCTTGAAAATATAAATAAAACAAATAAAAAACTTTTAAATATTATTTTTATTTAGAAGGTTTAAATGTAAATACTAGACAAATAATGTATTCTGAGCAATAGATACATTTCGTTCTGGTCTCAATTTTGCTATCGTATTTGGCGGTATTTTATAACTCGGCTGGGCGTGTTTTCGGGGGTATGTCTGTATGTATGTGTACATAAACATGCTGTAATTCCCTGTGCACATGTGTTGCGATGAGAGAGAGAGAGAGAGAGAGAGAGAGAGGTCCCGGGGGCCGGGTAGGAGCTGGGCTGATGGTCGGCCAACCAACCTGTAACGTGTGTAAGGCGACGGGGAGGGCTGAAAGTGCACTCTGTGGAAGCCGGTAGCAGATCCCGGTGTGTAGGGAGCGTACAGGGTACGTCGCCCCAGAGCGCTTGGTTGGGTAGTCGTGACTATGGGAATGACTATCCTAGTTTGACCATCCCCCTGGTGGAGGTATACGTAGGTCGTCAAACTGAAAGAAAATCTGTGTAATGTAAACATGTATTAATTTAGGTGGGTTTTGCATCCATGGTGAAAAATGACTTAAATATTATAGCAACTTCTGATGTAAATTAATATTATAAGTTTATATATGCTGATATTCTCATATCTACACTCGCAGTGCCCATATCACAGTTAGAGTAGTATNATAATATTATAAGTTTATATATGCTGATATTCTCATATCTACACTCGCAGTGCCCATATCACAGTTAGAGTAGTATATTTGGTAGCACTGCATTACGATTTATCAAATACGAGCATTTCGTAACCCCAATTTAAACACAACTAGGATTTTATAAGAAGTGTTGACACAGAGTAAACGCAAAGATGATACAACTAGTTCTAAATTAACTTCGTCATGACGTCATAGCCTTTGAAAGGCCCTTGTACTTGTCATTTGGGTATCATTGTAAGCAGTTGTGTCTATCATAATTTTTTAAACTATAGAATGTTAATAATTTTTCAGGACAGAAATGGAAGTCAACGTTTTGTTTCCCACTTATATATTTGGTTTTTNACTATAGAATGTTAATAATTTTTCAGGACAGAAATGGAAGTCAACGTTTTGTTTCCCACTTATATATTTGGTTTTTAAAATACAAATGTGGCCGTTGAAAAGTGTCGGTCAGCAAAAATGTCTGTAAGTGGCCCTCTGTCTACGATATTTGTTCTCTGTAAAACAGCATTTTAATCTATATCGACAATTTTGTATCTTTTCTGAACAGAGATTGATGCATTCCTATAGTCACTGCTTCAAGTTCTGAGGAAACAGACGACATGCGAAGCTTATTTACGCTATTTTCCATCGCCGTGACGTCACGATGCTCTCTTGTGACCGGATGTGCCCTTGAGGCATGAAACATTGTGCACTAGAAGTTCTCTTTAAGGATCAAGAGTAGCGATGTACCGGTGTGTTACTTGTCTTGTCGTATGATGGCGACACGAGCAAACATAAGCGCTTGTACAGTATGATCCTCGACTCCAGGTACTAACTTCATGAGATAAGAAAATGAGGCAGAAAACCTAACACGATCTGTGATATATCGTGATTATTTAGAAAGACGCGCCATTGGAAATTGCAAATTAAAACTATTTCTTTGCAGAATGTCAGGAACTCTACTTGAGATAAAACTATGAATTTGTGGAGGGTGATCACCTCATTCGATATCTACTCTCTGTTAACATTTGGCGGGTGATAATAATCAATAATCAACGGGTAACAAGTTTAACATCGAGTAAAAATGTCGATAATATTACCTATCGTACCTTTTTAGCGAAGGGCGATAAATCAAGTCTTTAAATTTCTTTGCAGTCTTTCAGCTCAGTATATTCCGGTCTGGTTTCCATTTGTGTAACCTGTTTAACACTGTTATCGTTCGTTAGTGGCGTGTTAATATGTGCTTTGGTTTGGTAAAAGAACGTTGATTTTCTGTAGTAGCTCTGATGTGGAGTGAAGCGGAAATATTTGGACGGCCCTTAACATCGACGTCTTGGGAGCCGAATAGGGGGAAGGGAGGCGAGTATGGAGCAGCGCCGGACTGCAAATGCGGGGAAAAACGGGATATCCCCGAGAAAAACCGCCGACTAGTGGCATCATCCGGGACGATTCCCACGTGTGAAAATCCGAAAGGTTAAATTATCAAAGGAAGGACTTCCGGACTAACCGATAAAAACTTCCGGTAGAACTTCCGGGAACACTGCAGCACGNCTGGGAGCACTGCAGCACGTTGTAACTTGCAACTGACGTTCAAGGTCAAGCAAGTTACGACAGCGGAAGAGAGCTTCATTCGTCTCAGCTTTATGTACAGATTCGCTCTTCAAGGAACGACTGCACACAATGGATCTGGCATTCTCGAGGTTCGCTTCTACAGACATCCTCACAACAGTACAGTGACTGGTGTTAATTATCTTAGTAAAATAGATTCAAGAGACATTTTATGTTGGAAGACTTTTGCAATTGATGAACTTGTTGCTACTAATAATTATGTTATTGCTATTTCTCCACGCCGGTAATCGAACCCAGTTCGGCTACGTGGGAGACGGGCAGTCTGACCACTGATGGCCCCAGTGGCTCTGAAGGCGGTGTGCTAACGTGACAAGGAAGTGACTCCCGTACAGGACAACGTCCGTGTGACCTTGACCAACACCTGCTTTGTGCGCCGGCGACACAGAACGACCTTGAACGGCTGGGTTCTCGCGTGTGCTAGCCGACTCACTCCGCATTGTAAGTGTCGCTAATGAGAACCCAGTGAGGAAGGCAATGAGCTTCTTTGTGCGCTGAGTGTTGACAGGTTTGTCATAATAGCGACGTTGCCATGCACTGGCCAACAGCCAAGCACGCCTTGACCCGGCCATCTGCGGCACGTCCTTCGCGCTTCGAGCCCCGTCAAGCATCCACTGCGCCGTTAATATATACACTGAAGAGCCAGAAAAACTGGCACACCTGCCTAATATCGTATTGGGCCCTCGCGAGCACGCAGAAGTGCCGCAAGACGACGTGGCATGGACTCGACTAATGTCTAAAGGTATGCAGGAGGCATTGAAATCTGCGCCAATTTGAGAAAGGGTTGCACGTCTGTTATGTTGAATGATTCTCGTCAGTCGTCGTTTGTCCCGTTCGTTCACGATCTTTTTCCGGCCGCAGCGATGTCGAAGATGTGATGTTTTACCGGATTCCCGATATTCGCGGTATATTCGTGAAATGGTCGCACGCGAACATCCAAATGTTATCGATACCTCGGAGATGCTATGTCCCATCTCTCGTGCGCCGACTATAACACCACGTTCAAACTCACTTAAATCTTGATAACCTACCATTGTAGCAGCANAAGTCCGACTCACCCTGAGGTCAAAACGGTGTTCGTTATGATATCTTCGAGTCAACTTCAAGTAAATACTATTACTGAAATCGTAGCAGCTCTCAAATACGCCGTGCCTTGGAAAAGTCATAGCGCAATTCTACCGAATACATATGCGATTGGGAAACGGTTCGTTCGTGAAGTAACCAAAAATTTTATAAACAAAAATGGTTTACATTTTTATACTAACTACCTGTCACAATCGTTTAACATTAAGTGACACTTATTAGGTCTATAAATTATTCTAAGTTATAGCAATTCTCAAATATTAAATTTATCATTCGAAGACATGTGTTCTCTAACAAATACCTTTAAAGCTTTAAAAATTACAAGCTGACACCATTAAACAGTACAAAATCGACAGAATTGATTAAAAAAAATGTTAAGTACAGAGAAAATAATGAGAACATATATGATTTCTTGAAATTCTAGTGTCCGCCTGCATATTATATTTGCATTAATTTAAATTTTGTTCAATTTCTCACGTACAAAATTAAATTTGACATATTTGATCTAATGTAAAAATAATGCTTCGCGGCCTCCAGTATACCTAAACATATCGTTAATGCATACTCAACATAATGATCTCCATATTAACTGCAACCTGAATTGCCTTAAGTAGTCTCATAGTGTGTAACGCGTGTTAAGTTACAGCCTGATCGTCCAGTACGATGACAATCATGAAGAGTTGACAGAACAGTCCGTATCACAACACACTTCGCTCAAGAAACTAAAAAAAGTAATAAAAAGTATAAGTTTTATATTTTTTAGTTTTGCTGCTCTTGCTATTGTTACCATCGTTAGTTATTTACGAAAGTCTACAATTTGCAAGTCACACGACTGAAAATGATTCTTTCGACCAGTTTCTTCGCGAGATCGAACTGTGTTTGACTAAAAAGAGAGAAAGGGAGAAAGACATACACAAAGTCTTACGTTTCACAAGCTTTCCTGTGCTTCACTGTTTTTTACTCCAGCAGAACTCTGTTTGACAGTCTTAAAAGAAATATTGTCCTCTACCAGGACGAAAAGTTCATCTTTATATCCGCCGATAATAACAATAGCCTAAAAATGGGTTTATTGTGAATGTATTTGCTGGTGGCATTATAAAACTAGTTGAGAACCAACGGTTTCTAAATCAGTCACAATAAACTTCGAAATAACAGTAGGAATATATGTATATACAGTTATCCCATAACGCGCGCATAAGAACCACACCACGTGAATACTGAGCGAAAATGGAGACGAATATGTTAGTGGCGGGATGTCGTACGATTACATTTTTCCTGCACAATGTGGCAACACAGCTCGGAGTTAGTCCCTTCATTTGTACAATGGTCAACACGTTATCTAAACAACACGTTATGTAAACTACACGTTAATCAAATGTTAGGGTTGGGCGAGATTTGTACCCGCGCACATAATATGATTTTTTTTACTAACCTAATATATAACTAAGGGTTATGTGAGCCCGCGGTAGGGACGGGAGTTAATTGCGTCTCAGGGCTAAGCCCCATACGCCTACAAGGAAAGAAAATCATGCAAGGACACATGCATCATGGCAAGGAGGGATTGGGCTGCCATGGCCAGATTTCGGCCAAGACAACCTCCCTAAGTGTACTTACAGCTAAACTACTATACTAAGAAGAGAAAGCGAAAAACCTGAATAGACACCGTAAAAGCCCTTTCGACAGGAAAGGATTAAACCTTGTTGCATGCATTATCAGAAAATGCTACAGGAGACAGATAGGTGGAAATCATGCTCTTTATTAATATGTAGAGAAAATACTAGTAGAGGGGGAGGGGCAGGACATCTTTCTTTGACTTCAATTCACGCTGGCTTANTTGACAGGTTTGTCATAATAGCGACGTTGCCATGCACTGGCCAACAGCCAAGCACGCCTTGACCCGGCCATCTGCGACACGCCCTTCGCGCTTCGAGCCCCGTCAAGCATCCACTGCGCCGTTAATATGTGCACTGAAGAGCCAAAAAAACTGGCACACCTGCCTAATATCGTATTGGGCCCCCGCGAGCACGCAGAAGTGCCGCAAGACGACGTGGCATGGACTCGACTAATGTCTAAAGGTATGCAGGAGGCATTGAAATCTGCGCCAATTTGAGAAAGGGTTGCACGTCTGTCATGTTTAATGATTCTCGTCAGTCGTCGTTTGTCCCGTTCGTTCACGATCTTTTTCCGGCCGCAGCGATGTCGAAGATTTGATGTTTTACCGGATTCCCGATATTCACGGTACACTCGTGAAATGGTCGTACACGAAAATCCAAATGTTATCGATACCTCGGAGATGCTATGTCCCATCTCTCGTGCGTCGACTATAACATCACGTTCAAACTCAATTAAATCTTGATAACCTGCCATTGTAGCAGCAGTAACCGATCTAGCTGCCGACCGCATCGCGTTACTCTGAATGGTTCCATACCTCTGTTATTTGCATAGGCACGCCTATACCAGTTTTTTTGGTTCTTCAGTGTACAAGGGCCTTACAAATGAAGTTCGACTCACCCTGAGGTCAAAACGGTGTTCGTTATGATATCTTCGAGTCAACTTCAAGTAAATACTATTACTGAAATCGTAGCAGCTCTCAAATACGCCGTGCCTTGGAAAAGTCATAGCGCAATTCTACCGAATACATATGCGATTTGGAAACGGTTCGTTCGTGAAGTAACCAAAAATTTTATAAACAAAAATGGTTTACATTTTTATACTAACTACCTGTCACAATCGTTTAACATTAATTGACACTTATTAGGTCTATAAATTATTCTAAGTTATAGCAATTCTCAAATATTAAATTTATCATTCGAAGACATGTGTTCTCTAACAAATGCCTTTAAAGCTTTAAAAATTACAAGCTGACACCATTAAACAGTACAAAATCTCGACAGAATTTATTAAAAAAAATTTTAAGTACAGAGAACATAATGAGAACATATATGATTTCTTGAAATTCTAGTGTCCGCCTGCATATTATATTTGCATTAATTTAAATTTGGTTCAATTTCTCACGTACAAAATTAAATTTGACATATTTGATCTAATGTAAAACTAATGCTTCGCGGCCTCCAGCATACCTAAACATATCGTTAATGCATACTCAACATAATGATCTCCATATTAACTGCAACCTGAATTGCCTTAAGTGGTGCGGTCTCATAGTGTGTAACGCGTGTTAAGTTAAAGCCTGATCGTCCAGTACGATGACAATCACGGAGAGTTGACAGAACAGTCCGTATCACAACACACTTAGCTCAAGAAACTAAAAAAAGTAATAAAAAGTATAAGTTTTTTATTTTTTAGTTTTGCTGCTCTTGCTATTGTTACCATCGTTAGTTATTTACGAAAGTCTGCAATTTGCAAGTGACACGACTGAAAATGTTTCTTTGGAACAGTTTCTTCACGAGATCGAACTGTGTTTGACTAAAAAGAGAGAAAGGGAGAAAGACATACACAAAGTCTTACGTTTCACAAGCTTTCCTGTGCTTCACTGTTTTTTACTCCAGCAGAACTCTGTTTGACAGTCTTAGAAGAAATATTGTCCTCTACCAGGACAAAAAGTTCATCTTTATATCCGCCTATAATAACAATAGCCTTAAAAATGTATTTATTGTGAATGTATTTGCTGTTGGCATTATAAAACTACTTGAGAACCAACGGTTTCTAAATCAGTCACAATAAACTTCGAAATAACCGTAGGAATATATGTATATACAGTTATCCCATAACGTGCTCATAAGAACCACACAACGTGAATCCTGAGCGAAAATGGAGACGAATATGTTAGTGGCGGGATGTCGTACAATGACATTTTTCCTGCACAATGTGGCAACACAGCTCGGAGTTAGTCCCTTCATTTGTACAATGTTCAACACGTTATGTAAACAACACGTTATGTAAACTACACTTTAATCAAATGTTAGGGTTAGACGAGATTTGTACCCGCGCACATAATATGATTTTTTTTTACTAACCTACTCTAAAACTAAGTGTTATGTGAGCCCGCGGTAGGGACGGGAGTTAATTGCGTCTCAGGGCTAAGCCCCATACGCCTACAAGGGAAGGAAATAATGCAAGGAGACATGCATCGCGGCAGAGAAGGATTGGGCTGCCATGGCCAGGTTTCGGCCATGACAACCTCCCTAAGTGTACTTAGAGCTAAACTACTATTCTAAGAAGAGAAAGGGAAATACCGGCACAGACGCCGTAAAAGCCCTTTCAACAGGAGAGAATTAAAAATTGTTGCATGCATTATCAGAAAATGCTACAGAAGACAGATAGATGGAAATCATGCTCTTTATTAATATGTAGAGAAAATACTAATAGAGGGGGCAGGGCATCTTTTTTTGACTTCAATTCACGCTGGCTTAACCAGAGTGGTGTTTGCACATCACTCTGGTGGGAGGAGTGGTGCTACGGGGTCTCCCCCCCCCGCTCTGAATCTCCAGCGGATTCTGAAAACTTAAACAAAAATGGAATTAGTCCCATAGTATTATGGTCCCGCCTTAAGTGTTATATCAGTGGAGCGCAAGAGCGGGTTCACGTGGTGTGGGTCTTATGCGTGCGTTCTGGGACACCCGTAATTCCCTCTGTCTTCCAGTAAAATAACTTGGTTGGTTAAGAAGAACGGAATAAAAACCACATTTCAGTCAACGCTGCGTTAAAACTGAACCTAGAGTAATTCTAAACGAAGCCGCCACCGCCGAACCCTCATACGCCACCGAATGGCTTTTAGTGCTGTGAGACCGGAAGCAGAAAATCCCATAACTCACTAGGTGTTTGTGAATCAAAAGCACCCTGACACTTTCTCAAATCGTTGGGTCGGCGGCAGGGGCAGTGTACTGTGGGGCTTTGGGCACCGGGCCTTTATTTAGGCGAGTTATTTGGTGTTGACTTTTTTAAGTACAATTACGTTTTCGTGTGTTCGGCGGGGGAGTGAAGCTCCCCTCCAGACTCCCGGCTGTAGTGAATGTTGTGTCGTGATGTATGTCTAACATGTGTAAGTTGTTTGCAAGTGTGCTAAGTAATTTCGCATGTAGTGTGTCGGTGAGTCCCCAGTCTCCTGAGGTGTCCTATACAGGTCTCCCTCGGGGTAAGATTACTCGTTTCCACGTTTGTGACATTGGAGTAATAGAATCCTTATAAATAAATTAGAGTTGGAGGGGCCCCTAGCACCAGTCTCTGAACCCAGTACCAATAGAGCCCCCCTTTCCCAAGTCGTCTTCTTCCCGACCTGCAACAAACTATCAGGTCGGTGCGTTATTACAGGTTATTAGTTTAAAATAAAAAAAAATAAAAATTATATATGTGGTTTTATATATTTGTGTTTTTTTTGTTTTATTTGTGATTATTATATATTTAATTAAATTAATTAGACCCCAGACCCCTACCTCAACTGGCATGTGTGTCTCTCGACCTGGAAAACGAGTGGTGGTTGTGGCTATTTCCCACCTGTCACGAGTTCCCACATAACCAACCTGGCCAGGGCGCCCTTAGTATGTTGTAGGCGTTGTTAAAGTGTTGTCTGTTTTGCTGCATGTCGGCGACTACAGTGTTGTGGCCAAAACCCTGTGTTTTTATAGAAATGTGGCACTCCTCGTCGCGCACCAATCAGATGGCTCCGATGAGAAAGTGCGTTCATTGGTTGTGTTACTTCTCGTCCCTGACCAATGAGGAAGTTCAGAGACGAGAAAAGTGTATGTAGTGTATTTCAATTAATTAATTAATTAATTTGAGTTTAACATTGTCCCAACTTATTTATTTAATTAGGTAAAGTGACGAGTGCTGTGAGAAGTAACATCTGCTTCTTCTGAAGTATTTTCATGGCTTTCGCCTGTTTGATNTAGGTAAAGTGACGAGTGCTGTGAGAAGTAACATCTGCTTCTTCTGAAGTATTTTCATGGCTTTCGCCTGTTTGATTATAGGCCTAAAGTGTTCCATTAGGGTTACAAAGTGTGTATCTGGCAGAAAAGCGGCCAGTTCTTGCATATCTGCGAACATGGTCGTGTTTTCTGTGGTGTTGTTTTNAAGTGTGTATCTGGCAGAAAAGCGGCCAGTTCTTGCATATCTGCGAACATGGTCGTGTTTTCTGTGGTGTTGTTTTTCCTTCTACTGTTTTGCTGTGAGTTTTCCCTCTGTGGCTGTGTGGGTGCTTGTTCCTTATATGGGCTGTGGAGTGGAGGGAATTCAGCCTTCGCCTGAACATTTATTCGTCTGTTTTCCTGTGTAATTTCTCGTGGTTGTTTGGCAGGTTTTGCCGCCAGCCTTTGCCTGCGTGTCTCTGTGTGTTTGTGAATTACTTCACACTGCTACCACACAGCCGAGTGACCTGTTTTTTTGCACAGTGTACATTCCCACTTTGCTTTATCTTGGTCTTTTAGTGTGCATTCTGCCTTTGTGTGCGATCTGTACTCAAAGCGCATATTGGATCCAGTGTACAGTATTTCTTAGTGTTGCCCAGTGCACAACACCGCGTGCATTGCACCACATCTTCGGCGCGTTGTTTGTACAGCTCTATACGAACTGAGGTGTAGTGTAATGTAGGTATTTTCATTACATCATACTTGTCATTATGCTCCACCACAGCCCCAAAGACTGCAGGTGCCTCTGCTGTTGTTCTAAACTTCCAGATATTATTCGGCGTAAAACCATATTCCTGAAACTCTTTGTATAAGTCTCGCATGATTGTGTAGTGTGGTAGTCCTTTAAATACTATTTTGTTTGGTTTGTCACTTTTCTTACCATGCGTGTAGAATGGTATGTTGTAGATTCGCAAAAACTTACGGAAAGAAAAGTGCTTTCCCCTAGTAACAGTTATCTTTAAGTGTTGTTTCTTTATAATTATGGTTTTCCATATACGTTTATCTTGTTTCCAGTTAAGATTTATATATTTAAGTTTCTTGGTGTCCGGGATGTACACCGGAGTAGCGAGTTTTGTGTTTATTTTCGCGTGTTTTCCTTGATCTGTATTTTCTGTGTTAGAGCTCTCGTCACTACTGTATTCTGAGTAGGAAGAATCTGAACATTCTTCCTCCCTAAGTGATTTAAAGTTATTCTTGACTTGAATGGCAGCAGGAGGTTGTAACTGTCTTCCTATTATTGCTGTGTGTCGCCTGTTATCGGTGAGTCATTGTGAGTCGCGAACTGTGTCCGTGTTGTCTGAGAGTGGTCGGACAGGAGTCCCTCCTGACCGATGTTGTTGCTTACCTGTGTTCGCCATCGAGTGCCTAAGACATCCAAGACAGTGGTAGCTGACCACACTACCCCTAAACGAAGAAAAACCAGTCAAAGATAAAACAAACCAGAACTGTGTTGTTTCTACCCTCCCTTGCTGATGTTAATACACTCACACTGGAATAATTATGAACCACACAAACACATACATTAAAGAGGACGATAATTGCACAAATAATAAAGTAACACGAACATCGAGACGTACAGAACATGTTAGGGAGAGAAGTCATAGGGTATTCTGGGAAAATTCTTTTCCAATTTCCTTACAATCATACAGCATTAAAACGAATTTAAAAACAAGCGTTCTTTGTAATTGAAATAATCATATTAAGTAAAGTGTACTGATTTCGAAAAATACGATGATAAATTTCGATAAACAGAACTAAATCAGCATCATGAAATAATTGAGAACCAACAGTCTGCACCAGAAATACACCAGCACATTATATCACCAAGTCTTAGAACGGTGTCTAATATTTCGTCGTGGAAAACGACATTGTTAGTCTGTTTTGGGGCGTATATAGCCATATATGTGTGCCCATGAATACGTCTGTGTAGTGTTCACTGTGTTTTACAGAGTTATTTGCATATTAACATTTATATACGCTTTACTGTCTCCGTTGCCGGTACGTTTGATCACGGTTTTTCCTGTTTATTTCCTAATGATTGAATCAATTAATACCTTTTGAGAAAGTGTGTTTCTTTTTCATAAACCTTAGAAACAGCTGATCTTGTTTTGTAATCAGACTGTTTTGTCATCGTTGTAGTGTCTGTTTTCGCGCATATACAGAATGTCATTGACAATGGACCAAACTGTGCATGGTGATAGGGAGCCCAAATACGCATAAATTAAATGACCATATAAGTAATAAGTAATGCAAAATGTGATCGTTTAGAAGCTAGGCAATTTAAGCGTTTTCGGGGGGAACTACTTCAAAATAGCGTATTATGGTACATTAACGACCAATTGGTGTAAATTACGCCCTATGAGTCCAAATCAACCAATTTATGACCAATTAGCATACGTTGGGGTATATTACAGCCAATGAAGGTAAATTGGGGTAAATTACACCCAATCAGAGTAAATTACAACAATTACTTACACCATTGCACACTAGTTTGGCATAATTTACTCCATTTTGGCATCATTAACCCCAAATATATGCTAGTTTGGAGTGATTTACTCCTATTGGGTGTAATGTATCCCATTTTACGTTAAGTGGGCGTAATTTACGCAGATTGGGCGTCTTTGACCCAATTTCATCTAATTGGGTATAATGATCTTCATTTGGGCAAAATTTACCACAAATTCGTGCTAACTGCGTGTAATTTTCTCCAAATTATGCTAATGTTGTGTAATTTATTCCGATTGGATGTAATGTACTCCTAATTTGCCCTCATTAGATGTAATATATTCTAGTTAAGCATTATTTACACCAATTTCCACAAATTGGGCGTAATTTACCAAATTTTTGCAACAATTTACTCTGGTTAGTATTAATGTACTCCAGTTTGGCATACTTTACGCAAATTGGGCATATTTTACGCCAATCTACCTTAATTGGGCTTATTTTACTCCGACTGAGTGAAATGTACTCTGATNCCAAATTGGGCATATTTTACGCCAATCTACCTTAATTGGGCTTATTTTACTCCGACTGAGTGAAATGTACTCTGATTGGGCGTAATTTACTCAGATTGTACGTAACTTACTCCAATGAGTAGTTATTTTTCCAATATACGCTAAGTGGAAATATTTTACTCCGAAATTACTAAATATTATGTGACTTCACTTTTATGTTTACTGCTTTCGTTGTCTGTTGTTTGTTCACACTTTTTTTTACAATGCGATGGACTTAATAACTTTTGCGAACTGACTTCTGTTTTCTTTACATAAGCATTGACAACCGCTGATCTTGGCTTGTACTCAGTCTGTGAGTCTTTTGGATGCCCATATTGTGAGACTTTATTTACATACAATATCAGCTTGATTGTGGAGCGTATCCAAGAAAATAATAAGAATATTTCTTTTACGTCATACTTGTCAACAGGTCACAGTGTTGTGTAAGCGAATCGTTAATTTTATTACTTGGGGCTCATTAGGAGACGTGTGGGTAGTGTTTCTAGGAGACCTTACCAATCAATCAGACTTAAAAATGAAGATTAACCCAAAGTAGCTCNAGACGTGTGGGTAGTGTTTCTAGGAGACCTTACCAATCAATCAGACTTAAAAATGAAGATTAACCCAAAGTAGCTCCACACACCCAGAAAGAAACAATGTTTATATAAAACACAAATAATTAACTCATTTTGACATATAAACGACATATTTAAGGTATTGACGAATTAGTAAAAAAAAAATATTATTATGAAATACTACAAAATTTTACGAAAAGAAAATAAATGTAAATAAATATTTTAAACAGTTTTAAAATTATATAATTAATTAATTGGAATAATAAATCACAGCGGAGATGAAATTTAATAACATGCGTGCCAATCACATTATTGACTGCTCATTATGCCTCTTCAAAGCGGTTCCTGGTAATCCACAAGTTGGAAGCGAAGTGTTTGTTACGCTCATTACTATTGGCTGATACAGTCCGTGTAGACTTCTACATAGTCGCTGATAAATCAATACCTGTACCTGACAACTTCGTCGTGCGCTATTGGTCTATCAAAATACCGTACCTGGGAAGAAATACTTCGCGGAAAAATCTATTTTCGAATCCTCGGCATTAAAGAAACTGCGACGCTTATGGAATGAGTAGTATTGTAAGTGTTTGAAAGGCCGGCAAGGTAATACAGGTAACGTTACAAAGAGTAATGCATGAATGTGAAGGTACTGGAGAACGGGCGTGCGTCGTGCCGGTAATGCCCAGCAGATTGCAGTGTGCGTCTGCCCTCAGCTTCTGCAACACGCCGCGCAGATCGATAAGATACGTCCGGGCCTGGGGGAGCTTCTGTTGAGGAAACAAACTGGTGAGCTCGACCATTGAGGAGGTCGGCTGTCTGCAGTCGCCTGCCGTGCCCAGCTCTGCAACAGGTGAGCCTGCTGCATTACTGCAGTTCGCCAAGGACACACAAGGATACACAACCATTCATGTTCGCTATAACATTACATCTGTGTATTGCTACGTTTAACTTATAGGCACAGTGCGACGCACGTACAAAGGAAAGTACATGCTATATATGTACATGGCTATCGCGGGACATTGCACTCAGCGTATCTACCTACGCGGGCGATGTATCATGTGCGCCTGGTTGCCACGTGTTATAATAATTTATGACTGTTGACATGTCATTTCTGGGCTGGCTGGCCCAAGGAGGGTTGGGTTGGGGTAGGCTGCGCAGACCAGGTGCGCAGTGCCCCAGCGCTTCTCCACCAGAGCTTGCTGAATGTCGTGACGAAGCCCTGGGGCACTGCCTCTGCCGTACTCTCCCCTCACACTCTCCAACTTTCGTCTAAATATCTGTTCGACTAAATATTTCGAAGAGGAAATGTCCGATGAAGTACTGCCAGGGACGTAGGTGCACTTATGTTTAGCAAGAAGGAGGGGGGATGTTAGGTAGCGAATGTAACGCACCTGGTGCTGCGTAAATTGTCCCTGGCCAATATTAAGTTATTGAATAAATTATGTCAGTGTTTATAAACACTGGCTGCTTTATATACATAAATTTTACTCCACCTGCACCCCTTAAAAATATACTTCTGCAAAAATACCGGGTTATATTATTTAACGATCTCTAACTTTTACGAATACACATTAAGAATGTATGTGTATACGTATAACACAAGATGTCGTTGCCACCTTTTAAATGTGATTGTAGGAGGGGATTGCCTCTCCTGCTCCATCCTTTATCATGCTTCTGAATATGGCCATCACATTTTTTTCATTGCTCCAATTTGTGCATATGATTTCGAATACGATGGAAAATGTTCTAAACAATACATGTTTGTTGTGCATGCACCCGAGATGGCCAGACATTTTATAAAAAAAAAAAATTACAAACAAAACGCGCTCGAAACAGTGTTTTAAATGTGATCATTTTAGAATTTCTCAGCATTGACTTTATTTTGTTTCCCAGAGATATTTGCTCCTCTGTTGAACACAGTTCATCCAAACTTTATTTTATGTGGTGGCATTATGCTCGTCCAACAACATGCATGCACAAACCGCTTTCGTGCATATTGATCAACGTTATAACTGCATTTTCTTCCTCTGTATTTATTGCAATTTGAAGTTTGATGACGTCTAAAAAGACATGTTTTGGTACGCACGATTTTAATTGCCGCGTTTCTTTGAAGCACGTTGACGCCGCCAATGAACAGCGTGGCAGGAGCCTAGGGCCCGTGTCGCAACGTCAAATTACGTTCATCAAACTACACTCAATACTTTTGCTCAAAGAAAGTTTGAAGGGTGTGATGACGCCAAAACATTTCAAACACCGCCATATATGTATAAAAAAATTGGATTGCTCTAGTTCCCATTAAATATTTTATGCATGAGACTTCTGTTAAATTTTTCTGGATATTTAACGAGTTCGGAAAATCAGAGTCGTGTTCATCACAAACGTTTATTTCCTACCACAACAAACTTCAAAATGGCGACCGGCAACCGGAAACGAAGAAAATGTTATGGTGTTAATTAATTCATATATTATCTATCAGGTCGTGCATTCTGTTGAAATGCGTAATAAACAAAAATAGTACAAAAATCATACAAACTAATTTCATTCCGCAGCAAATACGCGTGATATATACAATTGAAGTTTACTTAAGAAGTAAAAAAAATATAAAATTTCTTAAGTTCCATCCTGTACAGGGCTGCTTGGCAGTACAACATAAATAATCCCACTGTGAAAGTTGTGTTTAAAACAAAGTCAGAGAACAGTCAAATACAAATTTTTGACTGTGTGACAGGTTTTCAAAAACATTAAGTATCATTTAATCAACTTATTTCGACAATAAAATTTCGAGTTTGTATTTTGCTTTCAAGTTTTTTTTTTGTAAAATATATTCGAACGAGACAATCGGACTGTTGAAAGGGGCCTTACGGCCATATTTCACGATGATGTTTATTTCATTATCCGAAAGAAAGATATTTAAGGACCGCATTAATATAAATATTTATAGTAAAATAATTGTTGTTTTAAAAATATGGCATCCAAAAGTCGAAAATTTCGGAACGTGGGAGCATAAGTTTCTGTGCTTCTAATTAACTTTGCCAACTAAATCACATGTAAAGTGAACTATATAATACACACACCATATTAATTAAGTAGCAAGGATATTTAATAATCATGACTCGGGTAACGGTATCTTCAATCTGTTTTAAACATTTTTTATTTTTTTTGCAAAAACACTTCTATTCGTCACAGAGAAAATAATATTAATATTTATTAGTTTCTCTTGGACGAATCAAAATGTCTTTGGAAACATATCAATGACGATATTAAAATAGATGCAGGATGCCAATACCCGAGTACCGATTGCTAAATTTAATTTCTACTTTGTTAATATGTTGTGTGTATAATATATATCACGTGACATGCTATTTATTTGGCAAAGTTAATAAGGATTACAGAAACTTGGGCTCCCATCTTCAGAGATTTTCAAATTTTCGGTGCTATATTTTGAAAACAACAACCATTTGACTACAAATATTTACATTTATGTGGTCCTTATATAAATCTCTTTCAGATAATGAAATAAAAATTAATCGTGAAGTATGGTTTCAAGGCAGCAGATATGCAGTTGCATCTAGAAGATAATGTGAGTGTGTGACGAGATTTGTGCGTGTCTTAACAGCAAGATCTTGAGAGCCGATGAGGGTGATTGAGGTGAATATGGAGTAGCGCCGTAATGTATGGGGGATGTGATATACCCGAGAAAACTCGCCGACGAGCTGCATCGCCCGGTAAGATCCCCACATGCGAAAACCCGGGAGTGACCTGGCCGGGGACAGAACCTGGTTCGCCTTGGTGGGAGGCGAGCAGGCTAGCCGCTCAGCCACCGCGGCCCCGCAGGCGTTGTGCCCTTCTTGTCCGCAAGCAAGGCGAGCGTAGTCAGTTGCAGGTCGCAAGAAGTGTGGCATCCGG
>NQII01003102.1:238900-288200 GCA_002778355.1 Clitarchus hookeri | reverse complement strand
AGGGTCCTTTTGTCAATAAAAGCATATAAAATCAAATCAAATACGGTTGTTAAGGCGTATGAAAATATTGTCCTGTGTAAATAACTTGTAGGTATAAGCTTTTTTCGAAATTATATACAAATACAAATTGTAAGCACAGAAAATGTCATTTGCCAAAGATGTTGTTACATTATGACAAATTACCGTTCCATCATTCCGACATGTCGGAATGATGGAACGGTCTACAGCTACATCTCGTGATCATTTCACGGCGCATGTTGTGAGCGGCGTAGTTTATTCAACAGGTACCGCTCACGACATACAAGATTTCAAAATGTAGAATAAAATTTACATGACCGTGCACACGACACCCCCAAAACTTTTCTGGTATATTTATTCACAAAACATTATTTTTCAAGTATCCATATTACATTAACGTACTAGGTATTGATTGACAATTCGCACTTACCGAAATATTTAAAAAATTACTGAAATATTGTGAATAACTTTTTCTTCGGGAATAAAATATTTTGATAAATACAATTTTCTCTTATTACTATCTGTATTTCACGTTGCTAACATATGTTTGATGAGTGTTGGCATGGCCAGTTACTATGCTCGGCTTGTGCAGTCTGGTAGGGTCTTGTTGGTCGATTTTGTGGGTGGTCTTGGTGGTTGGTGTTGATGGCCAGTTGGTCTGGTCGGTTTGTATGGGTTTTTGATTGGCCAGCTGGTATTGTAGTTTGATTGGTCGGCCTAGTTGGTTGTTTGGTATGGCCAGTATTGTAGGCTGGTTGGTCTGGCCGGCCTTACCAATAGGTTAAAATTTTGCACACAACATATTAATGAATAACTTTAAGTATAAATGCACGAACAGTGGTCAAAATACAAAACACTAATGCAGTCACAAAGTATAAACGTGGACACTGTAGGTGAATGAATGGTATTTCCATATGTATGGATGGGGTACAGACGATAAACCAAAAAATTTACTATTGAAAGATTGATCGAAATATTTATAGAAATACTGATGGAATAGCGGATTAATGGCCCAGTAGTGCATGTAGGATAAGAAAGATTATCACCTGAGCTGGCCACGTACTCTCCAAGTTTCAAGGTCCCAATTGTTTGAAAATAGTATCGCCGACAATGTAGGCAGTCCAGCAGGATTCAGCGATAGTATCAACAAAGTCGAAGTCAGTAGGATTGTCGAAGGTGCACCATTAAACGAAGTTCTTGACGAACTGGCGCTGGGGTGGGGTTCGCTTGTCCTAGTGGGTACTTTAAATTTGAACCGACTTCTTTATACTTTGGTAAGAAAATAAGAACTTCCATCACAATAAGAGTCAAATATCAAAATAATAACTTACAAGACTGAATGCTAAAAATATTACGAAGGGGAGAGGGAGAGAGGGGAGAGAGAGAGTGGAGAGAGAGAGGGAGAGAGAGAGAGCAATATGTCACCTTTCGCATCAGACGAAAAACTGCAAAGCGGCGGAATTTTGGCAACATTTCTGCAGAGTTCGAGAAATCATGCGACAATCAGCCAATCACGAGTGAACAGTGTAATATGATTAAATCTCTACCGCAGTCCAGTGATAGTGGCTTGATATAGTGATATATAGTGACTATAGTGAGATAAAGTGACTTGATATTGTGGCTAAATGTTGGGAGATCTGTAGGGGGCCGTGTGTAACGTATACCCAATGATTCACTGAAGGGTAGTTGTTGGGTGGGGCCTTACTAAATAGCCAGTGAAATATATTGGAGGGTTTGTTGTTTCCTGGCAACCATGCTGGTAGTATGTGTGCTCCGTCGCATTTTCTAAAATAGAAACCTGAATATATGTCTTTGAAAAATGATTTAAATTTTTCCCAAATTTTTTTAAAATTATTCCGAGTTTTTTTCTTAGAAAATTAAATTTTTATTAAACCCCGCACTTTAAGTTTTAGATTTTTGAATTTTTTATATTCCTCTTTTTTTAGTTTTTTTTTGGCAATTTTTTGAATTTACAGTTACCTGGGGTGAAGGTCATTGTTACGGAAATCTATGATTGCCACCGTGGTCAAAAAAATTAACTTCTTTCCCGGGTTTTTACAAATTTTGGTGATTTTTTTTTTCAATTTTTTGATTTCGAGGTCCCTGGGAACCAATGTCACGGAGAGCTAAGATGTTTTTCGGGGTCAATAATAAAATTCCCCCCTTCCCTCCAAGTTTTACACAATTTTTTTTCCAAATTTTTGTAATTTTACTTGATTTTTCGAATTTATGCTTATCACAAGGTAATGTGAATCCAAGATGTCGGTTATAGTCTATAATGGAAGTTTCCCCGATGATTTTACGTTTTTCCCCGATTTCCCAGAATGTTTTCGATTTTTCTCCATTTTTTACTGCAGGAGCATTCCAAGGGAAACGCGTGTTAACGCTGGGCTACGTCGCTTTGGCAGAAATTCTTCGTTTTCGCGTCATCATTTCGGATTCGTAGTGTACGATTATAGATAATTTTCATTTTACGAGTTGTTTAATATTTTTGTACGTAATTTTAATTGTGTGTTATCTGCTTGTTGTATAAAGTAGAGAAATATTAAATAAAATATAAATATGTTATCGGCAATCTACTACAAAAAGGTTACACACGTTTAAAAATTGCACAAAAATATTAAACAACTGGTTAAATGTAAATTTTCTATAATCGAAAATTGAATTTCTGCAAAAGGTGTGAAGCTGAGCCTTAAGGTAAAGGTCAAGGAATTCCAAGATGACAGAGGGGCATTAATGTAAACAAATATGACCAAAGTTCCTCCTGGAATGCTGGACTTAACTCGAAGCCTTTAGTCCACCTTGCTGTTTTGTGGATTTTTCCAACCAGTCTTAAGTCATAATTAATAATTTGAGGTCATTTAGAGTGCATTTCGAAAGAAAAACTATATTTATTTGACATGGTGGCTGGGTGGCTCCTGGCTTCTGTTTTAGGTGACAGTTGTACATGTAGGAACATTTTCATTCTACTGCAGTAATATTTGAGGAGGAATATGAAGTGTTTAACGACTTTTAAGATGCAACATTTTATAAATACAAATATTCTATAATTATAAAACTCTACAATTTCCCCGGTACATGGGCGTATATGTATCAATCAGTGATGTATCAATCAGTGATGTATCTATCTGCGTGTTTTACGTTTATCATAATGTAATGTGCCCAAATTATCAAAAAATAATAGCAATCACTTAACCACAATTATCCCCGTGGTAATTGTTCACCTGTACTATACTGTGCGCACTGTTAATAGCATTTTTTTGAAATATATAACTACTCAGATCTCATTAATTACAAAAACGTCGATGTTCCATCATTGTTGTTCTCAAATAATTTTATACCCAAGATACAATCAAGAGATTTTGGGGAATTTTTGCGATAAATAGTGGTGTTGTCATGTCTTGCCAACTTCTCGTCAGTAATGAACTTAAGCGTGTATGCCACGATGGAAGATTCCTTGAACGATTACATGCAAGCCTGCATGGCCGATTGTATGGATGGTTCCCCAATCCCACCTTATAATCAAAACTCATTACCATCACCCCACCTTACCAAAACCCATCACCCACCCCCTCTCTACAACGACTGACCCGCCTTCCGGGTCAACAAACACCATCCAATCCAACACCCTCACCAACACCTTACAATCCCACCAGCACCCTTTCCGACCACAACCTCATCAACACCCATCACTAGCCTCATAACCACCACACCTTCACCCACTCTCTTCCAAACCTCTTGCGCCAAAATTCTAAAAATATGGGATCATATAATGTCATAACCCTGCTCAACCTGCCACACAATCATAAAAATCGATTATAGTACATTTGCTCATAAAATAATTTTTTTTTTGTGTATTATGCATTTTAACTATCATATAACCATTGTACTATTGGTTAAGTGCATACCCTCAATCACGATTATCTCAAGAACTATTCCCAATAGGATATTTTGTTTACAAAATATTATAGTAAATTCAAGATTGTCTTCATTTAAAGTATATTTAAAGTTAAGCAATGTGTCATAGTGCTCGTATTATTTCCAGTTGGGTCTGTACCATAAATCATAGTATGCCCACATTTTTGCAAGTCAGGTTGTAAGCAAGCGAATATTCATAAGCACATGCGATTATTATTTGCGATTTATTAGGGCCAGGCTCGTGAAATTCGGCTGCAAGCATCATTTATAGCTCCAGGAACGTATGTTCAAGCCTTTTATAACCATAATGATTAGCCAATAATTGCTACATAGTAATGTTTTTTAAACGAAATACGATTACAACAGAGGAAGAAAAGATTTCGATTTAAAATATTAAAAAAAATTTTTGATGTGTTCAAATTTATTAAAAGTTATTACTACAACATTATTCAAGTTCGTCTGCATAAAGACTGCATCCTTATACACATTTCCTTAAGTTCTATTTCGTTAAATATGAAACCAACATTTAGGCACTCGTAAACATAGTGCTGCCGTGCAGTAAGTTTGAAGGCGAAGTCCTTGCAACAGAAGCGACACCGATATGCCACTGAAAGATATGTAGATAATACACTAGCGGTCCCAGATGGTTCGGATGTCGTCACGTCGGAAGGAGCAGGAACATGGATGAAGATGTCTTCGTGGAAAGAGATGTTGCTCCTGGTGATGAGGCGCCAGGTTGGGTCGTTCATACCGGTCGCAACCGATTTTGGTAGTGGAGCCATATGATCTAAATCACAGTCTTTCACTCCGCCGACGGATGCCGTAAGAACTCTCTGTTGCAGATCTGGCACAGACGTGCCAATAAGGTCTGCAGTGCAGTTTAACTTTGCATGACCTTACATGTTTACAGTAAATATTGTTGCGGTAGAAAAGCGACCCGAACCGTCAGCAAAGATATTTAATGTGTTGGGGATGGTTTATACAGCCACGATATTCATAGTGCCGTGCGGTGTGTTGGTGCAAAAATACAGGTCAACCAAAGAACTGGATGGTACAGCAGGAGAAACAGATGTTGCAGTAATAAATGGCGCTGTCACTTCGTCCGAAGTTGCAGTCGACACCATTGAGGACATCTCAACCAAAGAACTCGATGGTGCTTCTGCTGTACCCACGACCAACATCTCCATAATATTTATGCCAGGTTCCGTCACCTGCTGCGGCGATTTGCCACTCACCAAGACCTCTATCAAACTTAGCTTCATACAATGAACCCAGTATCCTATACATCTGTTCATGAAGTCATTGAATTATTGCGGTACATCATGGGAGGCGAAGGCACATTCACTGTTGTACTAGGTGATGAGTTGATGAGTGCAGCATTCGTTCTCTTAGTAGGCATTGACAATGTGGAGAGGTATAGGTACGAAACGATGTAACTGTTGTCAATCGCACCGACGATGGAGGTTGCAGCGAAACTCAAATATAAATTTCTTCAGCACTTTGGGCGCCTTAATTGTATAAATATCGTAGGTCCGTAGGCTTATCACAAGCCTAGGGCAGTTTCCGTATATAGACGTTTTGAAAACCGAATGTAAGTTGTGGTACTGTGAACTGTTGATAATTATTAATGCGTGTAATCGACATCGATGCTCAGTGGACCAATCCGATTTGTTCTCAGCCACAGATTATCTGCCAAATTGAATGTCCAGCTATAGCCCTTCAATATAATTTCTTCCCATTTTTAAGCATTCCTTCTTTATGCATTTTTAATCACCGGCTTCGATGCCATCCGCATTACACTCAGGTAAGTTCAAGGTCTTGATGTCTTTCTTTTTGTATAAATTTGGTTTACTATAGCTACAGTCAAACCATATATTATTTTTCATGGCTCAGTATTTCCACATCTCCTCTGTAAATAGTTTTGTTACATTTTGTTTCATACAGGTCAGAAATGAACAGACGTCTTTCGTTGAAATTACCGGATTCGAGCAACACACATTTTCAAAAGATTCCTGAATGCTGATTCTTTCCGGAAAAATCAATTTACATTCAGTTTTCTTTTTAGGTTGCGATGTATGGTCGGGTAAATTGTTAGGTGTAGATTCTGATTTGCGGGTCAAAGTTGCTTTGGGAACAGCCTCTGCTGTGAACTACACATAGGATAGAAGAACAGCTAGGCCTCCATCATAGCATGGCGCACCCTGTTCACACTGTTTCGGATAACTTTTTCAAACGGTCGGTGGGAGTAAACTGTTTAGAGCACTTCTCACAACGACATGGCATGCGTATGGAACTTCTTCCAAGAGAGTTCTTTTCATTCCTTCGTGCTTCATAAGCATCTGCGAAAGTGTTGTTATAATAGCTGAGTGGAAGGACCAAACTGCGATTTGTATTTTTCACATGCGAAAGTAACATACTCCACATTCTCAATACAGTTGACCCCATCTCGCCAAACATTGCTGCTTTCAGAAAATTTATTCTTGCAGTAACGACACGTTGTTCTGGAATACGTTTCATCTTGGGTCGGGACGATGCTCACCTCTTCGTAGTCCATTTATCATCCGATCCATCCAGTTCAGATGTAGTTATAGATAAAAACCGTCCATGTGTAGCGCCTCATTCAAGTAGGTAATCTAAAAGGGAAACAGGAAAAAAAAAAAATAACAATAATAATGCATGCGATGTAATATAAAGTGAAAGGCTGAAAATACCATACAAGACAATATTTAAAAAAGAATGCAAACAATAAGTATACATCAATTTTAAGAATTAACATTAAAAATACCGATATAAAGGTCACACGTTTAAGCAAAGAAAGTGTTGGGGAGAAGATATCCTTGTTGACCCTAGAAAAGAAAATACACAAAATTATGAAGAAACCCTCCAAATATTCCATCCATGGAAAGTTCAGAATTAAAGATATCAATAAAATATACACATTAAATATTAGCACCCTAAGCGAGTCAAAAAAGAATCGGGAAATAAACCGGCGGGGAAAAAACCGAAACTATTTTATAAATATACGAAGCTGAGACCGTAAGATAAACCTATACTAATCCTGATTCATACCCTGTTTGGGAAGAAAATAAGGCCATGTAAAAATAAAATCATAACGGAAATTAATATTTAAAAAATACATGCAGTGCTAACTAAGAGACAAATCTACGTGGCCTATCAAAATTCACAATATGAATTCCCCGAATTGTTTTAAGCAGCCTGGGCATTGCTTTCACATTGCACTCATATACATACCAGCCCGTTATCAGTGAGAATTAAGATTGTGGAATAGCTACAGTAAATATTCAAGCCTTTAAATGAGACATCACTTTTATATTGTTTGCACCTGCAATTCGTGCTGTACCTTCATATATTGCGACGAACTATACATGGATAAAGACAAACTGGTGGAAGAAAGGAACCGGTAATTTCTGTAAAGCAGATTCACTAACCATTTTTCGATTGGTGCTGAGCTGCAAATTTTATTTTCATTTGCGGTTTCGGGTGCTTGACTTTTTTTTTGGCATTAAGCATAACTCATTTCGGTGGGATGGAGTCTCGTAGCCTTCAAAATGTGTTTCGCAGGTGAATTTATATATTAATGTCTCTTGCGTACATACCAGGCACTGGGAGTTTGCGTTTCTGACCTCTGTACACGTACCAGTCTTGTAGACATGATGATTTGCATTTGAAGGTGGGAAACAGAACACGATTAGTTAGTACATAGAGTAATTTTTTTTTTCGCTCGTGCATATAATATCATGCAAGGAGCATGCGAGCTCAGTTTGGATACCTGCATCGACGATTTTTTTTTTACTCATATAGATGTACATATGTCTATGGTCCGATGAATGGCCGAGGGGGAAACAAATTGCTTTCGATAAATTGAAGGTTGAACTTTACCCCATTAAATTCCAAGAACGAGACTTACCTTGCTGTAGCTTTATTCGCTTGGGAATATCACCGACGATCGAAAACGAAATGCAGAATGCTCATCGGTCACGTCGACTAAAAAATATGCATACGATATTAAAGGGGAGGGGACTTGTATTCTCTTCCATGCTGCTACCTCAATCGATTTCAATGGTGGTATACTATTTTCAGTCATGTGCAATATTTTTCGAAAAGGAGGGGACAGAAATGACCGGTTCCTTTCTTCCACCAGTTTGTCTTTATCCATATATAGTTTGTCGAAATATATTAAGGTACAACATGAATTGCAGGTGTTGATTGTGGCTAGGGTGGAGAAGGTTAAGAGAGTTATTAAGGGGATGGTAGGTGTGGGTGGGTGGTGGCATTGGCCACAAGTTTTGACGGGTTGGATAGGGGTGGGTAGGAGTGTGGGACGGGCGGTTAGGGATTTGGAGGGAGGTGAGTGTGGTAATTTATTACGATGGGTGGTGAAGAGGGGCAGTTGAGATGGGTGTGGGTGAGTGGGCATGACGATATTTTATAGTAGTTGAGGTGCGGGTGAGGGTTGTTGGTTAAGTGGGGTGATGGTAATGACTTTTGAATATTAGTGGGAGTGTATAAGGGCTTACTTCTTAAATACAATATGGTGGTCCTGACAGTGGGTTGTTACATAATAGATATGAAATCACTATCTTATGAAATTTTAATATACGAGTCCGTTGATATATAACACCCGGTACTTCCATCTTTAATTTTCTTAATTATACAAATATACTTAAATTTAAATTTCAACAAAATAATTTTTTTAATTATTTTATTTTATCAGCTCCTCAAATTCCTCATAGTGGTTGATGTTCGGAATACCTCAGCCACAATGAGGAACATGCACTTTTTTTCACAAGTTTTTGGAAATTTAGAAGGGTTGAGGAAAAAAACATTTAGGGGGAAAAAAAGTGATATTTCGGCCAAATTATTAATTTCAGGAGGTGATTTTTGGAGTTTAGTAAGAGATTTTGTCGATAAAATGGCATCGAGCCCTAGCTGTGACGGCTATCAATATGGCGGATAGCACCGACCAACATGGCCGCCGACTACACCTGTGACGTCATGGCAGACAACTCCTACCTCCTACTCCAAGAATCCTGTCCCAAAACCGACATTTATACACTACTATTCATATTTATTAAATACCAAACTTTCAGTTCAAAGAACAAAAGCATTACGCTGTGTCCATAATAAATACATAATACTGAAGTCATGAGTGAAGATTGTTCCTGAACCACAGTTGCTGAAGTAAAATCGTAAAAAATACAGTCGTCTTTATTTGTGCGGCNAATTTATTACGATGGGTGGTGAAGAGGGGCAGTTGAGATGGGTGTGGGTGAGTGGGCATGACGATATTTTATAGTATTTGAGGTGCGGGTGAGGGTTGTTGGTTAAGTAGGGTGATGGTAATGACTTTTGAATATTAGTGGGAGTGTATAAGGGCTTACTTCTTAAATACAATATGGTGGTTCTGACAGTGGGTTACATAATCAATATATCACGATCATATGAAATTTTAATAGACGAGTCCGTTGATATATAACTCTCGGTACTTCCATCTTTAAATTTCTTAATTATACAAATATACTTAAATTTAAATTACAACAAAATAATTTTTGAAATTATTTTATTTTATCAGCTCCTCAAATTCCTCATAGTGGTTGATGTTCGGAATACCTCAGCCACAATGAGGAACATGCACTTTTTTTTCACAAGTTTTTGGAAATTTAGAAGGGTTGAGGAAAAAAACATTTAGGGGAAAAAAAGTGATATTTCGGCAAAATTATTAATTTCAGGAGGTGATTTTTGGAGTATAGTAAGAGATTTTGTCGATAAAATGGCATCGAGCCCTAGCTGTGATGGCTATCAATATGGCGGATAGCACCGACCAACATGGCCGCCGACTACACCTGTGACGTCATGGCAGACAACTCCTACCTCCTACTCCAAGAATCCTGTCCGAAAACCGACATTTATACACTACTATTCATATTTATTAAATACCAAACTTCCAGTTCAAAGAACAAAACGATTATGCTGTGTGCATAATAAATACATAATACTGAAGTCTTGAGTGAAGATTGTTCCTGAACCACAGTTGCTGAAGTAAAATCGTAAAAAATACAGTCGTCTTTATTTGTGCGGCAGCTATCGTTAGATAGGTTATTCCAAAGGACCCTCAACAACTGCCTGCATACAGGCTTATGCAAGAAGTCTCGTGGAAGCTTCTGCCCGAGCCTGCACGGAATTTTTTATCTTGGCATAAAGGCTTTAGTTGAAATAAATTTTAGGATACCAACGTAACCGACTGTGTGAATTGACTTCGTTTGCTCTCTGATAATATGATTATTTCTGGACGATCGTAACGCTTAAGATTGATCACCACTCATTAAAATTGATTTTTTGAATTTTCAGCAATGATCACGTGATTTCCAATTTGACTGTTGCCCTTATTTCCAAACGAAACATAGATTTCAGTATCAAAACAATAGTCCGATTACATATTATCACCATGGTCACGCTCAAAACGTGATCACTACACTCATAACAGGTCATCAAACACTATAATATTGTGGCTGGTCGGTTCCAGTCCCCTCTACTCTTTAAACTCAAATATTAGTAATTTTAATATTTTTTATAAATTTTTAAAATAGCATTATAATGCATTTTTTATAAATATTTTTGTAATTTTTCGATTACTTTGAAATTTTTTTGGAACGTTTTAGAATTTTTTTGGAAATTTTTGTGTTCAAGATTAAAAGGTCATTGGGTTCAATGTTCAAGGTGACCGACATCCAACATGGGGTGTGTAGTCAGTAACGTAATATGCTCGCCGACTTTTATGAATTATTTTCGATTTGTACCTTTTTTTCTCGAGTTTTTGTTTTCAAGGTCATTTGGGAGGTCAGTCATCCAACATGGTGGTCGGAGTCATTGACGTAATTTTTTACTCGATTTTTTATTTTTTAGATTTTTCACTTTTGGAATTTTTTAGAATGTTTTGGTTTTTATGTTATCTTAGGTTATGGAAATGGGGTCATTGTCAAGGTAATGGGTTATGTCAAGGTCATCGACATGTAACATGGCTGACTAGATGGACACCGGCCGATTTGGTGAGGGTCGGTCGTGTCGGGAGCTAAGTCGATCTACCTGTCATCGAACCCCGGACCTCCTACATGTACATCTTTAAATAATTTTGAATAATTTTTTTAAAATTATTATTTACAACTTTTTAATTTTTTTTTTAATTTTTGGGGTTTTGGGGTTTTAAGCCCATCCAAAGTCACGAGCAAATGGTCAAGGCCACTTGGATCCAAGATGGCGGTTGGGTGACGTCACAACATGGCGACTGGCCGGCGTCGGTGCACCGTGCCCTTATGCCAGACTTTCCTAAACCTATCAACTGCCTGCAACGTTGACGACGCACGCGTAGGATTTTTACAGATACTACAAGTCGAACGAACGCACCCTTGAAAAGTGAAATTTTCACTGAATATCTTTACTATTGGCCCATGAGCCTAGCATTTGGAAGCCCTCAAGCAGATGTGCCGTAGCATCCAGACGAATACTACACCCCAGCACCAGATCATCAAGAACTTCGATAATTGTAAATGATATTTTAATGTCACCTAAGTTTACGAAGTTATTATTATTATTATTATTGTCTAAACGCAAATAAGGCATTAAATTGTACATGAAATTTTTTGTCCCCGTCTTAGATTAAGATATGAACTGATTTCCACAAATTCCAACCACGTACAAATCGTCATGCGTTTATCGCTATTCACTCAGCTAGTTTGAGTTGGAATATTTTAATAATTTTTTACAATAATAATTATCCGTGGCAAAGCTTAAAGTCAAAATACAGTTGCATCACGAGAAGGCTAGTGCTGCCCAAGGCTGTCAGTCTTAGAATTAATTTGACCTTCTGGTATAAATTCGAGCTACCTATTCCAGAAAATGGTCACATTTTTGTTAGAATTATTAAAATTTTATTTTTAACTATTCTGCATTTAATATTTTTNTGGTCACATTTTTGTTAGAATTATTAAAATTTTATTTTTAACTATTCTGCATTTAATATTTTTAATTATATATAAATAGATATCATATTTTAAATGTCTCTGCTGAGATGTTATTTCACTAGCATGTTGATATCTTCTTTTTTTTTTTTTTTGTGTTTTTTGTGATGTTTGTTGCTAAACTGCATGATCTATTCTTCCTACAAAAGTCTCTGCAGCGGTAAATAGCGATGTGTGTGTTAAATACATTTGTTTCCTATAATCCAATCTTGACGAGCCGGGGTACAAACTCACAAGATTGTATAACTCAGTGTAGCAGAGTTAAACAAATTTACAGCATATCTGAGTACAGAAATATACATAATTAATTTGGGAATTTTAAGTGACTGCGACACCACATGACACGGTAGTGATAGAGAGCAGCAGTATACGTCACCATACACACTACGTCATCGATATATTATATAACTACGTACGTCTCACGCATCATAATAAAATGTAACAAAAATGTTTCTAGACAAAAATTATCAATAAAGCCGCCATATAGATATTTTAGCTCAATTTGTTGTATATACCACACTGTTTGACCGATTTGGACAAACTTGGTAATCTGAAGGTATCAATTACAAACATCAAATAAGCTAGCAAATTGTATCTGTTGTCCACCATTTTGTAAGAAAGTGCCACATGAAAAATAAAGTTTTTGTGTCATATCTCGGAAAAGATCAACCCGTTCTACCGAATTTGGTAAACAAGAAATAATAAGGTTCGTTATGTAAACGGATATTGTTTTAATTGATATAGANTATGTAAACGGATATTGTTTTAATTGATATAGACACTTATTTTAAAAATGGCGGAAATATAAACATGCGCTAGGAGGTAATTAATATTACGGTAGGCCATTTAAATTCTAATGGAAAAAAAATAATTTTCAATATGGTGTTCATACCGTTATTTAATTTAATTTGGTATATATACCGGACTGTGTGACCGATTTCAATAAATTAGAAAAAAATGTTGTATGCTTAAGTATTAGGTACGTGCTTCACATAAGTTAATACATAGATTTTTTTTACCACCATTTCGTAAAATAAAACTACATGAAGAAATATAATTTTCATCTTATCTCGGGAAACAATTACCCGAGTCATACCAAATTTGCCAAACAATAAATACTGCGGTACGTGATATAAATTCATATGTTTTAAGCGGTCCAGTCACTTANACACTTATTTTAAAAATGGCGGAAATATAAACATGCGCTAGGAGGTAATTAATATTACGGTAGGCCATTTAAATTCCAATGGAAAAAAAATAATTTTCAATATGGTGTTCATACCGTTATTTAATATAATTTGGTATATATACCGGACTGTGTGACCGATTTCAATAAATTAGAAAAAAATGTTGTATGCTTAAAGTATTAGGTACGTGCTTCACATAAGTTAATACATAGATTTTTTTTACCACCATTTCGTAAAATAAAACTACATGAAGAAATATAATTTTCATCTTATCTCGGGAAACAATTACCCGAGTAATACCAAATTTGCCAAACAATAAATACTGCGGTACGTGATATAAATTCATATGTTTTAAGCGGTCCAGTCACTTANCATACCAAATTTGCCAAACAATAAATACTGCGGTACGTGATATAAATTCATATGTTTTAAGCGGTCCAGTCACTTACTTTCAAAATGGCGTACATATAAAAACTCATTTTTCTATCTTATTTCTACAAAAAAATTTAACCAATTTCGACATTTTGCTGGTAGGTAACTAATACTATGGCGTGCTATGTTAACATATGCAACTTAAATTAATAAGGCACTCATTTTCAATATGTTGCGCATATAAATGTTTAAGCTTCGTATTTATATAAGACCATTTGAAAATTAAGACCAAACGTGGTATACTGAAAATATAAACCACAAGCATGAAATATGCCGATACGTTGCCTCTTTCGTCCACCACTTTCTAAGAAAGTGTTGCATGAATAACAAAATATTTGTCACATCTTCAGAAATAATCAGCCGATTCCTATCAAATTCGGTCAAAAAGAAATACTATGGTACGCCATGTAAATTGTTATTTTTTAAAGAGACATGCAATTAATTTATAAATTGTGGTCATATTAATGTATTTATTACTATACTTAATTTACGAAACCACGTCACCAAGTTCAACCAAATTTTAAATGTNCTATGGTACGCCATGTAAATTGTTATTTTTTAAAGAGACATGCAATTAATTTATAAATGGTGGTCATATTAATGTATTTATTACTATACTTAATATACGAAACCACGTCACCAAGTTCAACCAAATTTTAAATGTTGGCAGTACGTTATATTAAAGCCATCAAATGTGTTTACACAGAGCCTCTTTTCGCAAACATTTTGAAAGATAACTCTGCCTTTATTTATGATGTATCTCGCGAAACAGCCAGCCCACTTTCACAAACCTGGAAAACAAGTATTACTGTTGTAAGTCATGTAAAATGACGTGTTCCAAGTGAATCAGATAGATATTTTCCAAATTGTGGCAACAAAATAATTTGTTTTGACACAAATGTTCTTTTCATCTCTGTCTTAAGAGTATACATTTACTCTCATACGCATGTACAGCAAATTAGGGTAATTAGTTAATATTATAAGTTCTTGTTTTTCATTTATTTTCATGAATTTTTATCAATAAAAATATGCCCAGCATTAAGGTTGAAGTTGAATGAATTACAATGGATCACTACACCCGATTGTACAACATGTAGAACTCATTAAAATTGTACACATACTACCAAACGTTTCAAAAATAGTACGTTTCATGTTGTGCATAAAATATAAATATACTAATTTTGTATCACAGTAAGACATTTAAATACAATTTCTTACCCTAAATATTTACATTATCTGTTAATAAAATACCATTTTCATCAAAATCTAAATGTTTTTTTTAATTTTGGATGCTTAATAAACAACATTTTTAAAGAAAATCTTTGCCAAGTAGGGTAATTATTACAGGTACTATGTTTGTACGTGAGAAAATATTAGTAGGGCTTACTCATGTTACAAATATTTTTAACGATGGATTTTGATGTACGTTCATTTCAGTTACAAAAATTATAACTTTCGAGACTGAAACGGTTGTCCATAAAATTAATCATTAAAAATATTAGCAAATATTTTTACTTATTTTTTATAACTTGTCGTTACAATAATTATTATAATAGTATTACTAAATTATATATATATAATTTAATTTCTTAATTAACCGGAATTGAAATATATTTACATTTTCATTAAAAACAGACTTTTATTAATTGAGTTTTTGAAACACTTAGATACGTCAATTTTAGCAACATATTTCACAGTGTTAAAAATCATAGGCATTCATCTTTCAAGTGTAACCTAAATCATACTATTGTGATCATTTTGGTAGTGTGTGAACTACTTATAAATGAGTTATGCATGTTTCACAGTCAGGTGCAGTACTCAATTGTAAGCCACTCTACTTCTACCTTTAAATAAAAACTAGTAAAAGGAGCAGGAGCCAAACTAAAACTACGCCAGAGCACATTTTTTGTCTGATTTATATTCCGCGAAAGCTGAAGGAGGCGGCTGGATGTAATTTGGAAGTTGCGGGGAAACTTGTTTCATTAAACGGAGAGCTGAGGAAGGCTGTTGCCGTGCAAGAGGACAGGAGAGTGCGCATCTTCACCGCGCTAGGAGAGGGCGCGCTGCCGCCGTGATGAAGCACTCACTGCTGATGATGTCTCCTGAGGCCGCGTCACCCATTCTCTGCCTTAAGCACAATATTGTGCCTCAGTCATTTTTTTCTCCTATTGAAACGCCTCTTGAGTTCACAAAAATAAAAAGGAAGAAATCTTCGCATTTTCCGTTCACTGCCTAAATTTACAGGCCTAGTATTTATAAAGCATATAATTAAAATAGTAGTTGTTTATTAAAAAATTATTCCTGAGGAAAATAATTTTTTTTTTTTTTTAACTTTCAGGGTTTGAATACTAATGGCATATTATTCAACATTTATGATCAAGTATGGCATAATATTTTAGTATCAACCCTGACTCATGAAATCCCCGTGAGATTCCCTATATCCCGTTACAGGTACAGGGAAATCCTAATATACGAATGCCTGATACGCCAAACGTGTTAAAGACGACCCTAACAACATTTGCTGCGAATCTGAAAAAAAAATTTTAATGACTTATCTGTACTGAATTTGCATGTACTTTTTATTTACCAGCAATTCCGGAAATAATCTATTGATGTGCATAAAATTTGAAAACAGTGTTGACTAACTGGTTAGACACTAACTCTGCATGGCTGACCATATACGTTGGGTTAGTTCTTAGGTTCTTTTTCCGCGCTGATACATTCTCGAGAATGGGCTTCTTCGAACTTAAACTGTTTCTGTTAGAATTTCTCCAGCCCTCTATCGCTCATGATTTCATCCGACGTGTATGGAACGCAGGCCCGGACAGAGGGAGGGGGGAGGCAGGTGGGGGCACTCTGCCCCGGGTCCCGGGCCACAAGGGGTCCCACGAGGTGAAAATTATACATATATATATATTTAGATGTTTATCTACTACACTATAATAAAACACTATGCACACCAGTGTACACTGACTAACTTCATCACGCCGAGCCATCCTGAACAACCCCAATGGCAACCAAGCGCTTGGGGGCGGCCTGTGTTATGCTGTATGCAGCCCCTTTTAGAGGAGTAATAAAACCAGAGACCTACCCTCGTCAGCAAGATGTACCGTTAGGCGAGCAGGCACTAGTGCAGAATTTTCTTCCAGACAGTCAGTGTAGCATGACTGTGAGCTGAACAAGGCACCACAGTGCGGATCGTGTCATATTTATTCAGGAAATCAGAGAAGACAGCATTGACTCGTAAATGAGGTACGTATTATTCACTTTCTTTGTAATGCTTATATTTGCCCAATTCTCTTGCATTAAGTAATCACATCGTATTAAATAATTAAGAATAAATCTTCGTCATTCACAACGCATAGGTTTAGTGGTTTTAGTTCAACATATGGCCTGTTTCAAATATATGTTAATAGATTAGGTCGATTGTAGTTAATTGTTTAATTCCTAGTAAATTCAGGTGTATGGAGTGAAGAATGACATCTTACTAGACGATACTGACTGGTGAAATTTACGCAATTACGCCTATACTTCCTCACATAGGCAGCATGTCTCCTAATTTAAAAAAAAAAAAATTTCCTTTTTAGGACTCAGTCCAATAATAAACATATATTAACTTATTAATGATGCTCAAAATTTTGTCTTTTAACATTTCAACATCGTAATATGTAGTTTTTCGTGTATTTTATAAAATTCACGGTATTATAGTATGCTTTCGAAAATTATGTTGTAATTCAACTATAATTTTGTTTTAACACTTCATCCACAGCCTCAGTTAAGTATTGTCTCGTTAGACGTGTGGAGCTTGCGCAGAAAATTAAAAGAATATTAATTGAATAACTGATCTTTGTTTTTAAGAAGTAGGGGAAATTTTGTGTTTATTACATGAGCAACGTAAAACTGCGTGTGTTTAAGATTCTCAATTCAAAATATAATTTTAAATTACAGTCAACGAACACTCGCTATAAGTGCGCCGTATTTACATTTTATTGATAACTAACCACCTAACATCTTCTAATTTAAGCAGCGTTTAGTAACACATTTATTCAAAGAGAATCTTTTTTGGCAGAAATGCTTGTTACTGTGAATTAAATTCACAAAAATAATCATAAACTTTATCACAGATCTTTCCTTTTAATATTGTAACGCAGCTTTATAACTGCATATACCACTTCCCGCTAACAAAACACAGCTTATTGTCATGCATTCATTGGTCACTGTGACAGAATATTTACTAAATATTAAAACTAAAGCTACTCCTTGAAATACTCAAGGAGACCTCAAAAACGCACACAGTAAATTTTGAATGTTTGATAGTTCTGGCAAGTTTTTATAGTCGGCCTCTTCCCAAATTTTTGAATAACTTATATTTTATATATTACTGACATGTAATTTGTATTCGTTGAGTTAGCTTTATATTCCGCATATAAGAAATACAAAACTTTAAATAAAATTGAAATCCCAAATATTTATAATTTATTAATTTTTTTATATATGACCTTAAAATGCATTCCAATTTGACTTTGGCAAAGCAATCTCTCTCTTCTCCGGAGTAGACCTTCCTAGCCACGGACAACTCAATTGAAGTAAGTGCTAATTCTGTCATTGTTTTTTAATTTATGGCGCTCCTCGCATATATATTTATTATTTTAAGTTTGGAAAATGAACGCTTTATTAGTTGCCGGCTCACCAGAATTTGATATCGCTTCACTGAAGCCCCTTTTTACCACACCCAGCAGGCAAAAAAAATAAACTTTCAGTATTACTTAACCATTCGTCTTGAGAATGTTCGTCATACTAATGCCACTTTTTCATATGTCGAGTACGAAGAAATTGAAGCTCAACGGTCTAGATATTTGAATTAATGTTTGCAAGGTGCAATCATGAATGTGAACTAATATAATGTTGGACAGGCGGAGTCATTAGACTTACAAACGTAGAGTAAATACGGTTACAAAATGTTGACATTCTTAATCATGGCTGCTAGCTGGCCCTGACCACATTCACATCAGGCTGTGTAAGCAGATATGTCGCGGCGTAGGATTACAAATCTTAAATATACTCTCACCTGTTACTGTGCCACACTGCTAATATGATTGTCGTAAACCTATTATTTTATTAATACCTTATTATAAGTAAAAAATATTATTGTATGATTTTGACGCTATATTGATATAACTGTACAAATGGATACACGTGTTTTTAATCCCTTCAATGCTAAGAAAGTGGTTTTCTTGAAGAAAGTGACACAGTGTATCGGGACCTGGCACTTCCGACAGACTCCTTCATATTGCAGGCCTCTGGAAATTGTCTAGTCCAGTCACCCCGTAGTTACCCCGCTCGACACACACGACCTACTATACTATAATTGGAATCTAGTGAGTCTGCTGAGCACAATTATTTACTGCGACATACAGACATTAGGAGGTTGAGACGTGGAAAGTTTTTAGAAAGGTTTCAAGAATTACTACTTGAAATAATATATTTTCTAGATGGAAGAGGTGATGATANCCTGAAATAATATATTTTCTAGATGAAAGAGGTGATGATACCGAGATACTTAAAAACGAAAAATGGCTCTGTGATTTAGNCTTGAAATAATATATTTTCTAGATGGAAGAGGTGATGATACCGAGATACTTAAAAACGAAAAATGGCTCTGTGATTTAGCCTTCTTAACAGATGTGACATGTCGTTTTAATACCATTAACTTGGAGCTACAAGGAAAATAGAAAACCATTACCGATATGATAAGCGCAATAAACGCTTTTAAATGTAAATTGCAGCTACTGATTAATCAACTAACTANTTAATAGCATTAACTTGGAGCTACAAGGAAAATATAAAACCATTACCGATATGATAAGCGCAATAAACGCTTTTAAATGTAAATTGCAGCTACTGATTAATCAACTAACTAAAAAAGATTCGAAAAATTTTCCGGCTTTGAAAGCAAGGGCAAGTCCTCAGTCAAGTCATGGTATCTACGATACAGAAGTAAGAAATATTCTCTGAGTGAATTTGAAAAACGTTTTTCCGATTTTAACAAATTGACGAATATTGTAACTTTCATGACTTATCCGTTTTGTTGTGCAGACGTTGAAAAACCTGCTACTGAAATATCAAACACATTCAATCAAGACTTGTCTTCTGTCGAAAATGAGATATTCCAGATTATTTCAGATATACATCTCAAAGCCAAAGCAAGTGATGCAAAATTTTGGTCTTTTATATCTCAAGACAAATATCCTTGTTTAAAACAAATGGCGCTTCAAATAACCGGATTGTTTGGGTCAACTTATCTATGCGAATATACGTTTTCTGAAATGAAAATTATTAAATCTAAATATTGCAATCGGGTAAATGACAAACACCGGTCATCATGCTTGCGATTGTCTATCAGTAATTACGGGCTTTCCTATGAAAAGTGCGTGGACGACATGCAATGCCATCCATAGACATCCAAAGATTAATGTGTATTAGTGGCGTATATATGTACATATTACTATCATTATTATTATGTATGTATAAATTTAATGTACAATAAGAATATATTTTTAGATACTCTGTATTTTTTTCCTACCATTAGAAGAATTCAGACTTTGATTGGCCAGTAAAGCCCCGGTCACACTCACGTGTTACTATGACGAGTACACTTTGATCAGGTTGATTTATATTTATCATATTATTACTTATAGACAGATATTACTTATTTAAACACTCTGGTATGTATAGTGTTTAATTAAATCATATCTGCCTATAAGTAATAATATCATAAATATAAATCAACGATTTACAAAATGTACACATAACCTGATCAAAGTGTACTCGGTATAGTAACACGCGAGTGTGGCCGGGGCTTAAAAAAAAAACATACTTAGGTCGTAACAGCCATAGGCTTACCATCTGTCATGTTAGAGCTCAGTTCTACCCCCTTACTTTTTTTTGTTTATCGCTTGCACCCCACATTTTTTGCGGTCGATCGCTGATGGTACAAGTCTGAGCACCCCTGCTTTAGACCATCGCTCATTAGAACGTACTGTAAAACAATGTGTAGTTGAGTAACTTTTCACAAGAACAATCAAAGCTGTTGATATTCGTAGTCATGTGTATAATAATACAGGAATGTATTTTTCAGTTCAGTATACGGTAACTTTTTACCTCTTCTTCATTGAAAAAAATTTTATACTAGGCAACTCCATAGGCACAACCTGGTAAACATTAATTTAAATGCCCTTTTCCAGATATCTGGGTACATATATTTATGTCTTGTTCTAATAGCTGTTTCTATAAAGCTCTGTAAGAATTCTTTTGCAAAATCAGTTACTTTTTCCGGGGCGGAAAGTAACTAGCTCCATTTCTTATAACAAATTCCAAGATTTGAATATTGTAAACATTAAACAGTAAGAATTTTTATTTTTGTATTATCATCCCCAAAAATGCAGTTGCTTTTTTAAATTTTAAATCAACGAAAAAAAGCTTAACCACTTCAACAAATGTATAAACAATAGTAACGATAATAAAGAAATGCTATATAGTGTTCGACATATAAATTTACAAATAATGCTCTTATAGGAGAAAAACCAGTATTTGGTAAATTCATTCAATGAATGCCGAAGTTAATAAAATGATGATTTTTTTTTCCTTTCATCTACTGTGAGTTAGAAGTAAATAAAAAAAGTTTTCATTTCATGTTGATATATAATATGTTTTGAAAGCCACTACATTAATGAAGGCAAGACCTAAATGTCGTTTCTGGATATTACTGGACATTTCCCAATTTTCTCCTCACTGAAACTTGCTTTATCTTAAATTCGACGAAGTAGTACTGGTTAATTAAAAATATTGCAACTCACTCATATTAGATTTGCTGCGATGTGAAGATCATATACCGGTAACTTTATCTTGTTTTACAGTCAGCTAATTTATAATTTTAATTAATGATTGTGTTATTTTAGTGCAAATGACTAAGCAAAAGAAATGAAGCGTTCACATGAGTCTGGAGCTCATACAAGAAAACTGTGGAAAGAGAAACACCTGCGAGAGCAAAAGGGGAAGAGAACGTTAGATTCTTGGGACTGGATTGCACCTGCAATCAGTTTAGGTGAACCTTCTGGGAAAACATCATTTACATCTACGTCTGAAAACACTCCCTTGGCTACAGAAGACACACTTGTGGTTACAGAACAGCATAAACCTCCTCAATATCCAGTGACGAATGAGAATAATGGAAGTCTTGTTAATCCAGTTTTACAACATATCAATGACAATGAAGATGAAACAGGTTGCTCTAAGTTATGTTCTTATGATCCAGGGACTTGGAGCTTGATTGACGACAATAAGAGAGAATCGATTCTTATAGAAGGTCCTTAAAGCAGACCCACAGCCTTTCCGTTAGAATCTTCTGCTAGTTCTTTGCCAGTTTCAATTTTTTTCAGACCATTGCCTAGTGGAGAACGTGCAGCATGAGACTGGCTGGTATGGAGTAAAGAAAGAAAGAGCCCGTTTTGTTTTCCTTGCTGCCTCTCTAGAGGTGTCCAAGAAAATGAATCACTTAGACAACGTATTCTCTGCAGTACGGGTTGCAGTGACAACTGGAGAAAGATTTACGATTAAGTGAAGTACCATGAATCTCATTCTCTCCAAATAAGCAACCACGTGAAGTGGAAAGATCTTTCTAGAGCTCTGCGAGGAACAAGTGGAATCGACACTGAAATAGAGAAGAACATGCGTGCTGAAATAGAAAAGTAGCGCAAGGTGTTTCGTAGCCTCTTTGATGTTACGCTTTTCATTGCGGTACATGGCCTACCATTCCGAGGATCTCATTCTATCCTAGAACACGAAGACTGCGGATTGCTCATATCCTTCGCAAAATTTATTGCAAAGTATGATAAGGATATGGATTTTCACCTCAAAACAATCACCAGTCGCCAGTAATCGAGAAATTGATAAAACAATGCAGGCCAACTACATGTCTTGGCGAAGTCAAAATGAATTTCTTAACGCATGCGCCAAAAAAGTGGAAGATGTTATTTTCGCGGAGTTAAAGAACTCTTTTTATTATGGCATTATTTTGAAGGCACTACTGGCATCTCCCACCTGAAACAGTTAGTATTAATTTTCAGGTATGTGCATGAAAATGATAGGTGTTGGGAAATTCATTAGCGTTTTCTTAAAATTGTCGATTTCAAAAAGAAAAAAGGTGCTGACATAGCTGAATAAATTAATTATATCCTGGCGGAAAAGAACATTACAATGAGATAATGCAGGGGCCAAGGGTATATGCTGCGAACATGATAGGTAAGCATAGTGGTGTTAAAACCATAATTTCAAAAGAAATCCATGAAGATATTTTTTCTGGATGTAGTGCGCACTCTTTAAATGTATGCGGAGCTCATGCCATGGAGACAAGTAGTGAAATAAAGACGTAATTTTGTAATGTACAAAAGTTTTACAATGTTTTTGTGTGTAGCTCTGCTAGATGGAAGGTTTTGCAGAAATATCCAGGAGTTTCTCTCCACAACATTTCTGCTACAAGATGGAGTGCTCGTATAGATGNGACATCTCCCACCTGAAACAGTTAGTATTAATTTTCAGGTATGTGCATGAAAATTATAGGTGTTGGGAAATTCATTAGCGTTTTCTTAAAATTGTCGATTTCAAAAAGAAAAAAGGTGCTGACATAGCTGAATAAATTAATTATATCCTGGCGGAAAAGAACATTACAATGAAATAATGCAGGGGCCAAGGGTATGATGTGCTGCGAACATGATAGGTAAGCATAGTGGTGTTAAAACCATAATTTCAAAAGAAATCCATGAAGATATTTTTTCTGGATGTAGTGCGCACTCTTTAAATGTATGCGGAGCTCATGCCATGGAGACAAGTAGTGAAATAAAGACGTAATTTTGTAATGTACAAAAGTTTTACAATGTTTTTGTGTGTAGCTCTGCTAGATGGAAGGTTTTGCAGAAATATCCAGGAGTTTCTCTCCACAACATTTCTGCTACAAGATGGAGTGCTCGTATAGATGCTGTTTGGGCACTGACGAAGAATTACAAAGGGGTTTTGGCTGCACTAAACCAGATGGATGATGAGTTAGACTTGCCAGCAGAAGTTCAAGCAAATATGTCAGGTTTGACTGAGTGGCTACAGTCATTCGAGTTTGTGGTTTTATCAACTATATATATATTACAATTTTGCAGTGTATAGATGGTCGTAACAAGATGCTCCAGAATTCCAAAACATTTCTGGAAGAAGCAGCTCGTCACCTAAAAAACTTGATAGCAGAAATCGAAATCCTTATAGACTCTTGGGAAAAGCTAATCGATGAGGCTAAAATGGTAGCAGAAGGTTTAAGTGTGAGAACCGAATTAAGAAAATCCAGAAACAAAAGACACAAAAAGTTTCACGGTGAAGCAAAAGATAACTAACATATATTCGATTCCATTAACCATAGGTTTCAGGTTGAAGATTTTATTTCAGAAGTGGATAATTTCCTATTTGATTTATGAAACTTGTTTGAAAACATCCAGAAGATATCATATCATTTCATTCCAGTGATCAGTCCCCCAACAAACACAAGCAAACCAGACGTCGTTCGTTTTGCAGGGATACTTTCTGTTTAATACCCTTACGATCTCACTAGCAGTGATCTACAGGAAGAGTAGAGACATTTTAAAAAAATTCCGGAAACTTCTGAATTGTGTGCATCAGCCAAATCGATAAACTTTGACTCCGTTATTCATCATTTTTTCTCTATGAAGCCCAGGAAAATTGCCTTCTTAATATTACGAAATCAAGGTTAGAAATGAGCGTTTGTAGTAATAGCGATAGTTTTAGGTTTGGGCGGATATAAAAGCTGAGGTATTAAGTGCGGAGCTGTATTTTTATTTAGGCATACTTTAAAATATGCTTTTTCGGTTTCAGTTTTCATTTAGTTTTGCACGCCTTATTATTCAATTCATACTGAAATAATTTATTATTGTTGCCGAGGTTTCATTTTGTTACATATTTTATTGCACATCATACACTGAAGAGCAAAAAAAAACTGGTATAGGCGTGCGTATGCAAATAACAGAGGTGTGGAACCAATCAGAGTAACGCGATACGGTCGGCAGCTAGATCGGTTACTGCTGCTACAATGGCAGGTTATCAAGATTTAAGTGAGTTTGAACGTGGTGTTATAGTCGGCGCACGAGATATGGGAGATAGCATCTCCGAGGTAGCGATAACATTTGGATGTTCGCGTACGACCATTTCACGAGTGTACCGTGAATATTGGGAATCCGGTAAAACATCACATCTTCGACATCGCTGCAGCCGGAAAAAGACGAGAATCATTAAACGTAACAGACGTGCAACCCTTTCTCAAGTTGGCACAGATTGAATTTGTGGACTGCCCTGCAGGATTAATGGTGTGAATTGCTGCCTCCTGCATACCTTCAGACATTAGTTGAGTCCATGACGCGTCGTCTTGCGGCACTTCTGTGAGCCCGGTGGGGGGGGGGNTGTACCAGTTGTTTTGGCTCTTCAGTGTACCTTTAGAAATGCTGTGTACTTGATGAATAACGCCTTATATTCTTAGAGAATGCTATATTTACATTATGTTCTTATACACGTCTGTTAGTGTAACACTTGACAATTTCCCACCATGGAGCATTGGTTTTGATTTTCTGTTCCGGAAAGGTCACACTCAAATTTGTGCATGTGGTGAAGTTACCAATGGCCGGTGTTTTTTTTGTGAATATTGAAATCTTCCCATACTGAGTTATAGTATTTGTAGCGGTTACAGTGTACAGGATTTATTTGCTCTTCATGTGGATGGTCCCGAATCCCACAGCACCTTCTTTCTCCTTGACAAAAACCATATTTTAGCACTGGGGGTGCTTAAGCCAATAAAATATTGCTGCATTTTTTTTTAAGGTAGCAGCCAATGAGAGATTTGTTAAACATTGTAATTTTAGCTGACAATCTTGTTCGAAATATTAGTGGTCATTATGGTGTACCTGTAATTTTAATAATGCATGTTATTAAAATTTTAAGTTGTTTATATTTTAAATGTAATATTGGCTTTTTCCATTCCGGCGTTCAGTTTGTGCGAGGTTGTGTATCTCACAGACGACATGCAAAATTATTAAAGAGAAAGGATTACTACTATTGTTATTGTTATTTGAAGAGATACGTGCGACGGTTTTGTGTTATTAGAAAAAATGCACATTGTTGACTGCAGCTATGATTTTGCAACTTTAAAGTAAAATAATAATACAATAATATGTGAACATTTACTTCATCAACTGAGTACAATGCATTTGGCACGTGATCTGTGGAATTTTCAGATCCTTTGTTGTTCGTTAACCGGACGCCTAGGCAACTAGATTTTTGTTCCTGCTGCCCAAACTTACAATACTGAGCAATTTATTTAAAGTTATGGAACACTCGTAATTAATCCTGGGGGAAAAAGTATGATTTATGTTATTGTTCTGTTTCCTTGCAGCAGCTATAAATGGAACATTTAAAGTAAAATGTTTAACAAAATTATCTGGTTTTGATCGAAATGTTTTAAATAATGTATTTTGTGAACTGCTTAAGACCCGAGTGGTATTTAAAATAAGCAAGTATCTGACAGATAGTTTTCAAATGTCGATATAAAATGTGTAGAACATTTACAACAAATGGCATTTCATTTAAGGTGGAAACCCAAGCAGGTATCACAGAGGTAATATAACTCAGTTTTGATAATTTTTATTAGTTTGAACATTACTTACGCCCACAATTAGTTATATAAACGAAAAGTTTTAAATAAACAGGAACTTGTTTACAAAACCTCTATCAGGAATATCGCTAACATGGGTTGACTCCTCTCCTAATGTGTGGTTTATGTTGAATGGCAGAGAAGTTGCGTACAAATTTGAGTGTTGTTAAAAAACTGTGAAGAGCCTGTGTAAACCATAAGTTTGTAATCCTAGGAGCAAAAATGATTGTTGCATTAAAGAATTTATTCTGCTGAGTTTTATTGGCAGGTGGCCCAAATTCGTTTCTAAACGTTAGGTTTAATATGCTGTGCCACACCTCTGCAAACTGCTTGTTATTATGTAAAGGCTATTGACGGTAAAGTGAGCGCTTTTAAAAGACCTCTCACTTGGAATAATAGTCAGTAAATGTATTTTATTTTA
The DNA here is from genome assembly GCA_002778355.1 of Clitarchus hookeri. Classification (NCBI taxonomy): domain Eukaryota; kingdom Metazoa; phylum Arthropoda; class Insecta; order Phasmatodea; family Phasmatidae; genus Clitarchus; species Clitarchus hookeri. The sequence goes on along the minus strand of NQII01003102.1, from coordinate 261,434 downwards.
GTCTTAGACGTTAACTTCCAGGTGCGGTGGAATATGCACGCTTTGTTTATTACTTACATGGCAATATTTATTTAAAAAGGTTGTTAGAGGATAAATAATGGATTACATAAAAAAGTAACCAGGGTCTCAAAAGTGCTCACTTTACCGTCAACAGCCTATAGTAAGCTGGTAAAGAACCTCCCTTCTCTCATCTAACGAAACTCGGGATTCTACCTTATTTCCAGGCTACAAAACCAGACAATTGTATTTTATGTTAATTGCAAGTAGATGACTTAAATGAATAAATGCCAGCCGTAGGGCCCAAAGAATGCTGTGTAGCGATATACGCAAAAATATTTACTGTCCATATCCTATCCACTGCTTTCTTGTACATTGCCGATTCCCTTATACACCATCACATATGGCTGTTGTACATTAGAGTTATATTTTTATAAATATGTATTAATATGTCAAAACATATGGCTGTTGTACACCACAGTTATTTAACTGTGATATACAACAACCACATGTGTTGGTGTATAAGGCAATCATATCAACTGCGCTTGTATTTTGCCGATATAAAATATATAAACGATTATAATATATGTTACAACATACGTTAAAATTGTAGAATTACCTAGCATGAAGACGAAAGAAAAAAAGGGGGGCAAAACAACGTAGTTTGCCCCAGACCCCGAGAAACCTCTGGGCGGGCCTTTGGAACGACTGATTTGTATGGTGGTTTTATTAATTTAGAGCTGACGTATTTAATTTACTTAGAATAATATTTAAGACTTTAAATTTTTGGTAAATTTTTTTTACGATAGATGCAGTGGGCGTAAGCTTACACGCCTATTTTCCACTGCCTATCAATCCAGTTCCAATCATCTTCGTGGCCAAAGTCTGGATTTTATTCATGTGTCAAACGTGACAGCCGTTGCAGACAAATAGTGTGTGTGTTCGAAGTAATCCCGTTTCAACTATTACTGCATTCCATATTTTGTGCATTGAAATATATAATGAAATATATTTTTAGAAACTAATGAAACTCAGGGGTTTAAAATTTAAATTGGGTCGTCACTATCACAAGGACGCTATGCTAGTCGGAGAGAGCGCGCCAGGTAGCACTTTTTAAGTTAATGAAATGCTTTGTACAAAAAAATTATTTTAAGTACTATTATCACACTTAATCCCGCATGTATTCCTTTTTATTAAATCAATCACAATTGGATGTACGTAGGAAGACCTCGGTGGAGCTGCCAGCTTCAGTTCTTTAAACTGTTGCCACCCGGCATTCGAGCTTGTGATCCTTGGTACTTCGGCAAGCGTAGTGGATTTTCTCGGCTTACTTCCGTTACTCCCTGCCAGTAGATTCAGTTGCATCTCCACCACAGGGTATATTTACAATCAGGGGTTTAAGCCCTAATTTAGTCTGCCACGACGCACAAAGGGGTATTAAGGCCAAATACCTGGCCAAAAACATCTTTATGATATATTTTATAGAAAATTTGTATTGCAGTAGTTTGTCACTCTAACTTTATTAAAAAAAGGTAAGGGGACAGACATATATTTTTAAATAAAAAATTAGATAATGTTACTGGTTTATTTAGTTGTAGAAAATAATTAAAAGTAACTCAATCCAAAAATAATACAATAAATTGAAATTTACATAAGACCCTCAGTTTCCTCCTCATCTTCATCACTTTCCTCATCATCTTCATCACTTTCCTCCTCATCTTCATCACTTTCCTCCTCATCTTCATCACTTTTCTCCTCATCATTATTATGCTCTGAATCACTTGATGCAGAGAATTGTCTTGGTTTTAACCATTCTATTACATGTTTGGAGAATGCTTGCTTAGGTTTCTTGGATTTAGGACGGATGCTTGTTATATACGGGTCTGATGTCAACAGAAGCCTGTTAAGTATGTCTTAATTGCAGACTGTTCTGAAAAATTTCCGAGAGTAATTTTGTCGGTATTGGTGAAAGTGCTTGTTCCTGGCTTCTGCAGCTTCTGATAGTTGCCCAATCGGTAAAATATAATGTAAGATGACACGGGGCGCGTGTGTTAACATTTAATGTAATGTCGGTGACATTGGCTGCTAATTATAATTGTTGACATAGTGTTTAGCAGTATCAACTGCGTATTCCGAAAATTTATCTACATCTGTTTGGAAACCCGAGGATAAAACTTCTAAAATAATTTTTAGTGTATGGATTTGCTCTTGGTCTACTCCTGTTAGCAAGGCAGCCATCTAAGAATAAGTGAAAAATCGACGAGACTTGTTGCCATCATTCGTGTTGCTGAATCCTGCTTTTGGCACGTCCACGAGCAATCCCAGTTTGTCTTTGAATTCTCTATGGATTGCTACCCTCGCATCTGCTATCTTCTTCTTGTCATCTGCCATCGAAATGCGGCCTTTATGCACTTCTGCCTTTTTTTGTACAATAAATGCAAAAGCAAAGAGAATTACACGTTTTTGCCGACATTCAAGTAGTTCTAGATTTCTTCCTGGTGAACTACACTGGTTTTCGGGAACAAAAAAAATGCAGGTCAATACGGGATATGTACGTGTTAAATTTCATCTCAGTCTATCTAGCCGATTTGGCGTGGTCGAATAACAAACAACGAGACCAACATTATTTTTAAGGTTTTATTAGAACAAGCAAAATAAGAAAAAAAATCGTTAAAAAATAATGTGAATATTCGGGGGAATTTTTTCGCGTGAGAATGATAGAAGAAGTCTAAGAGTTGAATACTTTATAATCATTGTTTAGTACAAATGAGTACAACACCTTTGATATCACTAAATTTCGTAAAATACTTGTAAAAATAACACGCTTGTTAAGGGTTAAGGTTTACTTTAGGTAAAAGGCAATAATCTGGTGAAATGACACTTATAAATTGCTTTATTTTGATGTACATACCTTCTCCTTCAATTTCCATAATAGTTTTTTCACTAAAATCACTTGGAAAAGTATTTTAAATAANCATACCTTCTCCTTCAATTTCCATAATAGTTTTTTCACTAAAATCACTTGGAAAAGTATTTTAAATAATAACGAAAGGTTGATTAAAAATAGAGTGCCGAGAACAGAGACGTGCGTATCAAACAAAGGATATGATCCGACTACGAGCACGGCCAAGCGTTGGGCACTGCGAGGGTGGTATTGGTACCAGGTGGAGGCGATATTAACTACCTGTTTTGAGACCGAAGGTTGGCCACATCCATAAAGGTTTACAATTTTGATTTATGGCTAGGTTTTAAGGCTAAATACCTGTTAGGGCGAAGTCGCTCCCGGATTCGGATAGATGGTTCAGATAAACTTTGAGGGGCCGCGGTTGATGTAGCGGCTAGAGTACTCGCCCCCCACAAAACCAAACGGATCCGATTCCTGACAGGGTCTCTCCCGGATTTTCACATGAGGGAATAATCGTGCTGGACGATGCCGGGTTTTCTCGGGGGTCTTCCGGTTCCTCCGCCTTTGTATTCCGGCGCTGCTCCATTCTCACCACATTCCACCCTCATTGGCTCTGAATACCTCGTTGCTAAGAGCCGCCCAAATCTCTGCACCAGATTTGACTTCCCGCTACTCGCAATTGCCGACGTATTCGGCGGTCCTTCTGCAGTTGTCTGCGAGGAACGGGCGGTTTCCTATCGCGAGGAGTTTGGAGGCGATGTCGGGGATCGATGGTGCGGGCCTTCTGGGGCCAGCTGATGGGTGAGATCTGGCTGGCGGCCTGCTACATAATTCACGCGGAGCACCACTGCCGACTGTATAGCACACCGCGACGTTCACAGGGAGTTCTCGGTCGATAGCCAACTTAAGGATGCTACGTGTCTCCCCCGCGTAAAGAAGAGACGCCCTTGCTCGTAGATCAGAAATGGGGTAGAGCACTCATACGAGCTGCGCGAAAACCACTCTCCATGTTGTAACGTTGGACTGCTTTTCTGTCAATAGCACTGTCTAAACCAGCATGGTTAGGATTTTAGGTTATGACTCTGCGTGCGTGAGTAAGTGCTTTGAAATGTTTGTATANCTGTCTAAACCAGCATGGTTAGGATTTTAGGTTATGACTCTGCGTGCGTGAGTAAGTGCTTTGAAATGTTTGTATATTCTATTCACGAATTCTTCACACTTTTTTAATCAAACCTATAAAAAATCAACCTTTTATGACGTATGTGTTTACTTATTAAGCATGTAATATATCAGAAGCATTNCTGTCTAAACCAGCATGGTTAGGATTTTAGGTTATGACTCTGCGTGCGTGAGTAAGTGCTTTGAAATGTTTGTATAGTCTATTCACGAATTCTTCACACTTTTTAAATCAAACCTATAAAAAATCAACCTTTTATGACGTATGTGTTTACTTATTAAGCATGTAATATATCAGAAGCATTTTATGCTTGTGTTAATATTGAAGTATCTTATTTTTAATTACATTCAACGTTAACTTATGTTATATATATTAATGAAAATATTTCACTTTAAATTAATATGAATTAAAACAGAAAGTAAATAGGTGTTGGTAATGTCTAGTAAGAAATAGTTCGAAAGCAAAATATCATTACGCTAGTCCACACGAATGCAGTGCGTAGTCCCATTGGTGTAATTTTCTTGACTTGCCTAAGTTTTGTTTGCATGAGGCGGAGGAATATCCTGGAAGAAACACTTTAGACGGGGTTCAGAAAATTTGGAATTAATAATACACTCCCTATAATCTAGTTTCAATGCAGCTATAATATATTCAAGTTATGGAAATTATTTTATTCATAAAAATTATGGGTCTATTAAAAATTAAAATATAAACAAATACGTTCATCACTTAATGACTGTGTGACCTTGCTGGTTGCATTGGCGATGGGCGAGTCAACCATTGGAACATGAGAAGAATACGAAAGTCGGTCTACGTAATTTTCAGTCAATGCTTTTGCCGCACGAAGTTGTATGTCCGCCGTAAGCAAAGTTTACTACAGTCAGGAGTAACCTTCGCACCTTCTATCAAAAAGCGAAAGGGTTTTGTATTCACGTCTCACAGTTATGAATACGGAGGGTCCAAAACCCTCGGATACCGGCTCTATGTTCATTTTTATTTTTATTCAAACATTAGCGTTCGAATCGTCACCGTTGTCATAGAAGCGTAAGGACTTGAGCGATCACAGCCACCGGGGACCAGCATACTACAATGTTCGGGGTTTTACTTCCGGCTACTCCATGGGCGAGTACTGATGACATAGTGCATTTGAAGTTAGTTTTGCATATAAACCAGAATTACCCTCAGACTAGCATGACGCACAGTTACGTACTCTCGAGAGTTTTATTCAAGATCAGTGAAATCTGACTGCAAACCAAACCACTTAAAGCCCACTGGTTATTTCCGAGCCTAAATTTCCTTATTTGATAAAGATATTTTCTGATTAAATAGAATTTTTAAGGAGTTGGGTACGGATCCTTACAGTGTAATTTGGTTTACTTCAATGGAAAACAAGAATCATCTTCACGAAATATATCAACGTGTGTAAGGTTACTTCAAGATGTCACGACTTACATAAAATACATTATTTATTCAAAATACCAAAACACCAATAAAGTTTGCAAGAATACCTTTAAGTTGTGTTTACCTGCCATTATAAGTTTTCATGCAAACATTTATTTCGTATAATATTTTCTGCTGCTTTCGTTGTATTCTTTGAGCTAGTCCTGACTAAAAATATTCTACACACTCGCCCATAAATCGCTGCTGTAAAAATTGGCTGTACAACATGTTTGTTCCAGAGCAGTTCTAACACAAGTCTTAGCAACAAATGTGAGTCCAATACATCGTCGTTCATAAATGGCTCAATAATAGGTATTTGAAATGTCATATTATAAACTATGTAGATTCGCATACATCTTAAGAGACGGTTTATGAACTCAGTAAGTTCTGGTTATTCTCTTTATTGCGTCATACTAACTGGTCGCTTCTTAAAACATCATGATAAACCTTTAAACTGTATGTGTGGCTTAGAAAGGATTGGAACCTTGAACCTTGCATCTGAATTTCACAACATGGTGAATTCAGTCATGGAGATCATCGTACACAAATTTTACTGATTTTTTTAAATATTTTCCTTACGCAATATAAATAACGTGTCTTGCGGTATGATTGTGGTTACCGATTCCTAATTTTGAGAAATTTTGACAACAGTAAAGGCTGTTCACAATAAAGTGAGCATTTTTTGAAAAACCTGCTAAATTTCTATTTTCAACACGTTGTTTGCGTATCTTTCCGCATACCTATCAAAATAAACATGGCCACGTGACTTTCAGCTGGTGTTTACATCAGCTGACTTCATATATCCCCTGCATACTCATTTAATAAACAACATAAAGCAATTAATATTGTAATCACCACTATAAACACGTACACACTAATCTGAGATAATTATATTAGCTTGTGAACATTGACTGATGTTCACGATTCTTTTTCGGTTTAGACGTAAATTGATGCTTTTAACTGTGGTCTACACTTCCGAGGTCCTAAGAAAATCTGTTTGATTTAGGTTGTCAACAGAATTTCAAAAAAGTTAAAAATTTGTATTTTCCCGTTATAAAAACATTTCCAAGAGGTATCGAATATTTGCCCGTTTATATCGTTTTACAGATGAAACGCTCGCCCGTTAAAGAAACGTAAGTTTTAGAATATACGTTGTATTTGCTTCTCGTTACCGAAGACAACGTGTCTCAATCAATAGTTAAATGACCGAAGAATTATTTAACTACACTTACGAGTAGAATTATATTGCATTAATACCTCACAAATCAATATTTTAATACAACACAACTCTCAAAAAATGGTGGGCGTTGTTACAACATTACGAGTAGGTAACGAAAACAGTTGCCACGAAACAATGGCAACCAGAATTAATCCAAATTTTACAACATACATCCACAGTGTCACTCGATGCAAGTTTCATGAAAATTTGTCCAGTCACACAGTTTTTAAAGCAAGTAAGAGTAACATTTGCTAAGGTCTAATGCTTTGCTTACAAAAAAATCACTTTTTGTTTATAAAATTTACTTGCGTACATTGATATGAACGTAACTTAACCACAAAAAAAAAAATATTACCTAGACGATGACAATGCATCTCATGAAACTCCATCCACAATTTTAATGCACAATCTAATATTGCCCCAAATTACTTATATTGAAGGTAAGTCGTAGAAATCGGAAAATACAAATTAAACCGTTTGGACAGACGTTATAATAATGCTTTATAATATTCTTTATCACACAAGGAATGTTTCACCTGCAACGTAAAACATGTTCATGACGTTATTGTTTCAAAACGAGTGACATTACGTGGCGAGGTATTAACACTACGACCGTAATTTGGGAATTGTGTAAATACTAAATAACCCACACACATTTATTTAACTTTCAGAATCGCATCACATTTCGTAAATATAAAAAAACACGCTCGTCTGAACTTTTTTAAAGTTTATACGAGGTTTAAATTTTATACCGACCTAACTGCACGAAGCAGTGCATTTTCCAGGTTGGCATATTATGTGAAATTTTAAGAAATTCTGGGACAAAAAAGTACGTTAAAGTACAGCACAAAGCAATAACAAACAATGCTACCACACTCAGAACATGTATACAAATATTTTATTGATTATGTTGATGAATACTTTAGTTCACATTTAAAATCACGTTGGTCGTTCACCGCTGTTTAGTTGACACACGAGATTGGGTCGGAAAAAAATATATTGTACCAGCTTACTCGTTGCGTCAGACAGGTGATGATGTGAAAGAGTAAGAAATACTAATGTGTTACAATTACGCCTAATTATATTCTGACTCGCTTTCAACAAAAAAAAAAAACTGAACTGCACGTGACAACTAATTTTAACTTGACGACTAGGAAGACCTCAAAACATGGAACTACTTCGCGTAGTTCGCTGCCAACATAACTATGATTATTGCAGTCATTTCTTACGTTACAATATATGCAGTTACGGGGAGTGATTTTTTTTCATACTTTGATTTCAAAAGCGCTATCCTTATCGTGAACCACCTATAATAATATCGCGCTTCAGCCTCATCGTTTTCCCTCGCCATTAGTATATAATGCTTTGTCAATCTTTAAATGAATTGACGCGATAATTACAGATCACAGAACGAAATACTAATTGGAAAGATATTGATTACTTCAGAAATGTAGACAGAAATTTAAACGTCAGAAAAGTAAACATTTCCAAAATTCATAAACAGTAATGATAACAGCAGTTAGCAATTTTAATTCCCATCTGAAGCAATTATAACACTTCGACAACTATTAAAATTTTAACACAGCATTGCATTCTGACACACTGAACATATAATTTATGTTCAGTTTAGTGTTACTACAGTTCCTATTGTCCGACAGAAATAAATAAATGTGATCGTCTGATAGATCAGAAGAAAATATTTTACCCAGAATTGACAGCATTTAATAACACTCTTATGCAAAGTTATGTTTGAAAAATTAAATTACTTAAGTGAATAGATACATTTACATCAAATTAACACAATATCAACATATAACTTTAACTTGTACCATTTGTATACATCCTACGTTTTAGCTTGATATTTCATTTACAGCAAATTCATTTTAAAACAGATACTTTGAGAATACCAAAATTGATTAAAATACAAAGGAAATGAAGGGCAGTTGCCTAGACCCGCGAAAGCCCCCATTCCAATAAAATAATTAAAAAATGACTATAAAAAATTAGATACGGTAGGAGGCAGTCAAAAGGACACTCTAAAGTTCCTACCATTAAAAATTGATAACAGTATACCAAGACAACATATTTAAAACGATATCCCTAACGAGCGAGTCGTGGAAACAGAAAAGGCACTTAAAAAATATTGAACTTGGGCAGCGCATCAGGGACAATTACGACGCGTTAAAACTAGAAGCACAAAAGACGCGACACCTTTGTTAAAGCCAATTGGTGTCAAGGTTGTACTAAATATTGTTTTGGACTCTACGTTATGCTATACTGTTTTATCTCCGAGTGTGTGATTACGATTTCATAATAAATATTTTTAATATCGGCGAGCTTTTTCCTTTAACCAAACCCTTGTGATACACAAATTTTTCGGTACATTTGAATGTTATTATCTAGATTTATTATTCTAATATTGTGTTGAGTATTTAGTGCTTTACTACACAAAAGTTAAAAACAATAATTTTTGCTTGACAAATTTTTTTTTTTTTTTAATGGCTACAGTTTGAAATCTTTTTACAACAGTAAGAGGAAAATAACTTATGAACATGTGTTTCTTTGCTTAAATGGTACATTTTGTTATATTTTTTTGCCGATATTACCCATATATTTATTATTGTTAAAGTTAATTGGTTTTTAGCTTTCTTTTACATAATTTAAGAAGTCGAATAACACATTACAGGAGTCTCATATGACCATGTTATATAATGCAAAGGCTTCAAAATTACAAAACTCTAGCAACAAAATATTATAAATAATTTTTTTACATAATGTCACTTTTTAATTACAGATATACATCAGGATCAGCATGGCATTACATAGCATCAATGGTCAACATCGCTACAAATTTACTATTCCAGTTACTAGTTTGGTTTGTATCTCACCTGTAATAACGTTCTGTTCATCTCATTATGAGTGAGCCACATACGACGCACCAAATTCAAAAATGTATCCGTGTTTTAACACACTTAGCCACTTTCACATAAAGATACAGTAAGAACGGGACGTGAACCGTAAGGCCCCAAAAATTGTTCGTTTAGTATTCTTGCTAATACAAACACAGCTGCTTTGTCGTGACATAAACTGGGTAGTCATGTATAGTTTCTTGGCAGCCTTGTACTGAGCACAGTCTAAAGTGAACACACCAACACTCGTGAAACCCAACTCGCCAGTAAACCAAAGGGTTAATTAAAGCTTCTGGGGACCACACTTGCAAAGCCACTGCGCAAAACTTCGATCGTAGTGAGAAGTTATCCCGGAGAGAGCAGGATAAAGGACAAATAGGTGTTCATGTAGAGTATCCCAAATGTTTGCATATGTTACGTTTTCTGGAGCTGCGATCCATCAGGTTCTGACACCAGCGTGCTTACATCGGGGTCGATAAGAGTGTAAGTGAAGCACAGTCTCTCAGCCAGTCGTTTAATGTCTAAAACATCGTCTAGCTTTCCATATGTATACTTGTAATCAAATTATTTTGGCAATTAATAACGTTATATGTATGGCCGGCATATAGTGTTTGAATTAAGCGTTTACGAGCCTAGAGTATTTTGAATAACTTCGCCGGATATAAGTATAGAGAACTGTGCCTAGTAGTACACACTCGACTTTTAAAAATATTGTTGTAGATTATTTCAACACTTTGCAAAAATTATAGAAATAGTATAATTTTACGTTATGCGCTGAGATGAAAAACATTTCTCGTTAATATTTAAGTGGTATATAAGTCATTAACTTAGAGCTTAATCATCGCCTTATTCGGTATGTATTTATACGGTTGTGGGAATTCTCACGTGACATTCATCTTTATATTCATGTTTCCTCGCAAGCAGAAATGGGACTGGTTGGAGATCAGAACCTATTATTGAACACAAAAAATCCAAAAATAACCGTGTAGGAAAGTCCAAGAAGACGCTTAATTTAAAATGTGATGTCTATTAAAAAATTTAAATTGATTGTAAAGTATGCAAAAGATGGTCTATAGGAAACATTTGTTTAAGTTAAGCAATATTTTGTGTGCGACCTTTCACCCTTTGTTATAATACTACTTTGTTAACTTAAAAAACGAATGTGTAAAATGGTTTTTCTTTGGCGAAGCGAGTATTATATTGCTTCGACATTATGTTATAAGTTTACATTAGCACAAACATAACGTTGCTGTACATCTCTGTAGACCATTGGATTACCAGTCACTAGAAGAATTCCGCACTTTGTTAGTTACATTTTCCATTTCCAAGTATTTACAAATAGAATAACTTCCAGATGTGTTGTGTAATTTTATACAAGGCTTCGNGTTACATTTTCCATTTCCAAGTATTTACAAATAGAATAACTTCCAGATGTGTTGTGTAATTTTATACAAGGCTTCGCTTGAGTCTTTTTTTTTTATCCCAGAACGACCAAATGGTTCAGAATTGGAAATGTTTCTGACGCTTTTAAATAGTCNCTTGAGTCTTTTTTTTTTATCCCAGAACGACCAAATGGTTCAGAATTGGAAATGTTTCTGACGCTTTTAAATAGTCTCGTTGTATTACTGTTTTTTCCTTCGATCTGAAGTAGTTAATGATCTTATAATTCAGATTATCTTTTATTATAAGAGGTCTGTCACATTCACTTCCGCACACTTTAAATTTACAGAACTGCAAGTAATGCACGCAACAATTTGATAAGCGAAATTTTTTGTCCGTCTACATTTAAACTGAGACTTGGTAATTTGACTTTCTTCAGACTATGGCACGTTATCTTATGTTACAAAATATAATGTATACAATTTTTTTCAGTACAGTAAAGATAGTGGGATAGTTCCCTAAACCTTGTGCGCAATTTATGCTTTTTTTTTGTTACATGTAAAGAACTTAAATAAATTTTTCCAAACATGTGAGTACTGCAAATGCTGTAAAGGCTACACTTAAACATACACATTAACTAGAGTAACAGTTAATAAATATACAGAACGTAGGATTAAAAAAGAAAGGAAATGAATTGGAAACACTGACATAGAAAAATCTCATGACAATTTTTCCATTCCCAAAGCGACGTTTATAGCTTTATATTTGTGTTCGGTCATTTCATTTATATGACTGTGATTGTTTTTGTAGTCTTGTGCAATTAATATTTCAATGTTTGATTTTATTTAGCTGATATGTGCTCTTCTTATGTTTCATAGTCTCGATAATTGTTGCATATAAAATTTCCACAATAAAAACGGAAATAAAATAAACATACTTGGAATTAGTTACGTAAAATTTGGAAATATTTTCAAAACTCAACAAATAAAATTTTAAGAGTTATCAGAAGTACAAATATTAAAGTGAACTAATGTTCAAAATTCTTAAAATAATTAGATATCATGCTTTTATAATATTCTGTAATAGCTTACTGAATTAAGTAAATTTACCTAGCGTTTTAAAAGAAATATCTTCAGTAATGAAGAATGAAAAAATTTACTTTATTTAATTATTACACGTGAAATTTAAGGTTGTATCATAAATACAAGTAGAAGTGTATTGTCTCGAAAAGAATCCGGGTGAAAATTTTTTTTATATATAAAAGGTGCCTGCTGGACAAGCTCAAAAATCATCATACTTATAACGTGTGTCCTTTATTTTAATATATAATAATACATTGGTAATTTCCATGCAAGTTTTTATTTATAGTGTTTCTTCTTGTGCAAATGGTGTTTCACACATATTAAGCATTGAAAGTCTGTTGGAGAAAGTTGTAAGCACAACAATTTTGCGGAGTTCGTGTTTTAACGGTAGCCGTGTGTTAACGATTGCCGTATTATATCACTTACATGCTATATTACATTCACAGTTACTTCCAACTTTTCTGAAGCCCTGCTAAAGTTCTACTTCCAAGCTATTCCTCCGCCTCGTGTAAAGGAAGCTTAACAACGTCTAGAAAANCTGAAGCCCTGCTAAAGTTCTACTTCCAAGCTATTCCTCCGCCTCGTGTAAAGGAAGCTTAACAACGTCTAGAAAAATTTAAACAGAGAGACCACACACCGCGCTCGTGCGCACTTAGTGTTATAGTATTTTGCATATGAACTATTTATTACTATGTATTACTATCACCCCTATTTTATAGGTTTTTATTCATATCAATTATAAAAATATATAATATTTAATATATAAAACATCAATAAACGTTCATTTAAACCAAAAATCAAGGTACGTTTATGTTAACACAAGTATAAAATGCTTGTGTCACATTACATATTTAGTAAACAACCAAGCACCTCATACATGGGGTATTTTTTAAAAGGTTTGATTAAAAAAAAAAGTGACAAAAATACCGCGAATAGACTTTATTACTTTCCACTCACCCAGCGCTCAGAAATGAAATACCACATTTTGGGCTAATATTACGGACACAGTGCAGGCCGATTCCGATTCAGATTGTAATTGCGAAAACCGGTGCGAGCTGTGTCGGCATGAGCTGTGATGGTGGTCACTGTACAGTAAGGAAGGACACGCGGAACTGCCGAACAGCCGCATTCATTGCGTTGTCTACTAAAAAAGCTGCATGATTAGTCATTGCTACAGAACATTTCCCATTAAAACTAAAAGCACAGAGAATTGTACATGAAATTAATCATTGGAGGCGTGAATTTCGTGATTAATTATATCGTTTGAGAAGTTAAAAATGGTAACTGACGGTTTTTAAGAATATTTTAAAATTAATTTTGAAACACTACACTACATTTTAGAAAAAAATATTATAGTCCAATTTTTCAGCGGTTTAGGCCTTATTTAATTAGTCGGGGTTCTAACTACGAAGTTCAGTTTGACAGTAGAGTCGTGAAAGATACACAATCTCAGCTTGCAGAAGCAATTTGAAAATATTATGGAGACAAAGGTTGTGGGTAGAGCAACAGTACCTACAGCAGTACTGTCATCGACTTTTTCGGGAACGTCACTGACTTCTTCAGGTATGACGCCGACAGCACCAACGACCTCTTCGGATGGGCCACATACAGCAGTGTTGCAATCGATGACTTCTTCAAGGTTTCGTTGCTGTAACTGTGCAAGACATTTGCCTACAGCCAAGGTGCAAGGAAGCATGAAATAACTACTTGTGTGAAGTGACCTTCCTGTACTATGCAACGATGTGTCAAGTGCAAACGCCTGTTCAAACGAGGTGATAAGCTTAAGAGACATAGCAAGAACTGTAAAGGCAGAGATCCTGCAGCTAAAAACACTCTGTACTTGCTGCTGTCAAAAACACATCGAATTGATTATACCTTAAACAATCAGCATTCAAGGGCACTTAAAAATATTATATGACAGGGAATAACTTTGTTGGTACAAAACCATATGTACATACCTGGACCACATTAAGCAAAAGATAATCACTTTATTAACAGAAAAAATTGAAGAAAGTCCCATAAATATAATGTTTTTTTCTGGAGTGTACCTACGAAAAGCCACAAACTTTGGATGAAGCCATTAGTAAGCGAGTATTCAAGACTGCGAATGAAGCACTGTACACGGTTGATAGAATTGCATAGGCTGTAGAGGCCTTGAATGAAAAATTTTGTCAAAGAATAATATACGGCCAATGGTTCTGGTTGGACGCTTGCTCTCAAAGACTGTCTTGAGATTCGTATAAGCAGATTATATCTTCTACGTGAAAAATTAGCATGCTGCTGAAGTACACTACGTGAATGGAATGGAGAATGTGAGAATTCTGTTTTTATATTTGTAGTCTGAAATAGGTGTGTGTGTGTGTGTGTGTATATATATATGTATATATATATATATATATATATATATGTATATTGCTTTCATTCTGAAAATAAGTCACTAATCAAGTTTAATAGGTTACGTTTATCTGATGTGTCGTAGTATTACTTACACGCCAATTTGGGCTAGAATAGCTTTTAGAATTTTCGAGATATAATGTAAAATATCTTAATTTTATTGCTATCTTCCAAAATTGCAAACAACCAACATATACTTTAAACTTTAATGCTTACAAGATGCTGTGCCAGCAAACAAAGTTTTGGCCACCATTTTGAAATGTAAGTGCCCGGCCTAGTAGGAAACTTTAAAAGTCATGTTTTCTTACTAAGTACTATATATGCACCGAGTTTGGTGAAATTCGGTTAAAGCTTTCGAAAATTGAAAAAGGGGGACACCAACACACTCAGACACTCACACAACACACACATTACACACATATAGGCAGGAAAGGTAAGCCTCTATTTCCTTCAGAAATTAGGCCAAAAACAAGTTTTCTATTGGGTCAAAAAACCTTTATGTCCATCTAGGTGAACGTTCTTTTACGCTGCTGGTGAAGTGTTGCTAACAGGAGGCATTCTCATTATGCACTCATATGCAAAAATACTGATTACACTTAAGGTGACATCGCAGGGGCACATATGTGGATACAGGCACAGGGGACAGTAGTTGGTATACAGAAAATATTAAAATATTGTACCACATAAATTATGTAGTGCAGGGGACCATAACTTGCGAAATTGTCGTCCGATCTGGTCCCAAACGTTCNTTAAAATATTGTACCACATAAATTATGTAGTGCAGGGGACCATAACTTGCGAAATTGTCGTCCGATCTGGTCCCAAACGTTCTCGTTGGGCGAGAAATCTGGGGACTTTGCTGGCGAAGAAAGCATGCTGACATCACGAAGGCAAGCCAGAGATACCTGTGCTGTAAGAAGCCGGATATTATTCAGCAGGGAAATGGGGGTTTAAAACTGCACCAGAAGGGGGAGCGCACATTGTCGCAGAATTTCCTAGTTCCTTCAANCTGAAGCCCTGCTAAAGTTCTACTTCCAAGCTATTCCTCCGCCTCGTGTAAAGGAAGCTTAACAACGTCTAGAAAATTTAAACAGAGAGACCACACACCGCGCTCGTGCGCACTTAGTGTTATAGTATTTTGCATATGAACTGTTTATTACTATGTATTACTATCACTCCTATTTTATAGGTTTTTATTCATATCAATTATAAAAATATATAATATTTAATATATAAAACATCAATAAACGTTCATTTAAACCAAAAAGCAAGGTACGTTTATGTTAACACAAGTATAAAAAGCTTGTGTCACATTACATATTTAGTAAACAACCAAGCACCTCATACATGGGGTATTTTTTAAAAGGTTTGATTAAAAAAAAAAGTGACAAAAATACCGCGAATAGACTTTATTACTTTCCACTCACCCAGCGCTCAGAAATGAAATACCACATTTTGGGCTAATATTACGGACACAGTGCAGGCCGATTCCGATTCAGATTGTAATTGCGAAAACCGGTGCGAGCTGTGTCGGCATGAGCTGTGATGGTGGTCACTGTACAGTAAGGAAGGACACGCGGAACTGCCGAACAGCCGCATTCATTGCGTTGTCTACTAAAAAAGCTGCATGTTTAGTCATTGCTACAGAACATTTCCCATTAAAACTAAAAGCACAGAGAATTGTACATGAAATTAATCATTGGAGGCGTGAATTTCGTGATTAATTATATCGTTTGAGAAGTTAAAAATGGTAACTGACGGTTTTTAAGAATATTTTAAAATTAATTTTGAAACACTACACTACATTTTAGAAAAAAATATTATAGTCCAATTTTTCAGCGGTTTAGGCCTTATTTAATCAGTCGGGGTTCTAACTACGAAGTTCAGTTTGACAGTAGAGTCGTGAAAGATACACAATCTCAGCTTGCAGAAGCAATTTGAAAATATTATGGAGACAAAGGTTGTGGGTAGAGCAACAGTACCTACAGCAGTACTGTCATCGACTTTTTCGGGAACGTCACTGACTTCTTCAGGTATGACGCCGACAGCACCAACGACCTCTTCGGATGGGCCACATACAGCAGTGTTGCAATCGATGACTTCTTCAAGGTTTCGTTGCTGTAACTGTGCAAGACATTTGCCTACAGCCAAGGTGCAAGGAAGCATGAAATAACTACTTGTGTGAAGTGACCTTCCTGTACTATGCAACGATGTGTCAAGTGCAAACGCCTGTTCAAACGAGGTGATAAGCTTAAGAGACATAGCAAGAACTGTAAAGGCAGAGATCCTGCAGCTAAAAACACTCCGTACTTGCTGCTGTCAAAACCACATCGAATTGATTATACCTTAAACAATCAGCATTCTAGGGCACTTAAAAATATTATATGACAAGGAATAACTTTGTTGGTACAAAACCATATGTACATACCTGGACCACATTAAGCAAAAGATAATCACTTTATTAACAGAAGAAATTGAAGAAAGTCCAATAAATATAATGTTTTTTTTCTGGAGTGTACCTACGAAAAGCCACAAACTTTGGATGAAGCCATTAGTAAGCGAGTATTGAAGACTGCGAATGAAGCACTGTACAAGGTTGATAGAATTGCATAGGCTGAAGAGGCCTTGAATGAAAAATTTTGTCGAAGAATAATATATGGCCAAGGGTTCTGGTTGGACGCTTGCTCTCAAAGACTGTCTTGAGGTTCGTATAAGCAGATTATATCTACTACGTGAAAAATGAGCATGCTGCTCAAGTAAACTACGTGAATGGAATGGAGAATGTAAGAATTCTGTTTTTATGTTTGTAGTCTGAAATATGTGCGTGTGTGTGTATATATATATATATGTGTATATTGCCTTCATTCTGAAAATAAGTCACTAATCAAGTTACGTTTATCTGATCTGTCGTAGTATTACTTACATGCCAATTTGGGCTAGAATAGCTTTTAGAATTTTCGAGATATAATGTAAAATATCTTAATTTTATTGCTATCTTCCAAAATTGCAAACAACCAACATATACTTTAAACTTTAATGCTTACAAGATGCTGTGCCAGCAAACAAAGTTTTGGCCACCATTTTGAAATGTAAGTGCCCGGCCTAGTAGGAAACTTTAAAAGTCATGTTTTCTTACTAAGTACTATATATGCACCGAGTTTGGTGAAATTCGGTTAAAGCTTTCGAAAATTGAAAAGGGGGGACACCAACACACTCAGACACTCACACAACACACACATTACACACATATAGGCAGGAAAGGTAAGCCTCTATTTCCTTCAGAAATTAGGCCAAAAACAAGTTTTCTATTGGGTCAAAAAACCTTTATATCCATCTAGGTGAACGTTCTTTTACGCTGCTGGTGAAGTGTTGCTAACAGGAGGCATTCTCATTATGCACTCATATGCAAAAATACTGATTACACTTAAGGTGACATCGCAGGGGCACATATGTGGATACAGGCACAGGGGACAGTAGTTGGTATACAGAAAATATAAAAATATTGTACCACATAAATTATGTAGTGCAGGGGACCATAACTTGCGAAATTGTCGTCCGATCTGGTCCCAAACGTTCTCGTTGGGCGAGAAATCTGGGGACTTTGCTGGCGAAGAAAGCATGCTGACATCACGATGGCAAGCCAGAGATACCTGTGCTGTAAGAAGCCGGATATTATTAAGCAGGGAAATGGGGGTTTAAAACTGCACCAGAAGGGGGAGCGCACATTGTCGCAGAATTTCCTAGTTCCTTCAATCACAATCAGTGGGGTGCGGGAATCATATGAAATCACACCACACACCATGACACCTCCCGTTGGAGCAGCATGCTGCCTTAAAATGAAACGCGGATCACGGCGCTGGCGGGNATCACAATCAGTGGGGTGCGGGAATCATATGAAATCACACCACACACCATGACACCTCCCGTTGGAGCAGCATGCTGCCTTAAAATGAAACGCGGATCACGGCGCTGGCGGGGCCGTGGTGGCTGATCGGTTAGCATGCTCGCCTTCCACCAAGGCGAACCAGGTTCAATCGCTGGGCGGGTCACTCTGGATTTTTGAAAGTGGGAATCATGCTGGACGATGCCGCTGGTCGGTGGGTTTTCTCGGGGATTTCCCGTTTCCCACGCCATTGTATTCCGGCGCAGATCCATTCTCACCTCCTTTCACCCTCATCGGCTCTCAATACCTCGTTCAGAGCCTCCCAAATCTATCACCACCACGCCGCTGGCCAGGACGTCTCCATACTCGAATTCGGTGGTCGTCTGCATCCAGTCAGAACCGTGATTAATCGCTGAGCACCACTCGTTGTCAATCCGCACGCTGCCGTGCCATGCCAAGTTCTTAGCAGAAAATAGTGATAGTAACGACGCCGCAAGGAATGCTGCGACGACAGGTCTTGCTCTGTGTTACGGTTGAGTCCCGGTGTGAAATGCCTAACTAAGCATTTACCTAAGAGCAACGCCACAGAGTTCATCAACACCAGGCCGGAACCGAATTCAGCAACGATATAACAATGGCGCGAAGACGCCTCAGAAGTGCTGGAATATCAAAACGGCAGACTGAGGGTGATTGCAGCAAGCAGGGGAGAATGAACCGCACGACGCGTGGCAACAGGGGATCCGCTGAGCCAGTGCTGATCTAAGAGCATTTTACCTAAGAAGAGCAGTCAACCCGGAGGAGCCCGCCACCGACGCGCAAGGGGAGCCAATCAAATCACAGTCCGGCAATAGTCACGTGGTGGGGCGAGAAGAGTGATATAGGCGTCTACGGCCGAGAGGGGTAGTCGTCTCCTACGAACTTCAGACAAGACCGCGGCTGTTCCTTGGGCCGTTTCCACCAGAGGGTCCGGGTGCGAGGCTGGGGTAAGTTCCTTTCCATTCTAAGTGATCCTCCTTCTTACTCGCAACCTTCCTTAAGTCCTTCCCTTTCACTCCCGTTGGACTTAACTTTAATTGAATAGCATTGTATAATCTTCCACTTTAGAACAAGTAAAGTCTATATTAATCAATTCAAACAATCCTTTTAATTATCTGAGCTTATCCTGTTTTCCTATATCTTAACCTTTCCTAAGAGTGTTATGGGCCACCCAGGCTCATAACATCTGGTAGCCGCCTGGATATGGTACTAGTAGACATAGGCGTATCCCTAGCTATCGTGACATGTCCCTGGATAGTGCAGAACGATGACAACGTGATTCTTACAGCTTGTAGCACGTATAAACAATCCTCCCTGCTGGTGGTACGCCGGGTTAGATCCGAGCCTTCTCAATGGGTGTGTGTACCCTCTTGTTGCCACTGACTGCGACGAACACCGACTCACAGTGTAGGCAGAACGGTTTCAATGGCGAGCGATGCGCCGAAGCGTCCAAGCTGCCTCTCGAAGGCTGACGATGCGGCCTTGCTCAAACACATCCAGCTGAGCACAGACTTGTCCAAAGCACCGTCGGGGCATGCTGCATGTTCACTGAAGATGGCTCTGTGGCTCACACCATTCACACTGCGTTTAAGGGCTTTTTCTTTGTCTTGCAGTTATGAAAGATGGAGAGACATGTATGCACTCTAGTGGCATATCCACGCAGGTAAACGTCATTAAACGCAAATCGGACACATGGGACACATGTTAGTCTATGACGATATTGTGTGGCAACCTTCATTGCACTCGAACAATTCGTTCATGGTAATCAATTTTTTTAGCATATGAGTGTAGTTAGCTATGAATACTACTTTCTATATCATGCCAATGATTTTCTTGTTGCCTAATTTTGTGGCGAATGGTTTTTTCTTAAGTATTTCTTAAATTATTTAGACGGTATATTTCAATACTGTGGTAAGTCGGCTAAACATTAAATCTGACTGTTAGATAGTTACCGAAGTTCATTCTCTCTGAATAACCCCATAGCATGATTATATTAGTTACAGTGTAAATGCAAATCCAGTCCTTAAACAAGCAAGACTGCAAAGTCTACAGGTGCCGTTAGATAAACTTTCTCCTTATGATTAATACGGCTTTATCTGAAATTTTGCACGTGATTACACGGAAGTGTACACCCCATGAAAGCATTAAAACGATGATTCATTTGTTCTGCTGTTGATCGTTTGTACTTTTTATTTAGTTGTATTATTCGTTTTTCCATTGCATTCAACCACCTTGTCTGCCACATGGATGATTTTGTTTCTGATATCTTCCCTTGTTTGGTTATCAAGTGGNCATTGCATTCAACCACCTTGTCTGCCACATGGATGATTTTGTTTCTGATATCTTCCCTTGTTTGGTTATCAAGTGGCATAGTACTGTCCTTGCACGTAACTTCTGCTCATGCATTTACGGAATAACAGTTTCCAAAGTAATTTCATTTTTGTGTGTGACATAACTTCTTGTCGCCAGCAAAGTTGTTAGCTACTGAAACAGTAGCTCGGGTAAACAGGANAATTTTTGTGTGTGACATAACTTCTTGTCGCCAGCAAAGTTGTT
Source organism: Clitarchus hookeri (assembly GCA_002778355.1). Taxonomy (NCBI): domain Eukaryota; kingdom Metazoa; phylum Arthropoda; class Insecta; order Phasmatodea; family Phasmatidae; genus Clitarchus; species Clitarchus hookeri. Next base: position 240,456 of record NQII01003102.1, on the reverse strand, counting down.
AGCTACTGAAACAGTAGCTCGGGTAAACAGGAAAATCATCAATGATCATTCTGAGTATTCGCTTGTAGTAATTTAGAGAAACAGCTTAAGTCAGAAATCAAGATGGTCGGGCCGAGAATTAATCCCGACTTATCCATAATACGAACCTAGTGTGTTACCACTTTTCCAGTTTTCCAAAGTGACAGTTGAATAATTCCATTAATTTTTTAATGGTGCTTCTGGGGTACCGAGAGTTTCCTTACGTTAGTTACATCTCGTCCTGATTTCCTTCACTTTCGCAATTCACCAACTTACTAAAACGAAGTGAAAATTAACACCATTAATTTCCCATACCTCATTCCTTTTGGCCAACATGTTTCTCATTCCTTACCCGACTACTTTGATGATTATTTGATTCACTGGCCTCACGTATAGATATATACATGTCACTTTGGGAAATATTCACGTTGGAATTAGCGCCACTGACGCACAAGCCCCTTGATGTTTCAAAGCTCATAAACGAGATTTCATTTAATTACAGGCCTATGTGAAATACACATATTGATATATGTAGTTGCCAAGCAAATATCCTTATAACTAATATAAACGATGCTCTCAACAGTAACAACTATTTTTGATAAGGTAAACCAGGCCAGCAATTGCAAATTAGGGAATTTATCTCCTGCCATGTTTTGTAATTGTAAATGTGTATTCATAATATCAAAATATGTAACATGTTGATAATCAAACAAATATTTCAGAGCTTGAAGGTAGTGATCGTTTTCAGTAATTGTTCAAATTTCCCTTTTCCACTAATCTGATAATGATCAGGAGATACAAGAACATTCCCAGAAAAAAATACGTTGCAAGTTAACTTCAACACAGTCAAAAATATCCCTGTCCTCCAATGTGTTATTAGAATGACGTGTTGACGCCCACAGCGTCCCTATATTTTATTCNAGTCAAAAATATCCCTGTCCTCCAATGTGTTATTAGAATGACGTGTTGACGCCCACAGCGTCCCTATATTTTATTCTTCCGTACCACGCTCTAACGAAGCTCGCAGGCGAACGACATCAATCAGGATTTAGGGCCTGGCAGCCGGTACGAAAGGAACGGCGCCAGATCGGCACTGCAAGACGACCATTTGCATGGGAAGGCAGAGGCAGCTACCCCCCCCACGATATTGCCAGGGGACGCACCCTACACCCACGGCCACGCTCACCCCCGGCTAGCCACAGCCATAAACATTGAGAACGGTTGGAGACGGACATGTGGGAGAATAGTGTCACGGTTATAAGGTGACAGCGGGAAGAACACGAGTGTAGCAGCGGCCAGGGGGAGATCTTGAAGTATTCCCACAACGCTGAACCAAACAACAACCCTCCAGCCGGAATAGAGGGACAGACTCCAGCCTCCGCGAGCAGGCAGGAACGCCGAGACGTATTTATGACCACGCCAGGCTGCGATTTGTCCCAGGCTGTTGACCACAATATGAAACCCTGAGAGCTTTTGGAATAGCGGGCGGAAATAATAGCAGCCGGGCAGGAGAACTACATGGACGCAGAACTGATGGG